>OY986438.1:157101792-157701792 GCA_963920525.1 Dichetophora obliterata
GATATAAAAGTAAAAAAAAAGTTGTTCTTGAAGTTAGAGAACGACGCGTTTTATATCAAGTTTTATGTTGGATTTCTTAAACCAATTTTTAAATGAAAATACTTTAACCCGAATCACCCTGAATAAATTTTTTTTTTAAATTTTAGAATGACCTGTTAACGCAAATATAAAATGGTTTAAACTAAAATAAGCACATTTTAAGTGTTTGTGTTTGCGTGTCCATGTGGTAACAACAGGGTGTTTCGGGTTAATTGTGAGCTATTTAGATCAAATAAGTTTGAAAAAGGCAACAACAACTCCGTATATATGTATATTAACTTTTTAAATTTTTTTTTCTGTTCTTATAAATATCGTCAAATTGATAAGCAATGACAAACAAATTAATAACAAATGAATAATGAATAACAAATGAATAATGAATAAAAAATGAATAATGAATAAAAAATTAATAATGAATAAAAAAAGAATAATGAATAAATAAAGGAATAATGAATAAAAAATTAATAATGAATAAAAAATGAATAATGAGTAACAAAAGAATAATGAATAACAAATGAATAATGAATAAAAAATTAATAATGAATAAAAAATGAATAATGAATAAAAAAAGAATAATGAATAAAAAATGAGTAATGACTAAAAAATGAATAATGAATAAAAAAATAATAATGAATAAAAAATGAATAAAATGAATAATGAATAAAAAATGAATAATGAATAACAAATGAATAATGAATAAAAAATGAATAATGAATAAAAAATTAATAATGAATAACAAATGAATAAAGAATAAAAAATGAATAACGAATAAAAAATTAATAAAAATAGAATAATTGAAAATTCTGTAATTCTTTGTGAATGGCATTCTTTGTGAATAGCATTCAAATGAATAAAAAATTTGATTCATTTTTCTGAATAACGAAAATGAATAATTGAAATGATTAATTAATCATTTTTTTAAATTGAGTGTGAATTAAAAATTTTATTTATAAATCAATTTTGCATTCATTGAATGCATTCTTTTTTCGTTATTCATTGATTCATTTTTTTGTGATTTAAATCAAATTGAATGCATTCTTTTACAGCTCTGGCCCAAACAAAGCAAACAAAAAAAAATATGAAAAATATGGAAACTTCCAAATTTATTTTATTTCAGCTACATCTATAATTAAATTGAATTTCATTCATATAATTTTAAATGAAGAAAAAAGAAGCGGCAACAGTTCTTTCTCGCTTTATCAAACGCTTTTAGGCGATTGCACTGTTGCGTGTTCTTCTTTCACACGCTCCTTTGTCTACATATCGTCACTCAGAGGTGCGTCAACAGAGCAACGAATTAACGCTAGCAGAGCTAGATTTCATTGCCAAAAAGTTCCACCTGATACTCAGGAACTATACTTAAGTTCCAAATGTGAGGTGGATTGTTATGAGACCTCATAGAAGTAAAATATAAGGAAGCGGTGTAGTTGAAGTGAAATGAAGTATTTTACAAACACAGTGAAGTTGACACAAACACAAAAACCTTCAAACAGGGCCGCATTCAATTATGTAGTAAATAAAGGCGTAAATTATTTTTTATTTTTTAGATGTATGCTTACTATGCAATTTTTGTATACCTTCGTTATATAATATGTTGCGTTACCAATTTTTTTACAGAGAAACGCATTGCTAAAATAATGTAAAAGACATGAACTCAGAATGAGACTGAAACGACAAAAGTTACTTTTAATGATAAAAGTTCATTTCAAAAAACTATTTTTTATAAACTATTTAATTGATATTAAAATAACACAAAAACTAAACAACTAAAATACATACCAAATTAAACTCTTTTAAAATAAATAGTTTTGTGTAGTTTTTCCGAACTGTGGACTTTTAATTAGTTTTTTTATATATAAAAATACCTAGTTATAGCTTGTAACCTTAGGTTGCTAATCTTCTTTAATTTCATGTCAAGTTTTCAAAGAAATTGTAAACAAATAAATAACTATTAAAGCTTATCCCAATATGAAAAAAAAATTAAGGCCCTTGCCACCCTAAATAATGAATGCGCTCATGAAGCAGAACTTGAGTTTTGATAGATGCTCTTCCTCAAAAATAGATTTTTTTTTGCTCGGGAAGGGCTTATGTCAAATAACGACGCTCTATCTCTCTTCCCAGCGACGAAAATTCCTTCTACACACGTATAGTGAGTATAACACCACTTCCTTATCTTTTATTTCTATGTGAGAGAGACCTCTGGTTATTATACCTCTGTGGCAATTGTCATTCTATTTATCAAAGTCACAAACGAAAACTACAACTGTTCCTACTTTAAAGCATCAGTATTCTCACTGAACACTCAACAAGAACGCAATTTTTAAATTTGGCGCCATTCGAAGTGTCATTGTTTGACATTTGAACAATTGTTATTGTTTGCTAGTAGAAGGTACGGGTTTAGTAAAAATGGAGCGCTACACGAATGAACAACGCATTCTCATTGGCCGCATTCTAGCCGAAAAAGTGCTCAAGTAGCGAAGTAGCATAAAATATTTTCGCTATATAAATTGTGACATCTCAAGGAACATGTTCTGTGAGAGCATACCATTCAGCCCGAAAGTTGTGGAACAGTTCTTGAGCACTTTTTCGGCTAGAATGCGGCCATTGTGAAATTGTTTTATCAAAATGGTAAAAGTTTTGCGGCTACAGTTCGCAAATTGCGATCAATTTGGGGTCACAATAATACTCCAAAAGAGTCAACTGTAAAGAGATTAATGGATAAATTTGCCGAAACTGGGTCTGTTAGTGATGTAAAGACAACAACGTGCCTTCGACCAGGTCGATCGACCAAAAATGTCGCAGCTGTACGTGATGATGTTGCTCAAACTCCATCCACCTCAATTCGACACCGAGCTCAGCAAATTGGTGTCTCCAAATCCACTATGCAGCGAATTTTGACGAAAGATTTGCATCTTCCTGCATACAAAGTTCAATTGACTCAGGAACTGAAGCCAGCTGACCATGGACAGCGAAGGGAGTTCGTTAATTGGGTATTGGAGAGACATGAAAATACTGATTTTGCCGCTAAAATCATCTTCAGTGGCGAGGCCCATTTCCATCTTGATGGCTTCGTCAATAGGCAGAATTGTCGCATTTGGGGTAAGGAGAATCCTCGAGTGATTCACGAGAAGCAAATGCATCCTCAACGTGTCACTGTGTGGTGTGGTTTTTGGGCTGGAGGAATCATTGGACCTTTTTTTTTATGAAAATGAGGCAGGTCAAGCGCAAACAGTCAATGGTGTTCGGTATCGTGAAATGATAACCAGTTTTTTCTTGCCTAGAATTGAAGAAATGAATGTGGAGGGCATGTGGTTCCAACAAGACGGCGCCACATGTCATACAGCCAGAGAAACAATTCAATTACTGCATCAGTCATTTCCCGGTCGTGTTATTTCGCGTTTTGGAGATCAGAATTGGCCGCCTAGATCGTGCGATTTAACACCATTAGATTTTTTTCTTTGGGGTTTTTTGAAGTCGATGGTTTACGCGAATAAGCCGACGACGATTCAAGCCTTAAAAGAGGAAAAGAGGACGCTGCATTAATGAAATACCGCAGCATTTATGCAAAACGGTCATTGAAAATTTCATTGAAAGATCGCGTGTATGCCAGCAAAGCCGCGGCGGCCATCTGCACGATATAGTGTTCCATACATAACCTCATTCTGTCTACTTTACGATATAATAAAGTTTCACGATTTTTCTTTTAAATATCTGTGTTTTATTTAAAATTTAAAAATTGCGCTCTTGTTGGGACACTTTACAAGACTCTTAAAACTCATTTATGAATACAACGCTTTTAAAGAGTATTTTAACTTTAAAAATCATTTTAACTAAAAGACGTTTGAAAGCTGTTTTAAAATATTTTTATGAATACGGCTGTAAAAGAATATAATATTTAAACGAATTTTTAAAAATTGATATTAACTAGAAAAAATTGATATTATTTTAATTTGGGTAGTTCAATATATAAAAATAGAGGAGTTACATTTGATTTATTTTCAAGGATGCTGTTCAACACTATTATTTTAATAAAATTGACTTAAATCTACATCAAATCATATTTGCATATTGCTGTTCTATCTTCTGCCTCGCGATCGTGATCGGGAACGTTCTCTTTTGCTTTTTTTTGTTTTCTTTTTGTGACTTTTGTGTCTTTTTTCCGCAACAGAGGAATCATCAGATTCAGAACTAAATTCACGTCGCTCGCTCTTTGATTTTTTAGATTTCTTTCTAGAGCTGTGCTTGCTAGATTTTTTCTTGTGTCTACGCTTATACGCAGTGGAATCATCAGAATCGGTAGAGTCGGTATCAGTGGAATCTGAATCTGTCTTTATTTTATGTCGACTTCTAGATGTATTAGGTCTGGAATCTTTATCCTTTTTTACCTGCGAAGATGTGTTATGATTTTTGTAATGTGATGTAGTTGGTTGGTCGCTAGGTTGCCGAGTTCCAGAATGTATAGTTCTTACATTATCATCATCTTTATACTTCCGATCTCTATCTCTGGGTCGTTCGGAAGATTTCTCCTCATAGAATCGATTATGCTTTTTATCTTTAACATTGCATTCTTTTAAATTTTTGGCAAGATCTGAATTTGTTATTTCTTCGCTTTTGATGTGGTCCTTTTTAATGATAATTTGCCCATACTCATTTTCTAATTTTTTATATGCTTCATATTTTGCAGCATCTAAAAAGAAAAAATGATCAAGTGAAAATTAATAATTATCAAATATTAAATAGATATTCAAGATAAGCAAAAATAAAACGGTACCCTGCTGAACTTTAATAAAGTCTATAAGAAAAACTTACTTATACATTTTGCATATTGATCGTATTCTTTTTTAGCGATCGGCTGGCACATAAATTCGCTAAAGACTTCTATGGAGCCGCCAATGGCCATTCTAACAATAATACGTCCAGCATAATCGTCAAAATCTTCAATCTGACCGTACATATCTTTATGCTTGCCAGCTAAAATACGCACAAACGCTTTTCGCTTGATTTCCAGCACCTCATTCTTGTCTGGTTGCACAAGCAATGGTTTTGGCTTAAATGCCTTATCCGCTCCTAAGCCCATACCTTTCGGTCTAGGCGTAGGACCATCAGTTAGTGTTGGTACTCCCTTTTCGGGTGGTGGATCAACCCAACCCATACCGCGCAGCATAGCTCGTCCATATTGCTCTATAGGTAATGCGTCGTAGTCATCAAACGTGGGTTCTTTTGCTCCATCTAAAGGTAGTTGGTCAGCAGTAAGTACAGGCAAAATCATTTTGGTATCAACAATGGTATCATCCTGATCTTTAGCTTCAGATAAAAGTTCACGTGCTGCTCTCTGTTCCAAGTTTTCTCTTTGGTCAACATTTTGGTCGACGACAGTGCCATTTTTTTCTTCTTTACACTCTGCCAACTTCTCCGGTTCTGCTTCATCGTTTAGAACAGCACGCCTTTTGATAAGACTAGCTAGAGCCGCAGAAGTTTTCCCAGGTTCTTTCATGGATATGACAAGTAATTCTTTCGGTTTGGGTTCCCTTGAAGCGATAAAATATTAAAGTTAGGAACAAATTATGCATTTAAAAACATTGCCAAGTGGACTCACTCTACTAATTTGATTTCCTTGCCTTCTAGACATTTTATCAGCTCAACTTTATTTTCCTCTTTTGGCTGCTGTTGTATAAAATTGTTTTTCTGTGATATTTTAGAAAATCCAAATGATATTTTCTTCGTTTCCATTTTTATGTGGTAAACACAGAAATAAACTACACGAATTTCAGAATTGTGTTTTCAATCAGCTGTTAGATGCAAGGTTGAACATTACTTACTTTCGTACCATTTTGGATCCGTTTTTATTCTTCATGTACGAAGTACCTTTTTCGTACTAGTTCAAGCAAAGATTAGTAAAGAGTTGTCAGTTCTGCAAAGTTGCGTTTGTGCAGCTATTTTCAATACGTAAAGATTGGGTGAAAGTGGAGGTGAAGGAAGGAGATAAAATTGAAATTTGTTGTCTGACTTTGCTCTTCTTTGCTTAGCTGACGTAGCTTTAAGGTCGCGACGCGTAGCGAAAAATTAGCTATATGAGTGCGAAGAAATAGAAAATAAAAAGCGTGGGATGAAGCGAAAAGAAAATAGTTTTCGATTGCTTCTTTTCGCTTTGCTATACTTTTTTTGTTGCCTATACAAATTTTGCACTCATCAGAAAGTTGTACTTTTTTTAGCTAGATTGAATGAATTTACCAATTCCAATCTTTTTAAATGATGAGAACATCTTTATGCCCTTTTCTTTTAGTTTTGCAGGTACCATTATGTATTTAAGAATTTTTGTAATTTTAATCTAAATTTGAACCTAAACATTTTGATGCCCATTTTCTTATAGCAGATTTTGAGTGAAATGTCAACTTCGTTCGCCATGGGCTGAATCATAGCAAAATTAGACAAGGTAGTGTTGGGCGGACAGCCGGTGACCGAAACTGTCAAAACGAAGTTGACATTTCATACAAAATCTGCAACCAATGAGAATGCAATATGAAAGCAAAAATTGGCAAAAATACCAAAATGGCTGAATTTGACAGTTGTGGTCACTAAGAAAGTGAATACATTCAGCCATAACACTACCTTGTCTAGTTCTGCTATGATTCAGCCCGATTCTGAATAGTTTTCCCCGGGAAATCGGAAAAGAGAATTTTAATTTTTATGATGGCAAATAAAGACATCACATTTTTTTGTTTAAACTCATGAATATTGACGGTTGATGAACAAATTTGCATTAATAATTTCCAAAATGTTCTTAAATTTTAACTTAAAAATTAAAACTCCCTTTTCTGATTTCCGGGGTAAAATTATTCAGAATCGGGCTGATTGTGTTCATTAACACGTTAGGCTGCCCGCAGAGTAAGCGCCGAAGCAGACAGGTACAGGAAAACTATGTGAACAAGAGAGAAAAAAGTTCTTTCTATCTCGTTTCTTCGCAGGGCCCGCCTGCCTGCTTCGGCATTTACTCTGCAGGCAGCCTTAAAGCTGTACAGCTGGGAACGGTGCTGAAAAAGTTTCTCTTCAAAAAAGAAATATTACACGATGCCGTTTCCTCGGCGTACACTTGGCCGTACAATATGGTTGTTGTATGGATTTTGTTTATTCTCCAAAATTTTTGAGTTTCGCATTGGAAGCAACAACAAAATTATTTGTACGCCGAGCAAACGGACATCGTGTAATATGGGCAGTGTGAAATCGTACCAGTGTGCTATTGATGAGTTAAGTATATAATAGACCTGTAAAAATAAGTACAATTACCTAGGTACTTAAAAAAGAAGTACTAAGTATAAGTACTTCCATACTTATACTTGAAGTTTTCAAGTTCAAGTACTGTACTTTCAAGTATTTCTCAAGTACTTTGCTAAGTACTTGGTGAATTTTGTACAACATTCTTTCAAAAAATAAAATTGCATGAGTTTCAGTAGATTTCAGCAACTTCTTATTATTTTTAAATGTAAAAAATTAGAAAAAACCCTTCAAATATCATTTAAGTTTATTAGTGTTGGCCTTCATCAAAACTAATTTTTCAAAAGAAAAATCTGTTAGAGATTGCCTCCTGGGACTGTTAACAAAACCAGCCAATGAAAACAAACGCCCGACTGGAGCGGAAGATGTAAGAGGTGTGATCATCTTGATTGATAAGTACTTTATAAGATGGTAACATTGCAACATATCAAAACGTGAAGATTTATCATCGATGTATTTAAAAAATTGCTCTTCTACAATTTTGTTATAGTCTGCACTTAACAACTTTGCAATGTTAATTTTTGGTTTAAATTTTAGTACAGAAAAGTTTTAATTATTAGTTAGTATTTGCAAGGTTTAAATTTTAAACTGCAAGGGTTAAAAATATGCAGTAATATTTTAGTGGGACTAAAATTTAGTCCAAGATTTTTAACCGTGTACTAAAAATAATATCAATTTTAGTGTTGCCAAAATCACCAAGTACTTAAAAAAGTACTTGAGAAATACTTGAAAGTACAGTACTTGTACTTGAAAATTTCAAGTATAAGTATGTAAGTACAAGTGCCTAGGTACTTAATTTTTAAGTACCTAGGTACTTGTACTTACACGATACTGAATAAAGTATATACTTAGTACTTCACAGGTCTGGTATATAAAACATCAGAAAGAATAAGAATACACCGCTATTAAACACTGAAGTCTATATAGCAACGTAGACTATATTTTTGGTTAATTTAAAAAACGCGGTGATGATTATGACCATTTAAGATGTTGAGTTAGTTGCTTCTAAAAGGAGCGCTTTCAGTGATAACTTTTTAGTAGTAAACGCTCTTTGAGCTCTAATCATCACAACTAGTTCTCAAAAACAATAAAAACATTTATTTGTTCTCCCGATGTTGTTGTGTGTGTGTGTTGTGAATGTATTTAAATTCTCATTTAATGAAAATTTCATAATATTATACAAATTAAACAGTTATATATATATAATTTTTTCGTTTTAAAACTACATAATTTTTTTTAAAACAACAGTCGGTTGTTACGATTTTGTATATAAATTTTTAATTTACAATAAATAGTTCCCACTTTATTTTGCATGCAGAGCTTCTTTTTTAATATTGTGATAAATCCAATTTAAAAACGTATATTTAATGCATGAAAATAACGAAACACTTATGTTTTATTGATTATTTTGTGTATCAAAAAAATATATATTTTCGTCAACTATCTCTTTCAGTGTTTTTGTGTTTCAGTCGTCGTGTATAAATTGCATTTCTGTATACGATTTATCCAATTCGAATTATTAAGAACCAAATTTAAACGATGAGGGAACTGTTTGTTGTGGAAAGGCGAATCCACCTTGTTTTTCGATTAGTTTCGATTCTTTAGCTGCCTTTCTTTGATCAGCGGTAACTACGACTTCTTGTAAGGACTTCGTTTGCTCCGGGGTCAGGCCGGAAGTTAGAACAGCATACCAAGCTTGATCTTGGGTGGACAGAGCTGTTTTAAATAGAGTATTATTAGCTGTAACTTTGAGTTAATTAATGCTAAGCTGCAATTTACCAGAAATCACTTCTTTAAATGTTACATATTCATCAATTGCCGTTTCGAGTTCTTCATCATCAATTGGTGTTGTAAAGCTTTCTAAAACTGTTTCGTTTAAATCATCTACAGAATCCTCTTCTTCATCGTCAGAATCTTCTTCATCATCATCCTTTACTTCAGCCTTCATTTCAAAGCCAGCTTCAGCTGATTTTGCCTTTGAGAACTCCGCAATCTGCTCCAAATAGTTTGGAGCAAATTCATCGATCTCATCTTCGTCACTTGAGAGTGCCTCTGCAGAATGAGTATTTAATGAGTATAGATATACAAATTACTACGTTGTTAGATTGGATAAAAAACTGACCTTCACAACCGTCATCTTCGTCTTCTTCTTCCTCCTCCTCTTCTTCTTGTGCGCGTACTTCGTAAGCACGCTTAAGGCCGTCGAATAGTAGTATAAGAGATGGTATAATTTTCCCAGAAACTTCACTCAAAACTTGTGGCTTAGCTTCACCAAGCGAGATCAATGTACACAATCCCAACACGCACAATTTTCTATCGTGAATTCTGTATAACGTATTAAAGATAAATTATTACATTTTCATTTAATAAAATTATTGCAATTGCTTTAAGTGCCTTACCCAAGGAAGCAGTCTGTATCATGCAGCCATTGTTTAATGAAATGCGAACTTATTGGCTCGTTATTTGGCTGCGACATTTTATCCAAAATAGAAATCAACAACTGTGGATTGTAGTACAGAGCAGCAATAACAACCTATAATACAAAGTTGGACTAATAAATTGTTGACGATCTTGGCCGAAATGATTAAAACAACACTTACTTGCAGACACATTGCTCGCAGTTCAGACGATTGGACTTCACGCGTTAGACGGGATAGAGCTAGTTCAACAAACATGGGAATAACCGAGTCAATTTGACCTTTGCACTGCAAAATTATAACTTCCAAGAGCTTAGCCGCATGACATTCAGGATTTTCGCCAGGGTTACCTGTCAGCATCTAAAATGAAAAGATTTATTGGTCAATATAAGGAAAGGAAAGTTGAATGTGGGAAAAAAACAACCTACCGTTTTGCACATATCAAACATAGCCAATAGGCGATTTGGATTTGAAAGGAAGGCAGGTGTATCTACTGTAACATAATTATGCAAAGCTGGCATAATGTCAATAAAATAGTCAATGCCATCCTTTTTAAACACCTGATAGATTAGTTCAAGCATTTGCCACATTTCTGGTGTTATTGATTTCATAGTTAAATCATACACCAATGAGAAAGTTTCTTCATAAAAATCTAGAGTTACAGATTAGAAAATTAAGTAAAAAGCTTCGTTATTTCTATCATAGCACAACTATAAACGTACCAGTTATATTATGCTGGAATATATGGCCTACAACATTGATAACAATTGGATGCAAATTCATCATGATCTCTGGATGATCTTCCATAACAGTCAACAATGTTTCAATGGTATTTAATAGTCCCATTGCTGTGATGGCTTTTTCATCGGAACCTTCTTCGGATTCAAGCACTTGACTGAATGTTGTTGCTAAATGTTGACAAATCTCGACAGCCACAGGCAACAATTGTTCCGTAAAAGTGCATACAATTTTCTGCATCACATTTGTTAGATCCTCATTTTCAGTTTCACGTATAATGGTCAACAGTTCCTTCGTAATTTCTTTGATGTGTGCCTCAACAAAGGGTGCAGCTTCTTCTTGAGAGGACAAAAACATTTGCAATCCGATGGCAGCTTCAACTTTGACGGGTAGTTCTTTATCGTTGAGCAAAGCATTTGATGTGAGTCGCATAATTTCGCCGAGAATTTGTGGATTTTTTAGTTGAATGTCACTGAAATAATGAAGTACCCAACAGGCACGCGCTCGCATATGACCCGCAGGATTTTGAAACTCCGGAAAAACGTAGGTTGTGAGCATTGTTTCCAGTTGTTCGCGATATGCACGTTTTTTCATTAACACATCAGCTAGAGTACCAATCATATGTAGTGCACCATCTTTTTGTTTGTTGTCAGCATTGGGCGATGTTATAATCTTTAAAAAAGTTCGAATAGAAATATTTGTATAGATTAATGAAACAGATTGTTCAACGCTATATTGTGTTGTATGTTTACCTGCATTATAATGTTCATAGCTTTAGGAAGAATACCTTTCCGTTTTTTGCAGCACGAATGAAGCAGAGATTGTGCAGCAGGCACTGGTGTTGCATAATCTTCGAAGATATCTAGAGTTGAAAATAATAAAAAAATTTTATGCAAAAAATTTAGAATCTTTGAATTAAGTCGGCTATGTAAAAAATATAACAATAACCGGTTAAGGTATTTAAAAATGTTTACCAAATTTCAAACGAAGGTATTCATGTGGGTCGGTTTCCCATAGTTCTTGATCGGAATCATTGAATGACATTATTGGAAAGAGTACATCTTGGATGATTGCAACCATGTGAGGCTTAATTAGCTTCCACGAATAAGCATGGCTTACACTGAAAGTGTTTTAAAAATAAAAAAAGGGATAAAACTGAAAGACAGTAATTCGTGTGAGCTATTGCTTACGCATTTTTCAAATAAGCCATTATATCCGTAAGCACACGTGGCGAGATGTAAACACCATTGCGATATTGATCCAAAATTTTAAGTAGAACATCCAAGATACCGGATGTAAATGTGGGTAGGAACCATTCTGCAAATTTCTGATATTTTTCACTCACAACGTTGCGCGGGCTGCCATATCTTAAATTTGAATATAAGAAATTATTTCATAAGTAGAAGGCATATAGTTTAATTTTTCAGGCACACACAAACACACCTTTCAAACATGCGCACCATAATGTGTAGAGCCCATTTTTTCGTTTTCCACCATGGGAATTGTGGCTTCTCCTCATCATCTAAATGAGAGCAGTCGGGTACTGGACGTTCGGCTATTTGACGACAAATTTCCATCCATTGTGAGAACACTTCCCTTGTTATCGAATCCAAGGGCAAGCTATACTGTGTCAGCGCATAGTAAATTTTAAGTATTTGCTTCTGAAGCAGCACTGATTGTTCCGACTGTTCATTCATAAGGTTCACCATGAGTTGATAGATCATGGGTAAGAGTAAGTTCATTGCTTCGTTGAGTGGTACACGATCCTCTGAACGTTTGTATTCATAAGTCTTAACTAATTGATACATGGTGAGAAGCGCACCATTCCATCCATTAACATCTAGAGAAAGTTTTTTATTATTTAAAAATAACACATGCCATTTATATATAATAACAAAAATATTTGCCAACTTTTTAATCTCTAAGAATATAAAGCCATTTTTAATAAGTATAAACGAAAATTGTAAGTTTTAAAACGTTAAGCCAAACTGGACGTGATAGAAAAAAAAAATGAGTACAGCTTATTCATTATCATTTAGTTATAAAAGATCACTTTTTGAATTTTTTAAATTAGAATGTTTTAGAATTTTCTTTTAAAAAATGTTAAAAAGATTTAATAGTTGACTTTATAAATCGAGGAAGAGAAACAATATGGCGTACTTGATTTTTTTTATCACGTCAGAGTTTTATGTTAAATCCGATTTCAAAATTAAAAAGTACATTTGACATATGGATTGGGTCCTTTTCGCAGAATTTAAAAATCTTGAAATCAAAATCTTGGTAAATAATCTTGAAAACAATCTTGAAAAAAAATTCTTGAAACTCAAAATCTTGAAAAACCTACGCATAGAATTTATTCTTTAATACGCGCGCGCGAATTAAAGAATACATTCTATTCGCAGGTTTTTCAAGATTTCTTAATTGGAAATTTTATCTATTTCGCAAAGTGTCCAATTTCAAAAGAAGTATCAAATTTTTCGAATAATGTCAAATTTCGAAAATAATCAATATAATGAATAATTGTCAAGTCACAGAAATTGTAAAATTTTGAAATAAAAGTCAAATTGTCCAATTATTTCAAAAAGTTTCAAATTTCAAAAAGTGTCAAAAATCGAAAAAAGTGTCAAATTTGAAATAAGTGCCAAAATTCGAAAAAATTATCAAATTTTGAATAAGTGTGAAATTTCGAAATGTACAAGTTTTGCAAAAAATGTCATAATTAATTTTGAATAAGTGACAAATTTCGAAAAGTGACAAAATTTGCAAAAAATGTAAAATTTTAAAAAATATGTGTTCATAAATGGATAAAAAACCACCACGTCCTCGTCGTTTGTCTGGATGATGCTAAGTGTGGGACCATAAATATTTAAAAAATTTATAATTTTGCCAAAATTTGACATTTTTTTTCGAAATTAGACACTGATCAGTTTTTTTTCTCGAAATTATACATTTTATTCGAAAAAACAGCATTTCTTAAAATTTCAAGATTTTTTTCAAGATTTATGCATATTTTGTGTTTTCTATATTTTTTCAAGATTTTCGTTTCAAGATTTTTTTTCAAGATATCGTTTCAAGATTTTTTTTTCAAGATTATTTTTTTTCAAGATTTTGGTTGTTTCAAAATTTTGACCTTCAAGCATTCGGACCGCTCCCTTGACATATAGTGAGTAACATTAATATTAGTTTTTTTTTTATTATCTTCTGTATGTGTTGCTCTTTGGATTTAAAAATAAAAAAAAAACATCTAAAATGTTATGTTTGGATATTAATTTTATATATTTCAAGAATCTCATTATTTTTACAGTTGTTAAAAACAAAATCAAGTATGTATAATAGAAAATAAAAAATTAAAACAAAATAAAACTTAAAAGTTCAAGTAACTTGAATTTTCGGTTTTTTTTTAATTAAGTGATAAAAACGAAGTATAATCGGCTCCAATTTTATAACATTCTTTCTAAAGTCTGCTTTTTAAATCCCGTATGGAAGAAGCAGAAATCTTGCGAACACGCCTATACAATTCGCCCCATAAATTCTCTATGGGATTTAAGTCGGAGAGGCGTATCAAATACTTTTGGGCAGTTGTACAGCAACCATTCTCAAACTACGTGAGCCTTATGTTTTGGGTCATTGTCTCGGTAAAGTTTAAATGTCCTTAAAATCCCCATTTTTTCCGCCGATTGTTGAAAATTGTCTCTTAAAATATTAAGGTAAGACTCTTTATTCATTGTACCATCGGCGAAAACTAATTTTCCAACTGCTTTGGCCGAAATACACCCCCAAACCATTACGCTGCAATCGCAATGCTTTACCGTAGGGTTTGGTGTTTTTTGATTTCAGCTCCTCATTTGATTTTCGCTAAATCATAACTCGACCGTCACTTCCGAAGAGGTTGCTTGGTTTTCACTATGTTATTTTCAGTGGTCAGTTGTTGTTAATTAAATTAAAAACAACATGTAGACATTTTGAATTAAGATTGTGAGCTTTAGATCAAGTAAGTTTTCAAGAAGGCAACAACAACAACAACTCTGTATAGAGTCAATCACTTAGCTGACTAGACAGTCTGTTTCGGAAATCGCTACATTTTCCTCTTCAGTAGTCTTTGAATGATTAAGCTGTGATCAACTCACTGTTTAAACTAGCATATGAATGTGCAGATTTTGGAATTCATTCTTATGAATTGTATGGCTGCTAATCATATGACATTTCAAAGCAGTAGACTATTTATAGATCACCGCCATCAACTCTATCAAGGGTTGCCATCTGTTCTAGTTGCTTCTTCATTTATTTCAATATTCTTTCTTGATCTAAAGCTCACAATCTTAATTCATGTAATTATTCAATAGATCATAAAAACTAATTATGTAGAAATTTTTTCTAACTTTGGCAATCTTGCAAAATTAGAAACAATTAAATTATTAAATGGAGTTATGCAGAAAATGTTCTACAGTTTTATTAAGGTGATATTTCAGGTGATAAACTTTTGTGTTGTCATAAAAATGACATATTGAAAGCCAAGCATTACTTTCGTCAAGGAATATGACGTTATTCCACCAGGCTGGGTCCTTTTTTATGTGATCCTTAGCGAATTTCAGCCTTATGCTTCGATTTCCCAAACTCACAAATGGCTTCTTTCTTGCTACTCGGCCGTAATAACCTTTCGCTTTAATAATACGACGAATTTCATATACCCTGGAGACGGCTTCGGGGTCAGCTTTATTTCCATGAAACTATACACAGAACTGTATATGGGCGAACGAACCTCTTTCCCGTTGCATTAGAGCTGCTAACAAAATTCTTCTTTTAAGTGATATATTTATGGCGGAGTCTCGTGAGTGCTTCAAGAGTGCCCTATACAATGTCCTCATGAACCAGGATCCAGTAATCTACTATCTTCCACCTTATTTCTTAATGAAATTATTTATAAAACTTTTACTATAAGGGGCATTCCACGGTAAAGAGGAACGCACAAATCTAATTTTTTTTTTCAATAAAACGATTCTATTTAAACTAAATATTATCTAGATAGTTTATATTCTACTAATTTTTCATTACTTAAAAAAAAATTAACAATTATTAGAGTTTTTCGCATTTAACACTGACGATTTTTTTCTACAATAAGATTGAAATTTTGCACTTAAGTTAGCTACGTATTTTATTTCAATTTTGCTTTACAATTGTAGCGAGTGTTTGTTGATAATGTATAAATATAATATTGTTTACTATTATACAGAACACATATTCTAAAAAGGTAAGTAAATACAAAATTTATCGTCCTCTGAAGCGATCGTTTTTCTTGTCCCGACCATCACAGCAAAATAGACATTAGTTTTTCCTAAACTAAAAATTTGCATGAGAGTAAGCAACAAACCATTGCAAAGTAAGAGGGAACTAAGAGCATATAGCTTTGGCTTGGTCTTTTATTTTTGAGAGCTTAACAGAATTTTTAATTGGAAATTCAATTTTGTCCCGACCATCACAAAATTACTCCACTTGAGATATCTGCTGCCATTAAATATTTCATGAGAAAAATTTGGGGTGGGCATTTTCAGTGGAGCAGAAATCTCTCCAGGAGACGTGTTAATAACAGAATGCTAATACATTGATTGGTAATATCTTTGTATAGCATGGATGCAGTTGAGAGAAAACGTCGTTCAGTGGAGTAAATGAAGCAAAATCCAGAGGTTTTGAGACAGAAATTGTTAAAGGAAAGAGAACGAAGTCGAAAAAGAAGAGAAAAAGCCAAAGAAGAACGTTTTGATGATGATGATAAAAAATCGTGGAAGGAAAAAGAAAACTTAGAAAAATTAAATATAAGGAAGGGAAAAACACCGCCCAGCTAAAGTCATATCAGGTAACACCTACAGGTTCATATAAGTGCAAAAATACATTGCGTAAGGCTGTAGTGAAAGCAAAAAAGGCAATGCCAGAGAGTCCAAGGAAAAAAGAAGCTGTTATGCTAGGACTTTTAAAAGATATCATGCCGAATATGTCTCAGGAAGCTAGAAAGCATAGATGTGATATGTTATAAGATGAAGAAGTTAACACTGTGAAGTTATTTTTCGAAAGAGATGACATTAGTCGAGCTGCACCTGGCAGAAAAGACACAATTTCAGTAAAAGATTTAATTACTGGTAAACGTACCCATGTGGCGAAACACCATTTAGTTATGACTGTTTCTGAAGCTTACTATCTATTTAAAGAGCTGTACCCCCAAACATTAAAATAGGTAAAAGCAAATTTTTTGATTTGCGGCCCTCCCATGTTAGGCCTATGAGCGAAATGCCTCACAATGTGTGTGTCTGCATGTACCATGCAAACTTTGAATACATGGTTGAGGCTTTGTACGAATATATACCAGGTTTTCCTGCGACTCAATGGGAATTTTTAAATGAAATTACATGCGACATATATTCCGAATAATGCATGTCTACCGAATGCCGAAATTGTTTCGATGTTCACGACATTATTAAATTAAAGATACGTGAATAGGGTGGAGTCAACTGGAAGCAGTGGATGAAACAGGAAAACTTTTTGCAGATAAAGACTGTAACCGGAAAACTTACAAACCTTCTTAAAGAGATAAACAAACAAATACCAAAATTTAAGCACTATTTTTTTTTGTAAAACACCAGCAATCCAATCATTTTGAAAACAAAAAGAAGGAAACCTCTTTAACGGAAATTGTACTTCAGGTCGACTTTGCAGAAAATTTTGCAATTCTTTCTCAAGAGGAGATTGAAAGCGCGCATTGGTCTCACCCGCAAACAACGTTATTTACAGGATGTTCTTGGGGCAGCAAAGGTTAAAAAAAACAATCGTATGTAATCCTGAGCAACAAACTATCTCATGACAAATTCGCAGTTTGGGTTTTCTTTAAAAGAATAATTAAGGATTTAAAAACCCATTACCTGGCACTCAACAAAATTTCCCTATATACAGACGGCTGCGCTGCTCAATTTAAAAATAGATATACTTTGTCTAATATATGCTACGCGAAGTCTGACTGGGGTGTCAGTGTAGAGTGGAATTTCTTTGCATCAAGTCTTGGCAAAGGCGCAGTCGATGGGGTCGGGGCCACAGAAAAACGTTTGTTATGGTCAGCTATTATGAGCAGGAAGGCAATAATAAAAAACAGCTGGGAATGCTTTGTTTATTTAAGAACCAAAGACATAGGAATGCACATTTTTTTATTTCTATAGCAGATATTGATATGCACCGTGTAAATCTCCAACGCAGGTGGGACTATGTCCAACCTATCCCATATCTTCAACAAAAACACCATTTCCAGGCTCTATGTTGCAACTGTATAGCATATGGCATAACTTCTAACTCTACTAAAAAGAACAAACTACTTTTAATTCAGAAACAGCCCTTGATTGCATACAAGGATATCAACACGCCCAACGAAATGGACATCGATGCCGACATAGATGCAACGCTGGATAGTTATAGTCGCTAACCGTTCTTCTAAAAAATTTTTCTTAATTTTTTTAAATTAATTTTTATTTTTTAACGTTTTTTACTATTTTTTTAATTAAAAACGTTTTTTACTATAAAAAATTGCTTATGAATAATAATTTCGAATAAAACTTTCAGTTGGTTCGCACTTATTTATATGGTTTTCTTACTTGTCCCGACCGTCACAACTCCTTGTCCCGACCATCACAAACTTTGCAAATTTATGTAAAAAAAATGGCAATTCCTTACGAGTTTTTTCTTACAATAAAATATTGCAGCACTTCTTAAGTCTTTCATACCAAAAAGGTTTGGGTTTAAGCCTCATGGTTGAACTGAATTTCAATGTTTTATCTTCTTATAACTGGTATGTGATTTTTTGCCTGTCCCGACCGTCACAGTGATTTGGAAAGGAATTTAAAACAGCCGCGACTAAAACACAAATATTTTTGATTGCCATATTTAAAAATATTTAATTTGTCATAAAAGTGCATATTTCATTTTTGATAATTGTTGCTAGTAAGCGAGTGTATTGCGAGAGAGTACTCAAAAATTAGTAATAATGTCCCGACCGTTACCGTGGAATGACCCATAAGTTACAAATTATATTCTATCCTGTATATTTTTCGTATTCAGTTGATCTCATTTAATGTAAATATACTAACTGCATTTTATTCATGATTCATTTTTTACTTAAGCCTATTCCTAATTTTAAGAATTGTTAAGTAGTCTGTAAGCGTTAAGTCTCTGCTTGATGAAATAAATAATTATTGTATGTACGGAAACTGTCTTGCCATATGCTGTGACTACTTCTGAAGCTATTTTTGGTGCACCCAAGCGAGGGTTATCCTTTATTTTTTTAAGAAATTTCTCTCTTCCCGTACAGCCAATTCCTTTGGGCGTCCTTTTTGTTTAATTGATTGCACTCTTCCTTCTTCCCTATCTATCTTCTGACTATGTCGCCTACAATTGGTCGGTCTCAAGTTCAATATTTCAGCGATTTCACCATAGGTTTTTTTAACGTAGTAGTTAATCACGAGTTCTCTTTTTTCTATTGACGAATTGTTTTTTTGCAGTTTTAATGGCGTTGCACTTTGAGGCATAATAGCTTAGCGAAACTACGATTTGACGTTCAAATGCTTCAAAACCAACACTTTAAATTGAATTTGAATCATAGGGTATTACACATTTAAAAAACCGAATATTAAAGTAACATGAATTTTTAAGTATTAACTCTTTTTATATTTTACTTGATTTTATTTTTAAAAACTGTATTATCTCAGTCTTAAGATATAACTAATTAATATCCAAACATAAAATGTTAGATTTTTTTATTTTTTAATAAAAAAAAGCAACATATACTGAAGAAAATAAAAAAAACGAAATATTTACGTTACTCACTGTATATCCTGAATGCTTAAAATGTTTCAAAATCAATGTTATGAAAATGAATGAGAATTACGAATATGTCGTACTCAGCTTCAGCTCCCATCACGTACGACTGGCGATATAATAGTTTGAAGATCAATGTTTTTAGTATATTAGTAAACGGTAAGACACAGTTTTAAATAACTTAAAAAATTAAAAAAGTTGAAGAAACACTATTTTATTTTGTGGTTTTATATTATAAAAATGTTTAATTTTAACATAAATTTTTGTAGGTCATTTCAAAAGTCTGTGGAAAGTTAAAGTTTTGAAACTGTTATGAAAAACAAAACAGTTAGAAATAATTTGAAAAATCAAGAATATGTATTAATTAATTCAAATTATTCATTAACATTTAGGGCCTATTCGTCAGTGCGAGCTTAAACTCTAGTCAAATTAAACTGTGGGTCACTCACCAAAATAGGACGTTTAAACTAGGTTAAGGCAAAAAAGCAACACATTATATGAAAGTTTTAGTGAATTTAACTTCAACGAATACTAAAATATCTAGTTAAAGTGAGTTTAAACGTCCAATTTTGGTGAGTTAAGCTAGGTTTAATTTGACTAAAGTTTAAACTAGTGCTAAAAAATTGGCCCTTACATATATAAGATAATTTTTTAACTTTTCATACTAGAATGTATGTAATTAAAAAATTTTCAAACTAGTTTAAAATCTGAGTTTATCGTCTCGTTTAACATCCTTGATTTATGTAATATCGCTAACAAACCTCTTGAGCCTTAAAAGCTCTGTGTAATTAATACAAAATCAATAGCAATTATTATTAGAGTGCTATTTAATTTAGAAAAAAAGTGACTCACCCGGATTTTGCAAATAAATATTAATATTGTCGACTACTTGTGGCCAACGTCCGGGGAAATCATTCTTAATTATATGGTTCACACAAATCGACAGTTGATTTCTAAAAAAAACCATTAAACATAATTTAAAATTTTTGTGCATGGTTTGATGAGTCTTGTCTTACTTAATAAGATCTGGAGCATGTACAATAGCATCAACAATGGAGCCTCTTATCATAGCACGATCCTGTTCATGTATGGAAAAAGGTATCGGATCGCCTGGTTTTGTTTCATGATCAGACCAATTATTAGTTATAAGATTCTTGAGGTAGATGGCACCTGCTTGACGTACAGGTTGGTCAACATTATTTTGCATAACAATTTGCAAAATTGTTGGCACAAAGCCGATGATTTTATGTATCTACAGAGCAAAAGGAATAAAAATTTCGTCGTTATTAAAGTAATGAAGTTTTATTTAAGATAGTTTTAAGAAAAAATAAAGTAATGAACCAGTATTTTAAAACAAGGAACCTGAAATTGTGCGATTTATTGGGAGGAGAGGTGCAATCAAGAGTTTACCTAAATGATCACCACACGCCAGCTGCCACCAAACTAAACTTTATATGCAGAAAACTTTTAAAGGAGAAAAAGATAAAAAAATACAAAATTCTTAACTCTGATACTCCAAAATCAAAAATAACTATGCTGGACGGTAGTGATAAAGTTTGTTGCATTCAACAATGCACTGCGATTTTTGAATCAGCTGATCTTGCTACTACAGGGCCCGGTGCTCTCCCCACTGTTTCATCATGTCCGCTGGATGGCATTCGTGGTAATTCATTAACGGAGTAATTTTTAAGTTTTCTTATTCTTTTATTTAAAACATATTTTCTTTGAAATCTTATCAACCAAAAATGTTCTCTTTTTTCATATTGATCGACTTCGAAAATGAATTGTATTAAACGAATTTGATCTGTATATATTTATTTATTTATTTATTTATTTATTTATTTATTTCATGTGTATAATCGAAGCCAATTAAGGCCAATATGATTACAAGTAAATAATTGTACAAGTAAGTCTAAGTTTATATTTTACATTAAAGATGTTTATAAATTTCTATTATAGTTTAAAGTTCAATATGATATAGTATATTTATTTTTCAATTTCAATACAAATAATAAATTGTGGAAACCCTAAATCTAAAATCCCTAATTATTTAATTTTTCACAGGACAACCCCTATATCAGACGAAATAAGACCTGCTGTTACGATTAAGCCAATTCACTAACGTGTTGCAAATATTTACGTTTGAAAGTATTTAATGAGTCTGAAAATTGCTTAAAGCTACTAGGTAAAAGGTTCCATACACGTGCAACCTTGATAAGAAATGACCGCTCAAAAATAGATTTGTAGATACGAGGAATTAATATTTGTGTGTTTCTTCGAGACCTAGTAAAACTAAATAAATTCCAAAGATAAATTGGAGTTTTAGTTTTAATAACTTTGTAAAATAGCAAAATTTGTCTCATTTCAATATAGTTAATAAAATTGCAATGAAGAAACATAAGAACATGTTCCGAAACATGATCACGAACTTGGATGTTGAAAGCAAACCGAATAATCCTATTAAAGATGCGACGCAGTTGGTTAATGTTGCACAGATTAGTACAAGAATAAATCTCTAACCCATATATGATATGGGGCATAAGTAGTGCTTGTGCAACACTAAGTTTAACTGGAGTTGGCATGTAGGTATTCATGCTATATAATTTATGTAACATAAAATTGATCTTATTACTTAACTTGTTTATATGAGCCTTATAGTTGAGGTTGGAGTCAATTATAATGCCTAAACATCTTAAGTGTTCTACGAATTCAATTTCAATGTTATTTATAGAAATTGAAATAGGTATTTCATCATTATTATAAGGCATATTAAATATAATAGCTTTTGTTTTGCTATAGTTGATAACTAATTTATTCACATCCATCCAATATAATATCTGATCAGTTGTGTAATTAATGCAAGCTTGTAGCGAGTCAACAAAGTCAAAGTTGGAAGAGAAGAGCAGGTATATGTCATCAGCATACAGATAGATATTAGAGCTATCTATACCTATTTGATCTACAAGACTGTTAATATAAATCATAAATAATAGGGGTCCCAATACAGAGCCCTGAGGGACTCCACTCAGCACATCTAAAGTATTTGACAACCGATTGCCACAAGAGACAAATTGTCTTCGACCAGTTAGAAAGGACTTAATAAGGGAGCATGCAGAGCTGGAAAAAAGAAAATCTTGTGCAAGCTTATGGATTAAGATATTATGGTCAACTAAGTCAAATGCCTTAGACAGGTCAAGAGAAAGTAGTACACTGAGCTTGTTCTGATTGGAGTTGTGACGTATCTTTTCAGTTAGTCCTAGTACCATAGAAGTTGTGTTATATCCATTGCGGAATCCAGATTGACATTGACTGAGTTTACTTAAATCGCTCAGATTATCATATATTTGGGCATTGAGAATACTCTCCACAATTTTTGAGAGTGATGGAAGAATGCTTATAGGCCGAAAGTTTTCAAAAGCACAGGAATTTCCTTTCTTTTTAATCGGAACCACTCTTGCTGTTTTCCAAGCAGTGGGAAATGTTGACGTAGTAATTATTGTATTAATAAAGTGTAATAAATACTGCTCAATAAACGGGTATATTATCTTAATAAATTTTATGGGAATATTATCAGAACCAATGGAGTTCGACTTTATTCGATATGTAGCTAAGTAGAGCTCATTAAGAGTGATGTTTCTAAACATAAATCCTGTGCTTGAATCAGCGTCAAAATCACTATATGCATTATTGGAGCGTACCTGAGAAGAGACAAAAAAAGAGTTTAGCATATCTGGATCAACATCATCAGAGAAGCTATTTTCATTCACACATCCATCTCCTCTCAGCATATTCCAAAGTTGCTTTCCATTTACGTTTTGGAAACGTGCAGTTCCATACTGGATTTTTGCTTTACGAATTATAGACTTCGCTTTGTTCCTATATTTTGAAAAAATCTTCCAGTTACTTTCGCAGTTATTTTCAATAAAAGATTTATAAGCCAAATCACGCAAACTAATAGCATAGACTACATCAGGTCTTTTCATGAAGGGGTCCATATCTCCGGTTTTCATAGTTTTTTTACGGATAGGTACCATAGAAAAAGAGTCAGATATTACGTCATTAAGGCATTGCAGTTGCTCATTTACGCTATTTGTTTCAAAAATGTAGTTCAAGATAGTATTATTTATTCGACGTTCTAGTTGTTGGAAATTTATAGCATTATAATCACGATATTCAATAAATCTTTGTTTGTTTTCGGCAAGGAAATCAACGCTTATGTAGATAAAAGCATGCCGCGATATATTAGGACATTGAAATTGACCAGAGTACTTAAGCTTGCTAATGTCATTTAGTAAAAAGAAGTCAATAAGCGATACTGAATTCCAATGGTAATCAAAATGTGTTGGTAGGTTATTGTGAGCATAAGACAAGTTTGCACAGGAAAGCACCTCTCTCATTGTACTTACTGCAGAGGAATTAAAAAGGTTACAATTAAAATCACCCATGCAAATAATATTTTCGTATCTGCAGCATAAATCACACAGGATGTCTCTTAGATTTGAAAAATTGCCGTGTGGTAGATATATGCAGCCAACAAGAATACGTGCACACCTTAAGTTAATTTCAACAAAAATACCCTCAATAGTTCCACTAACTGAAATCTCATGTATGATTCTAGTTTTAATATTATTAGCTACATATATTCCAACACCACCACCTCTCATGTTCAAGCGATCATTTCTGAAAAAGTTAAACCCTGGAATCTTAACAGCTGTATTCGAAATATAGGGTTTTAGCCAAGTTTCAGATACTCCAAACACATCTAAGCATGAGTCCTTCAAAACATTTCTTATTTCATTAAATTTAGACGAACGGACAGAGGGTCTCAAACTTTGTGCATTTATATGTCCAATGTTCAAATTTTGTTTTCTACTTAATAAGCTTAAACGCAGCTGTGAATTGTCGCTAACAACAGGTCCAAGATTATAGTTAATTGACATTAAAAGGAAAAGAGGATGTCCTGAGAAAAACTAAGCTTATAATTATTGGGAACATGTTTTAGAAATGAAGAAAGATAAGTAAATTAACTATTAATAAAATACTTATATTTAGTGTTACTGTTAATGAATGCTGTAATACTGTGATACAGTAAGAATACAGAAATAATTAAGTTAATAGGAAAAAAAAAAAAATTTATTGTTCAATTACAATGTCAAACAAAGAATTCAATTCAATTCAAATTTACAACTTCGATTTAATTTCAAAATTCAAAAGTAACATTAATGTTAACAGTCGGTTAGAAAGTATAGAAAAGCAATGGATGTAATTTACACAATTTAAAGTAATGTGAATTAATAACCATCTAAAGCATGTACATAAATAACAGTGCAAATATAAAGAAATTTAAAATATTGTAAAGTAATGACAATTTAAAATTATTAATTATACATAGCAAATATGAGTAGCAAAACAAAGTTAAAGAGGAAATAAATAATTAATTCAAAACTATTTAAGGTAGCGATTATGAGTTTATAAAATTATAAGTTAAATTATCAGACTCAGACCGATGAACCCCGACAAACCCAATGCCAAAACCCTCCTGAACAACAACACGGAGAAAACGTTCACTCTGCCAGAACTCACATCGCACCACGATGATCATACTCCCAACAACAATCAATCTTATAATTGATTGATGTTAGGAGCATGGTCATCAAAGTGCGCTATGCATTCCGATAAAGTAAAAACCCTCTCCATGTTGTCACTCAAAAGAATCCTAACTCTAGGCCTATCCGAATTCATCAACCTGAATCTGATAATTTTCTTAACCTTACGTAAGTTCCGGCAAAAAAAGTTAAGCTTGCTAGTATCCGGTGTAAGGTGGTCATTCAAATAAAGCCTTGACTGAATATCAGTCTCTATTACATCATCCAACTTAAGGTTGCGATTTTTGAAGTAACTTCTCATAAGCGCATCCCTTTTATACACTGAGTTAAATTTTACTAGGAGCGATTTTTTGTTGTTAATAAAGCAGCAATGATTAATATCATATTCTGTTAGGTTTACTCCCAAAGCTTTTCCAACATTAATTACACAATTATTTAGGTCAGTCAGAGGAATTGGCAGACCAGATATTATGATGTCTCCTCGATTGAGTCTTTTATGTAGTGTCTCGTTCTCAGCTTCCAGGGTTGAAATCTTATTAGAAGTTGATTCGTCAACCAGCTTTATCATTTTGGTACAATTAAGGATTTCATTCTTAACTTCATTTAGTTGTTTTGACAAATCACTCTTAAGCTGTTCAA
Source organism: Dichetophora obliterata (assembly GCA_963920525.1). Classification (NCBI taxonomy): domain Eukaryota; kingdom Metazoa; phylum Arthropoda; class Insecta; order Diptera; family Sciomyzidae; genus Dichetophora; species Dichetophora obliterata. Next base: position 157,127,351 of record OY986438.1, read on the forward strand.
TGATTTGGTCACATTTTGTTTGTACATTGGCCATGCCCAAGCGCAACTCCTCTCGAAAACTCAATTCCTCATTAGTAGCTTTTTTTGGGGGGTCACTAATACAGGTTTTGCAAGTAAATCCGAATGAGCCTTTACTTTTAATCAAAAAACTCATTTCTTCAGCACCTACTTCAGCACAGGAAGAATGAAACCATTGTCCACATAGTATGCAACCAACACTCGCTTGCCCTCTTGATATATTTTTTTTGCAAATGCAGTGACTACCAGATTTAGATGACATCTTGAACAGGTCAATTACACGTAGCGGGCAATATGACAGCACCAAGAAAAGTAGCTAGGGAGCAGGAGCAGGAACAACCGATACAACAGCACAGAAATAGCAGCGAGCGGGAACCACAGCAACAGCAAAGTAAAGCAGTGTAACTTAACACTGATAAGCAGACAAAGACAGCGAGGTTATGTTGACACCCACATTGAGATGTCAAGAAGTTTTAAGATTTTTAGAATTTAGCACTGCAATAATCATGAACAGGAACCTATATGTATCTATTTTATAGTTATTTAAGTTTAGTTATAATGTATTGTGCCTTATTACGACTTCCCTACTTATTCTATGAATTTGGAATCACCTAACTGCAATTTAGGTCCCATTGTTAGCGATAACTCTTTTTTAAAATCAATGCTGCATAAACATAGTTTAAATCTTAATGTTGGTCATGTTAACTGTCAAAGCTTCAAGCCATCTTTTCAATCATCAAAATTTGATGAAATTAAATGTATTCTTAGTGGTTGTTTTTTTGATGTTTTCGGTGTATCTGAAACGTGGCTAAAACCATATATATCGAATGCTGCAGTTGATATTCCAGGATATACATTTTGCAGAAGTGATCGTCCGAATGTAAGAGGTGGTGGTGTAGGTCTTTTTATATCGAAAAAAATCAAATATAAAGTTGTCTTTCGTTCTACTGAGTATGGTGTCTGTGAGGCTCTTTTTGTAGAAATTTGTCACAATTTCCAAAAACTATTAATTGGTGTTGTATATTTACCTCGTGGTGATATTGTGTCCTTTGAAAATTTGTTAGGTGATTTGTTCGTGCGATACTCTAATATTGTTATTGTTGGTGACTTCAATCATAATCTCTTTGATATGACTAAGTCAACCAGTCTTCGATCCATGGCTTTACGTTGTAACTTGTCGTGTATTCACAATTCGCTTCCAACTCATTACGATTCTTATAATAACTCAACGTCTCTAATTGATTTTATTCTGATTAGTGATCCGAACATCGTGAAACTTTCAGGACAAATGTTATCACCAACAATTTCTCACCATGCCTTTTTATTTGTTTCTCTTGACTTTCCAATTGTTCGCGAGGATAAGTTTGTTGAGTATCGGAATTATGGAGCAATAAATTATGAGCATTTGAATTTATTTATGACTGGAATTGATTTCAGTGAAATGTACTCCACCAGTGACGTAGATAAGCAGTGTAGTGTATTGAATGCAGTTTTAACTGAAGCTTTTTCTTTTGTCCCGATAACTAAATATAAACTTAAGTATACTCAAGGTAATAAGTTGAATTCTAAAGCGATTATTTTCGTTAAATCTATGCGTGATCTTGCTTTTAAAGCATATTTACAAGATAGATCGGAACATACCTGGAAAACTTTTTGTAAATATCGTAATCGTGCTAAGTCCGTTATACGTAAATTTAAAAGGGAGTCTGGAGCTCGACTATTTGAGGGTCTTAATTCAAAACAAATGTGGAATACCTTAAGAAATAGTGGTTGTTTAAACTCAATTGAGACAAGTGAAGAATTTGATGTTGATTGTTTAAATAGTTTTTTTGTTAATAATCAGAATAATTATAACGCCAACCCATTCGATTTTGAGGAGCATTTGGATAGGGAAGATAGTTTCTTCTTTAAAAATATTTCTGAAAGTGAACTTGTGGAAGCCATTTGGAGTGTCAAGTCGAATGCTATTGGAAATGATAACATTCCTTTAAAATTCATTAAAACAATTCTCCCCTACGTTCAAAGTCATTTGTTATTTTTCGTCAATAGTATTCTTACGTCCTCCAAATTTCCTTCATCTTGGAAAGTGGCTAGAGTTGTGCCGATTCCCAAAAATAATTCTTCTACGTATATAGAGAATCTTAGGCCGATAAGTATATTACCTGTACTCTCTAAAGTTGTTGAAAACATAATAAAAAATCAAATATTGGAATATACTAATCGGCATTCTCTAATTGATGGGTGCCAATATGGCTTTCGAAATGGCTATTCTACGGCAACACTTCTTCTTGGCCTAACAGACTCTATTAGACATAACGTCAATGCCAACAAAATAAGTATTTTGGTGTCCCTAGACCTATCAAAGGCATTTGATACAATCAATCACTCGAAGTTAATAAACAAACTAAAAACCATGTTTAATTTTTCAAATACTGCGTGTAGGTTATTGTTTTCATATATATGTGATCGTAAACAATTTGTTGTGTACAATGGTTCTGCATCCAGCCTGCTTAATATTGTTTCTGGGGTCCCACAAGGATCTGTACTTGGACCATTACTCTTTACGTTATATTTGAATGATATCGTTAATGCTGTTAATTTAAATGCGTGTAAGCCCTTTATTTTTGCTGATGATATCCAACTTCTGTTTACGGGTGAGTGTCAGTTTAAAGATGTACTGGAGTCCTTAGTCAACTATAATCTTTCTTATATTTCCTCCTGGATGTCACAAAATTATTTAAGTTTAAATACCAGCAAAACCAAATTCATTCAATTTAACCCTTCTAGGCTACTTGAAGACCTTTTGAATATAAGTCTACACAATGAGAAGATACAATTTGTTAATTGTATCAAATGCCTTGGTGTTTTCATTGACAACAAGCTACATTTTGATGCCCATATAAATGCGTTAAGTTCTAAAATAGGTTTTACTTTGAGGAAACTTTACAATACTAATTTGTATCTGCCTTTAAGTGTAAAATATAATATTGGCCATGCTCTTCTTATGTCCAATATAACATATTGCGTCGAGGTTTATTCTGGTACGCTAGCTCTTAACATTAAACGAGTTCAAGTCATTGTCAATAATATTGTACGTTTTGTCTATGGTCTTCGTAGACGAGAACACATATCTTCGTATGTCGTTAAGTTTTTAAATTGTTCCTTTCATCAATATATAAATAATAGATTGATGTTGTGTTTTTATAAGCTTGTGAAAACCAACGTGCCACAATACTTGGCTCAGAAATTTGTGTTTAGTCGCTCTACTAGGAATCCTCAGATAATCTACCCTAGAATAGATTGTTCTAAGTTTGAAAGGTCTTTTGTGGTACGAACAGCTCGTGTTTGGAATAGGCTCCCTATTCATCTTCGTATTTTCACATGCACCTTAACCACCTACAAAATTAAGCTCAAAGAATTTCTTCGTTCAACAGTTTAAATATATTACTTTTAAAAATCTTTTTTGTTGACCACTTTTAATTTTTAAAACTATCTTTTTTTCCTTTGGCTTCTTTTCTTTCCACTAACTTGGGATCTTCAAATTCTAATCTTAAATGAATGCTATTAAATATCATATACTGTTAAGGGAGGTTGTATATAAAGGTACATGTATTATTAGTTAAGTTTTCTCTCGCATATGCTACTATTAAACTGGTAATATGTAAATTGGCCAATAAGGCTTTTGTATTACTTACAATGAAATAAATAAATAAATAAATAAATAATGCTGTCTGGTAAGAAGAGGATTCGATATCGTAAGTCTCCATTTCAAAAACTTAAAATAATATTTTTGGGCTTTTATTGATATCGAAGTTTTTTTTTTAATTTAAATAACTTTATTTTTATAACCCAAACCAAATAGGACTTCTTATTTATGACAAATATCGCTTCTTAATTATGGAATAATAAAAAATCGTGGAAAATCACCTGGTTTTTTAGATGCAGCGACGAAATTATAAAAATTAGCCAAATGAGTAAATTTTTACAAACAAACTTTAAAAAAATGTAAAAATTGAAATACTACTTTAGTCAAATGTAAACGAGTCTGATATCAAATGTAACGATATAAATAAATAGAGGCTGTAAATCGCGCACAGTTTCAGGTGACCAGTCTCATTTACATTGAAACACAGTGAACATAAAAGTCGGGTCAATTAAATCGTTAAACAGTGACTTGATCACAGCCTAATCACTCAAGACTACTGAAGATGAAGGGTTAGTTCCTTTAAAAACAGTCTGTCTAGTCTGCTGTGTGATTGACTTTATACGGAGTTGTTGTTGGGTCCTTCTTTTATATTGATCTAACTTAAGGAATTGCTATTGATTACACCTGTTGTTAGCTATACACTCAATTTAAGGCAGGAGTGCGCAAAAGTGCCGATAGCTTTAACACGCATTTGTTGACATGAAAATAAAAAAGCTTTCAGTAGCTATCCAGGTGCCGAATTACAGCATTCGTGATCGAGCAAAATTACGAAGGGCACAACGAGACAAGTGCCTATCAATCTTGTACAATTTTGCTCGATCACGGATCTTGTAATTCGGCCCCTGGTTTCGGTTGCTACGTAAAATGTTCTTGTTTTTACGTAAATTATGCACTCAAAAAAAGATAGATACAAACTGAACAAAGATTAAAAGTTAGAAATAAAATAATTTCTTTTTATTTTTTGAAGCATATATTAACGTTACATAATAACATAAAGTTTCATAAATGTAGTCAAGTAAATTTTTTTTATTAGGGCTGAAGAACTGTTAAAAACCCAAATATAACACTTAAAAATTTCAGTTCAACAACTTTTGGATATTAGTTTGGATTGGGAATAATGTAAAAATTCGATTTTACCTACTGAAAAGTTGTATTATAAACAAAAATGTCAACCAAAAAGTAATTTATTTCAAGAGAAAGAATCTATATATATATATAAATGGATCGTGATTTGTTGGGATGCTTAAAACTTGAAAATGAATGGGCCAAATTGAACACTTCTTACTACGGAATTGTTCGTAATTGCTCCGCAAAGGTTTAGGAAAAAAGAAAATGTTATTTCCACACCCCCTTTAACCGCCCATAAATCAATAAAAATTCTGTATTTAAGACGGTTTAGGTCGTACTAAACTAAAATTTGGTAAATAAGTTTGTATGATAACTGTCGGTAGCTACACTAAAAGTGGGCGTGGTCAAACTACAGCTACGCCTATTTTTAAGAAAATATCAAAGGACTTCGAAACTACTGATCCGATTGAGCTCAATCTTTGGATATGAATTTGTTTGGAGTACGATATGGTTTCGGAAAAAATTGCCACACCCTCTTCTACCGCCCAAAACTATAAAAAATTTGCGTTATAACATTGCTTTGAAGTTATGGGTAGCACAGCCTCGAAATTGGGTATTTGACCATAATTTTCACGTTTCGTTTTACTGATGACATTTCATGGGAGTTTGACAAGAGGGAGTGGCACTCCCAACAACCCAAATTTGCGATATCGAATAGCTTTGAAGTTATAGGTCGCACAGCGTCGGAAATTAGTATTCGACCACAGTTTACACAAGCACTTTTACTGATAACATTATAAGGCGTTTGTAATGGGGGCGTAGTACCCCCCTCTTAACCCAAGTTTGCGATATCGAATTACTTTGGAGCTATAAACGCACAGTTTTGAATTCAGTATTCGACTTCAATGTCCACATGCAGTTTCATTGATTACATTTTATGGGCGTTGAAAAAGGGGATGTGGCACCTCCCATACAACCCAAATTTGTGCTTTCGAATAGCTATGGAGCTATAAGTCGCACGACGTCGGAATTCAGTATTCGACTTAAGTTTACACATGCAGTTTCATTTATTTTATTTTGTTAGCGTTGAACAAGGGGGCGTGGTACCTCCCATACAACCCAAATTTACGATATCGAATAGCTTTGGAGTTATATGTAGCACATCTTCCGAACTCAGTATTCGACCTCAATTTGCACATGCAGTTTTACTGATAACACTTTATGGTACTTCAAAAGGGGGCACCTCCCATTTAACCCAAATTTGCGATATCGAATAGATTTGGAGTTTTAGGTCGCACAGTTTTAAAATTCAGTATGCGACCTCAAAGTACACATTCAGTTGTATTTTCACGAATGAAAGTCCCATTCATTCTCCCTCATTTAACAAAATTTCAAAAAAAGCTTACCTATGATGGGGTGAAATTTAACCCTATCTGACTGGAATAAGTTTATTTTCCAAGTGATAAAATTTAAAAATCTTCTCTGGTTTTTTACTAGGTTACGTTACTGTCGTTACGTTACTTAAATTTCCATTGTAGTTCAATTGGGTAATTAAGGGAGGTTTTGCGCAAAAGCGATTTAAATTAAAGCATATTTTAGAATATATTTTCCTATAAAGTATATAACAGAGGCTAAAAATTTAATTTGCAGATTAATTTTACATCAGTTTAAATAAATTTTTTTTTTTAATATATGGGCATTTCCATACTGACGTTACGGACGATTTGTACGAAGAAATATTTAAAAAAAGAATGAAAATGTGTAATTTTTAAAAAGGAATTTTTATATTTTCGAACCACTATATTGAGTAAAAACAATCGACCCTAAGGATTTAAAGATACATACTAGTATCGCCTGCGGTCGAAATTCGACAAACTGTAAAGAAGTAAGAAAAAATTAACACTAACATAGCGTATGTCAAGGCAATTTAGCTATATTTGAGAAAACAGAACATTAAAGATGGATAGCGAAGATAAGAGCACTCGTTTGTCATTCTTGTAGTGTTGAAGTTTGTGTACCTAACATGACATAAGCACTTTACCATAATCGCATAAAAATTAACACAATCTTTTTCATTCCGTAGCTTCACTGGAAGAACCGCTTAGCAAAAATCTGTTCAACAGATCTTATATCTCTCCCGAATTAATTTCAAAAGGAGTAAAGTGTATGAGCTGGTTCTATTATAAATCCTACCAACATATCCACTCTTTTTCAGTTAGCTTTTTGGGAGCACCCACAAAAACTCAATAAATAAAGAAAATGGCCGAAAATAGTTCATAGCTGTTATTACCTCTAAGGTGAGACCTAGATGAGTGAAATGTATAAGATGGTCCTATTAAATTTTCTACCTCTCATGGTTTCTCTCATGATTTAGCATTTTTCGGAAAGCAGAATTTAGTTTTCTTTTAAGGCTTATACTTTGGATCAGAGGTCACCAGCCTAACTGCATTATTCTGTATCACGAAGATGCACACCAACGATGAGAAAGACACGAGAAGCAATACTTTCTTCCATACAAAATTGTATTGCTTCTCGTGTCTTTCTCATCGTTGGTGTGCTTCTTCGTGAAACAGAATAATGCAGTAAGTTTTTTTGCTTATCAGTGCCTTTGGATGCTATATAATTTGTTCCCCTCCATTTATAAATACAAAAAATTTACGACAGCTTTCGTTCTTAGCGTACAAATATTAATGAAATAAAAAGATGTAGATGTAATGAAATGGTATGTAAATATAAATTTATTTATAGCTTTTAATTAGTAAGGGATTTAGGAAATTCGTTTACCAAAACAATTTTGGAAGCTATATTACTTTACAAAAAATATAAGAACCATATTTTGAAAAAATTAATTTTCACCAAAAAAATCCAGTCCTAGCCCATGATTATTAATGATAGAAACTGCTTATTGAGTTGTGTGTGAAAAGGAAGCAAATTTTCTCGGATAAATAATATGTCATATGGGCGAATATTTTTTAAGTTATAGCGAGTTAAAGTTTACATATAGTTGTTGTTGTTATGTAGCTTTTTCTCTTCCTAATTTCAGCATATGCCTAAAAATATGTGAGGCTAATAGCTATGAAACTGTTATGCTGACGAATAATCTTTTACAATTTCATAGCTAAAACTATGAATTGATATATTCAATATCAAAGTGATACTGGAATGATTTCTTATAGTTGAAAAAAGATTTCTAAACTGTTGTTCGGAAAATTTATTAATTTTTAAAAATTTGCACAAAGGCGATGAGATTTTAAGTGTAAATTTCTCAGTTTTTCTCCCATTTCATATTTTCATGTTTGTTTTTTTTTTTTTTTTTGCTTTACTTTAGTCTTTATGCTTATGTTATTATTATGGAGTCCAAAAGTCTGTTGCAAGTCTTCCACTAACAAAGCATGGTTACTGAATTCTTTTTTAGATTTTGCTGAGATATTTTTAGCCTGTTTCTGTTTGGTCGTGCTCTACCATTTAATTAAAGTTTTTTCTAAATGACCTTGTTATTGATTATGTTGATTTTATATGATTTAAATACAAATTCTAAATGTTTGATTGTTTCAATCATACTTGGTTTTAAATACAAATTCTAGTTGTTTGATAGTTTAAAATCGTTTATTGAACTTTAGGTCAGTAACATAAGCATAAAGACTAAAGTAAAGCAAAAATACAACAACAAACATGAAAATATGAAAGGAAAGAACAACTGAGAAATTGACACCTAAAATTTCATAGCCTCAGTGGTGCAGTGCGCTAATGCGCGCTTGCACAGCGTATCACAAAGATTTCTTATGGAGCCTTTAGCAGGCCGAAATTGCAATAAAATCAGCTAGTGATGATTTCCTTTTCATATTGAAAACGTTCTTGTTGTTGTTTCTTTGGAAAAATTCGTTAGGACCATTAATTGTTCTAACCTTGACCTAAAGCTCAATAAACAATTTTAAACTATCAAACAACTAGAATTTGTATTTAAAATCAAGTATGATTTAAACTATGAAACATATATAGGGTATTCACAAGGTGTGCTATCATGTCATAATGTCATATTGCTCTAAGCTTTTACACTAGTTTAAAAATTTTATTGTTGCCTTCCATATAAAAAATACTAATATATTACAACTCTGAAAGCTATGTTTATTGAAGTGTCTTAATCAAACTGCTGTTTCGTATTTGCATTTATTTATCTTGTAAATTTTAGTTGTAAAATTTTAGGACAATATGACATGATAACACACCTTGTGAATACCCTAATAGAATTTGTATTTAAATCATATAAAATCAACATAATAAATAACAAGGTCATTTAGAAAAAACTTTACACAAAAATTTCATAAGAAATTGGAAACTGGTAATGAAACATTTTTGTTCAAGCATTTTCAACTGGAAATCAAGAAATATTCTTACTCTTATACAGTGATGGAAAAAATAATAGAAACGACCATTTTTTTTGTTTAACTTTCAAATTTTCTTCTGTAAAATGATTTTTTTTTTTAATGTTATAATTTTTATTTAATATTTATTCCATTATGTTTCAAAATAAAAAAAATAAAAAGGTATTTCTAAAAGTTCATGTAACAAAAAATGTTATTTCATTTATTACGCTTGGAAAAAAAATAGAAACTTTTCAAAGTCTTTGATGATAATAATAAGTAAAAAATAAGTAAATAATAATAATAAGTAAAATTCATTTTTTTTAATATTTTGTAGTTCTACCACGGTTTTTTAGTACTTTGGCACACCGACGACCCATGGAATTCACCAGGTTGGAACAAAGTGAAGGATCAATAGCGTACCATACGGACTCCACTTTTTTCCACAAATCTTCTTTATTTTTAGACTTAAACCCAGCAATTTGTTTTTTTAGTATTCCCCATAGGTGTTCTATTGGATTAAGGTCTGGTGATTGTGAAGGCCATTCCATTAAAGAAACTTTGTTGTCCTGGAACCACTTTTTTGCAAGTTTTGATGAGTGTTTGGGGTCATTGTCTTGCTGGAACTCCCACTTTAATGGCATTTCTTCCTCTGCATATGGCAGCATTATACTGTTTAGTATGTTTACGTAGTCCGTGGCGCACATTTTACCTTTCACCCAATATATTGGACCAACACCCGTTGATGAAAAACATCCCCATAGCATAATGTTGCCACCACCATGCTTAATGGCTTTTATTGTGTATTTTGGATCGTGCGCAGTATTCTTTGGGCGTCTTAATTGGGGTTTTCCGTCCGATCCAAACAAATTCACCTTTGTTTCGTCAGACCACAAGACGTTTTTCCAATTTGTCCGCCCTGAATGTCTTTTTGCAAAATGGACCCGGTCCTGGATGTTTTTCTTGCTGAGGAATGGTACTTTCCTTGCTGAATGTGCCTTCAAACCACGTTCTATCAGCCTATTCCGTATTGTACGGCTAGTCACAGGTGCATTTAACTCCTTCCTTAGTTCTTTCGATGATTGAAAGGATTTTTTTTTGCCTGCAGAACAAGAAGCTGATCAAATTTTTGGGAGGTCTTTCGCTTTCTGCCTATTTTTTCTTGTTTTTCTTCAAAATGAATTGCGGAAAATACTTTTTTTTTTAACAATTTATTAATTGCGCAATTTCAGCCATTGATTTGCCTTCGTTTTTGAGATTACCGATAACTTCTCTTTCCACTTCGGTGCAATGCACTCCACAACCCATTCTGAATCCAAAAACAACATAAAAGGACAAATTTAATAAAATAATAAATAAAATTTGTTATTCTGACGCCTTATTTCATCTTCAAATTTCCAAAAAGTACCTCATATAAAATATTTCACACGTTTTAAGAAGATATCTTGACGAAATCTAATCGCGTTTCTATTTTTTTTCCAATGCAAAATCGTGGTCGAATAAAAACACTCAAACACAACAAGTATTTATGACGAAAGATGCACAAAAGCGAAAACAAAATAAAGTACTGTTATCAACTAATCGTTTACAGTGAGCTCCTTTCATAGAATTTGCCAAAAATATTATCAATATGGTTTGAATTGTGAGAATGTATGTCGTTTCTATTATTTTTTCCATCACTGTATATTTGAAATAAATTCGGGTATGAAATTAAATATACTAACATTAGGTCTGTTCGCGTACTTTACTGGTAAAAAAACGAAAAACGTCAAAAGTAATAAAATTGAGAGAGAATTAACTTCAACATTAAAAAGTAAACGAACGCTTTCTGGTAAATAATGAAAAATGTCAAATACGCCTAAGAAAATCTAAAAAAACTCAGCTGCTACACACACACAGCTACCATTTGACAGTTTTCATCTTTTTACAAGATGAAATTCTTCTTGTAAAAACTTTAAAAAACTTGAACGGAGAGAAAATGTGATTTCCTCTCTATTACCCAATTCTCTCAGTAAACGAACGATTTTCAGGCACTTTCTAGTAAAAACTTTTGAAATATTTCGTTTGCATTCGACTAAGCGAACAGACCTATTATATCGTCGTTGCGTGTGCAATACCGCGTATCCGCCACTTGCAACACCGCGTATATTGCAAAAAGGCCAAAATTAATTTCATTTCAATTTCAATCATTCCTGATTGATTCATTCATTTTTCATTAAATGCTTATTTAAGAACAAAACAAATATCTAATTTCAATAAATGTTTAGTTCAGTTGAAAATGTATTCAATAGCTTATATTAAAATCAGTTTTTCTGCACTCCTGAAAAATTTTACTCTCACCGTCTGTAGGTATGTGCAAATGGCGGATATGCGGTATTGCACGCGCAATGACGATATATTATTTATAATTAAAACTTGCATAGTAATGCCTAGACGAGCACACCCAAATGTAGGTGGGAGGACAAGACGTAGTATATATCGTTTTCAGACGCTAGAATTGCGAGCTTGAAGAAGACGTAAAACAAATACATATAATTGATGTTCATGTTTCGCACTTGATTTTATGTTAAATTTGATAAAGCCTATTTTGCAAATTGAACATTTCCTCGGCATTTTAAAGTTTTATTTATACTGTTTTCATAACATACCTGGTTATTTTAATAAAAATTATATTGTGCACTTGCTATGAACCAGAGCTTTTAAATGATTTAAACGAAGTTTCATTAAAATGTGTTGTCTTAAAGTCGGTTAAAAGAGGGCTAAAGTTATGTTTGCGTATTAATACACAGATAACCAAAAATAAATGCTGGCATTACGTTACAAAAAACGGAAGTGATTTTTGACTTCGATTACAAAACTCTCTGAATTGGCAAACTATTAAAATAGTTTTGAAAAAGTATGTTTCGAGAAAAACGCATTTAAAAAGTTACTCTGGTTAGTTAAATTTTCTCTGGAGCACCGGGTTTGAAGAGCTGTAGAATCTGTATTATAAGTGTGATTGATTTGAAATTATTTTTTACTTGTTCTTGAATAGTTGTACAGCAATAATCAATTTAAAAAAACGCATTTTTTAAAAAATGTTTGCCTAAAGCCTCCCTTAATATGACTTAAAAATGCAGAAGCCTATGAAGTTTATCCTAAAGAATTGATTTTTCTTATCGAGCCGTTATCGAGTTCGAGTTTAGGTTTCTAATACTGACATACTACCTAGAACAATTTAGTTTTTTTAATGCAACATCTTAATCTTGGCTTACTTATGGATGATGGCAGCATGCTGACCATTTTTGTTGAATTAAGTTTCTCTAAATATCTGTACAGTACATATATATTTGAAAATGTTATTTAAAAATTAGTATTATTATTCTGCATAATTCTCAAAAGGGTTAACTTTAAAATATATAAAAAACCAAGTTAATGTCCCTAAGTAGTATTTTTAAAGGATGAAGGGAACATTTGATAGTTTTTTTTAGTGCTATTACATTCTTCTGTGTAAAAGTTGTAGCTTGGAAATTGTTTTGATGTGCAGCACTTGATGCGTAACTTGTTTCCCCGATTAATACATATGCTAGATATATGGGTGAAATAATTCAAATACAGATCGCATGCATTGCAAACTTCAATACTAAGTGCAGAGGTTCACGCCCATGGCCACGTTTCAAAGTGTCCAAAACCTAACCAATTTTTTATCAATATACTTAACATGTGTAGTCATGCAGAAATTCCATAAGAAATGAGTGATCAATTAAGTTTTATTTATAATCATTTCTGCAAGCTTGTTTTTTTCCCTCAACCTAACTTGTAGAACGATTTTGTCATTGCCAACAAAAGAAATGCTCGGAAAAGTAGCAAGCAGACGTAGAAAATTGGTTTCACATTTTGACTGTAAGAAATAGCCATTACAAATTCTAGACAACTGCAATGTATCAGAATCTTGAGGGCTCAAGATTTCCTTCCAACGGACACATAGATGTGATTCTCCAGTAAATTCTTTGCAATATAAGACTTCTTAAATTGAAAAAGCACATGGTTTTTTGAAATGCTTCTTCCCTTGTTCATTGTTTAAACGTCATCGGTGACGTCTATCGTTCTTTATTGGGTGGATACTTGGGACCCACCCGCTGGTGTTGATATCTTTTGTTCCGATTTATTTATTTATTTCCTGTGACTATCCAATATTTATGAAGTGCAGGAGAATTACCTGTGCCAATTGATCCTCGGCAGCTTTTCTTTGCTCCGGATTTGGTTCGATTGTTGCACGCAGCAATTCAGTCAATTTTATGGGATCCATTTCTTTCGTTAGTCACTTGGATGTAATTATATTTAACTTGGAATACAAATACTCCGATATTTTGTGCGATTTATAAATTAATTGAATAACTTCTCTGGATTCTCGGATATATAGTGATGATGGAAAAACCTTTGCTAAGCACTCGTCCCGACCGAGACCGACCGAAGCCTTACCAACCACAATGAGTGAAAAAGGAAAACTCAATTGATGAAATTTCATATGGAAGTTTTTCAAATGGAATCATCCAAAAACGCGGCAATTTTATGGTAAGCCCACTATGAGAGCGAATGAAACAGTTATATAAGACATAAAATTGCAAATTTTCCAAAAAGCGCTGCCAGACTTTCTTTTGGACAAGGTACGTTCGATTAATCAAAGGAGTCAATTTTAAAATAAAGAAAACACCACATGCCTGCACATAGACATAGAACGGCAAATAAAAGTGGCCACTGAAGTTTATGATCGTAATGTTATAAACACAATTGGGGCTACTGGCGTGCGACATGTAAGTTCCACTGACTTGTAGAATTATTGCTGACACGTGGAATACAATCTTTGGCTATGTTCAGACGACAATCAAATGATTAAGGTAATCCTTTCTTTTGTTCTTTTTTACTCTATTTGACTAATTGATTCAGGTCTTGAGCGTTATCAAAATTTTGATTATGATCCAGGTTAATTTTCGCTCTCGCATAGTTCATATTATTAACTGGAAAAAAAACCACAAATTTGGATTAATTCAGTCATTTGATTCTCGTCTGAACGCAGCCTTTTTTATTTATTTTTCAATACACGCCTATCAAATTAGAAAATAAAAATTGTTCGGCTACTGGGTGTTCTGTAGCCGCACGACAAGCTCGGCGTGTAATGTGGATTGTGTTTATAACATAAGAAATACATTGATCTATATTGAAAGGCTACATGCTATCCGCCTTCAGCCCCAATTGTGTTTATAACATAAATATAGTATATAAAAACTTTGTCCCTTTATCATAAACAAAAAACAAGGCATATTTTACTTTTAGCAAAATTAATTTTGTTCACTTTTTTTTTGTGGAACATATGTATTTAGGGCTTCTTATTCCAAATCTCAAAAAAATGAATGGCCGCTATCATCTGGTTTAGAATTTATAGGGGTCCAAAGTTGTAAAAATTGGCCTGAAAAACTTGTGATTTTTTTTTTATTTTACAACAAATTTTTATTTGATGGGTATTAAAAGAAAGGTTAAGCTGTTACCATGGGTTCACAGGGGGAAGCCCTCTAGGCAGTGAATTTTTTAAATATCTTCATTTTAAATCAAAAAGTCGTAAGCTACAACTAAAAAAATTTATGGGAGAGTCAAAAACTTTCTAAATTGTAATTGTAACTGTATGTTGCACTCAGACTTTTAGAAATTTTTTACTAAAAACGTAATTTTTATTTGTAGGAGGATACAATTTAACAGGAACATGTATTTTGATAAGGTGCATCAATAATCATTCAAAAAGTCGACTTATTATTTTATATGACGATATTTTCATTATATATGTTAATATATTTTTAAGATAACTCAAAAGTGCTTTTTTAAGGTATATTTATAAATAAAGCTGAGCTAAACCATGCATGCATTCTTATTATAGTATGTTGTACTTGTCGCAGTGATAAGTTACGAAACCATTTACCCTTGTTTCACAGGCACTTTTCAAAATGTATTCTTACACTCAAAAAATTTTGTGTGTTTATTATATTACAAATAGCTGCGTTCATTCTATGAATTTTATTCGTAGTTATTAGTCACAATAGGATTCGTAGATTGGACGTAGTTTGGTACATATTATAAAAATTTTATTCGTATTCGTACAAAAACACATGTATATTGTACAATACATTTGTTACATTTACCAGAGCTGTAAAAGATAAGATCAATTTGATTTTATCCACAAAAATATGAATCAGTGAATAATGAAATAAGAATGCATTCAATGATTGCAAAATTGATTTATTAACAAACTTTTTAATTCACATTAACTTTTAAAAAAATTATTAATTATTCATTTTCGTTATTCAGAATAATGAATAATTGTTTTATTCATTTGAATGATATTCACAAAGAATTTCAGAATTTTGAATTATTCTACCTTTATTCATTATTAATTTTTTCATTCATTAATCAATTCAGTATTGATTTTTCATTCATTATTTATTTGTTATTCATTATTCATTTGTTATTCATAATTAATTTTTTCATCATTATTAAGGGTTTTCATGCAAATGGGCAATACCCTTATAAATGGTATAAACCTTATAAGTTTATCAGCCTTATAAATGAACTGTCAAAATTCGTATGAAAAAGCTTTTGCACAAACCAGATAAATTTGCTCTTCGATTTAGGTGAGCAAACGAGGTGGCAAACTTATATGATCAATCAGCTGTTTTCTTTTTTGAAGGAAAAGTTATAATTTGAGCAAAACTAATAAAGATTTAATTCTAAAAATTTCAGAAAACAAGCAAACAATCCGCAAAGCGTCCCCGTTTAAATGGAACGCATCGCTGGCAGATCGCACAGCTGACTTATATGCTGCAAGTGCACAATCGACTTTAAGGGCTGTTCATACAACCTGTCTGACAAAAATAACTAATTGCCCAAATTAGAAGCCTGCCACTTTGCATGAAAACCCTTATTAATTTTTTATTAAGTTTTATATATGGCTTAGAAATAAAATTAATAAAAAATAAATAAGGAATAACAAATAAATAATGAATAAGATATGAATAATGAATAAAAAATTAATAAAAAATTAATAATGAATAACAAATGAATAATGAATAACAAGTGAATAATGAATAAAAATTAATAATGAATAAAAAATTAATAATGAATAAAAAAATGAATAACGAATAAAAAATTAATAATGAAAAAAAAAGAATAATTGAAAATTCTTATGTAGTTATTCAGTTGTACTTAAAATTCTGAACATGAATGCCGATTTTACAGCTCTGACATTTACTAATAACAAAAAAAATTCTACCTTAGCTGAACCACGGTTTCTTAGCTTACGGGCCATTACCTTACCTTGCAATCATAAATTTCCTTATATTCGGTAATTGTTCAAGAAACCAGGCTGAAAGAGTTCGGTTGTAAATTTTTTATGCTCAACTAATGCAATGGAAGAAATTACGATGTTATTCTTACGAGAAATTGAGAAATGATATAGAATAATATCCCTATTAGATGATTCAATTTGGATAATTTTTTAGTTTTTCGTAAACTTAATAAAATTGCTAACAATCCTGCAGCATTTAAATTTGAAAAAATTGCAGCTATTAAGGTGAGGAAAAAGCTTCTGATTCAAAAGCGAAAAGAAATTAGGAGATTCTGAATGAAGTAGGCTAATTTTAAATCATGCACTCATGTTTAAAAAAATCTGACGGCAAATTATTTTTAAGAAAACGCTTTACATTAAAAAATATCATATGGTCAAAAGTTTTTTAAGACTAAAATTTAAATAGGAAACTCGATTTGCAACATTTATTTTATACTTCTTTAAATTCACGTTTTTTGTTTGAGAATTATCTGGATTTTTTCGCATCACATGCTTATATTACATCCAGGATTCAGAATCAAGCCTTGCAGGGAGGTTCTGGAGTATGTTTAGAAAATGAACGGATCCCAAAACCCATCTATACATGAATCTCTTATATATTTACTCATATGTTTTGAATTAAAAAATAAAATTTTTTAATAATTCATATAATAGGTAGGTTTCCAAACTCGATTTTAGTAACTTGCATGCTGCTAAAACTTATGCATGTTGAAAAAGAAATAAGTCAGTTGATGTTCATGCGGGGAACATTTCAAAAGTAGCTATTTTTACCTCCTAAATCCAAATCTGATAAATTTCAGGCCGCTCGCAATTGGTTAATGAGTTAAAGGCCTCCAAAACTGGAAAAAATTGTTTAAAAATCTTGCTCATTAAAAAAAAATATTTGGAAACTTTTGTTTTCTTATTTGAAAAGAGAAAAATTTGGGGGCTAAAAAGTAATTAATGTGATTTTATTTAGGGATAAAGGTTTTTTCTAGTGTTATTTGTATGAAAAAAGCTGCTTTTATGTTGCTTTTATATCATGTTCGTGCTCATAAAAAAAGCTGCTTATTGCATACTCGAACTTGGTTTTTCGAGGTGCGTTCGCTTTTCTTTTGCTATTTTCTTGAATAAAAAAAATGTAAATGACTATAATTACTATATTACTCAATATATATTACTCAATATATATAAATACTTACAATCCTTTACTTATTGACTTTGTTGATTATATTTGTTAGTGACATATGACAAACAATTAAGTTCGGATTTCAGAAGTATCGACGAAACACAGGGTGACACATACAAAAAAGCAGAATAAAAGCTGCTTTTGCTAGTGCTATTTGTATGGAAAAAACTGATTTTATGTTGCGTTTTACAAAAGAGCTGCTTTTTCCCAAAGCATGAATGGGCTATAAAACTGCGACGTAGTGTTTAATGCACACTTAACGGAACGGTGGCAAAAACATTAATAAATAAAACAAACAGAAAAATTAATTTTATTCCACAATTGAGTTTTGAGTTTTATATAGATATAATTTTTTTGACTCATGTCATATAAAAAAGCATTTTCGCGCACAAGTTTAATTAATTTTTCGGCATCCATTCCAATTTTTGTAAAAAAAAAACAGAGAGATAAGCCGGTCACAATTATTTTGTTTTATACCCACCGGCTTTCGTCGACGTCAACAGTCATTGCCGTTTCGTCGCCGCTTAGTGAGCATGCATACATAAGGATACATGCACACTTAAAAATTTGTTTAGAAATTTTACACCGATCGGTGTTCCAGGGAGTCCTACACCTTTCAGTGTTAAAAAACGCCGTGTCAAAGTGCTAAAATTTTATATCCGAAATAGCATATTTTTTCACACCGATCGGTGTAAAAAAGTAAACATCAGATAGGATGTTTGTTTTGTACTCTGTTAGGTGTTTATTTATAATACGCAAAATGATAATTTAATTTTACACCTAACGGTGTAATTTCTAACTATTCGATAGGATGTTTTTTACATTTTTTATTAAATTGTCAATAAATTTATTAATTACCAAATGAAATAAGCCGCAAAAAACGTTGATTGGGGCTTATTTCATTGGGCTTTATTTTATAATGGAATAACAACCAAACAAAAAAATTTAATATTTCATAAAAATAATGAAATTGTTTACAAAAATTAGGAGTTATTTCATATGAAGCAACACCCAAAAATGTATGGAAATTTTTTGGGGCTTATTTAATTTTTTTGGGGTCTATTTCTTGGTGTCAAAAACAAAGTTTGAATCTTTAATCAAGATTCACAAAATTAAAATGAGCAAATTTAATTTGGAAATTTCAATTTTTAATTTGTTTATCAATGAGAATGTAATTTCAATATTGCTCTTCTTCTTTACCTTTCTAATTTCGTCATTTCACACCGAGTAAGCGGTGTAAATTTACACCGTTTGGTGTAGAAAATGTAAATATCCGCTCACCGGTGTGAATTTATTTTTGAAATTTTTTAGAAATATTTTGTAGTTTCGTTTTGTTTCGTTACGTATCGTTAGTGTGCAGAAGGCTTTAGTTGATTTTGATGGCTCGAGTTCGCCGCATCAGGGGGTTTACGAAAGTCATGCTTTTTACTCGGCACTAATATCCTTCGTCTCAAGCAGTTTGTCGATTATTCGCCTGCATGAGGGAGTTGGTGGCCTATTTCATTACGCAATAATTGCCTTCGCCGCAAGCAGTTCGTTGATTATTCCTTTTAACCCGACTGCTTGCGAATAATCGACGAACTGCTTGCGGCGAAGGAAATTATTGCCTACCCGAATAGTCAACAAACTTCTTGCGGCGGAAGCAATTATTGCTCATAAAATTGCCGATTGAAAAAAGGTTCAAAGTCCCCTTTAACCCGAATAGCCAACAAACTGCATGCGGCGAAGGTAATTATTGGTCGTTAATTGGCGAGTGTAAAATAGGAGATTTGGAAAAATGTTTTTTCATTACCGCGGCTTAATTTTGAGTAATATTTATAAAGATTTTCAACATATAAGGTGGCAGCTCTTATATTTTTTCATCATATCACACATTTTTGAGAAAAAAGTAGAAGAAATCAAGAGCTCATTAATAAAAAAAATATTTGACTATTAAATAAATAAGTAAAGACATCTAACTAAGCATAAATAAATTATTTAAACACTGAAAAATAAGAAGTGCAAAAATTTTTGTAGTTCCTCGTTCCTCGAAAACTAGAGCATCGTGCGGGCCGCGCCGCTAGGTCTTCAATTGCCTGTACTTGATCTCAAATACATTTTTAAATTATCAGAATAAAAAATGGCGTACTTTTATTATGGCATTACGATAAGCATTGCGATGCCTGGATCATATTAACAAATATTTGTGAAAATTAACAAATTAATAGAAGTAAAAACAGTGAAAAGTGGAAAATAAAATATAAAATAATTTACATAACCTTACAAATTTGTATTAAGATAAAACAATGTCAGATGTAAGAGATAGTGAAGCAGTATCTAGTGCGGCACAAGCCAAACTTGAAGAGCCAAACGGCAATCACACTACAGTAAATAAAGAAACAGAAGATCCGCTAATTTTAACATCCACCGAACTGGCAGAAACTATGTATGAAACTTCAACTGAAACAGATAAATTCGATAAGCTCGATGAAATTACCTCGTTGGAACGCGAAATAGCGGAGCTGCATCACGTGGAGCCAACTGCACCGTGTGTAGCTCAAAAAGTGAAAGACGGTGGTGCTGCCACGTTGACGCACGACGAGTTTCATCGGGAAATGGTGCTGCTAGAGATGCAACCATCACCTAAAAACGTGACAGCTTCATTTACCGAAGAACAGCTCAAACATCATACAGGCGGTAATGACGGTATGATAAATCAAACGCACGACGAAATACCAGAGCCACTGGAAGAAGAGGACCTTATTGCGGTGCTCAAGGGTGTCGCTGATAATGACCACAAAAGTGATTTAGATAATGATTACAACAATGACGTTGCCGTTGGTGTAACAATTGAGGGTGAAGGCGAATTTCAAATCATGGAAATTGACGATGACTTTGAAGAAGCTGAGGAGATGAAAACGGGTGAATCCAATCCGAACATAACAGCTGTTACAACAAATATTTTAAGTAGTGCGCCGAAACTAACAAAAGAAGAGGAACGAAATTTAGCAATGGAACAGATAGAAGGGCTCAAATTAAGAAAGGATCAAAACAGAAAACCAGAAAATAAGAACCGCCGCAAACAAGACATTAAACCACTGCCTGTGGAGTCCACAGACTTGGTGTCTATGTTGGGTGCCGATTGGAGTGATGATGAGATAAGTGTTGATCCACTAGAAGCAACTGTAACTGCACCTAAAGAGGCCAAATCAATCGCAAATCCTGCAACAAAAACTGTTGCCAAGTCGACAGCAACAACAGCATCTAGCAGTATCAGTAGCAAGGAAAAAACTAATGAAAAAGCAAAGCGGCGCAATTCACCAGCAAAAATTACCAGCGTTGTGATGCTTACGAGTGGGTCAGTTGCTCAACAGCAGGTCGAAAATAAAGATGATGGTGTGAATGCAGACATGGAGATAAAGAAAGAACCTGAACCAGCCGCACCGACACCACCAATTACAGGCAAGTTTTTGCTTTTAAAGCTATGTCCAAAATTATCTAAAGCAACGCAATCTGAAGTCACCTTGAACCTGACTCAAAACTACTTTTAAGTGAATATAATCTTAAGAATCCATTAACTTCTTATTTCAATCTTGCAAATATCTCGTTGCATGCCGTAAAGCTCCAAATATGAGATAAAATCGGTATTCTGTAACATTAACAATTTGTCATTACATCGCAGCAAGAAGTATAGAGCATGAAAGAGGTAAAATCACTGAAGATTAGACTAAGGTGACCTGTAGTGAAATTTCCAAACGCGTTAACGGCTATCGTTATCGTTAGTTAGCGAAAACTGCCATTTTCTTGAACGTGGCACGCGCAGTGACCGATAACGACAACGATTATTATCGTTAAATTTTTGGGAATTCCACTACTGGAATCCTAAAATGGAATGTCAACATTATTCATCTGTATTATATAAGAGATGCAAATTTGTGCAATTGTAAAAATTGCCTATCAATAGTGAACAGTATTTTTCGGTTTACTATGCAACGCTTGTTGCAAAATACTAAATTCACAGCTGATTAACGAAAAGAAAAATTGTTTTATACTGCAAATTTTGCTTACATCAATTTTATGTGAAAAAAAGCTTGAAGGCACAATTCGTTTTTAATTTTCAATCTTCCATATTTCGACTTAACTTTTTTTCATTCTCTATCTGTCAGTTTTCAATTTAGTATTACATATACAGGGTCCGCCAAATAACTTTTTTTTTTGAAAATTCTATAAAAAAAACTACTGAATATTTTGTTTAATTTCTTTTTTTGTTTGAAAGTACAATCCTTCCGGTTATTAATGGAAAATAATTTCATTCAAATGGCTGCCTCGGCTGGCCATGCAGGGTCCGCCAAATAACTTTTTTTTTTGAAAATTCTATAAAAAAAACTACTGAATATTTTGTTTAATTTCTTTTTTTGTTTGAAAGTACAATCCTTCCGGTTATTAATGGAAAATAATTTCATTCAAATGGCTGCCTCGGCTGGCCATGCAGTAGCCTACACGATCGGTCCAATTTTTAAGCACATTATCGATTGTGTGCAGCTGTATTTCACCAATGGCTTCACGAATATTGTCCTTTAAAGCGTCAATTGTCTCTGGCTTGTCGGCGTAACACTTATCTTTGAGGGCACCCCACAAATAATAGTCCAACGGTGTCAAATTTGTGAACAAAAATTCGTTCAACATGGCCCGATAACGATCGCCATTGACTGTAACGGCCACTCCTTGCTCATTTTGAGGAAAAATGGCCCAATTATGCCTCTGGACCAAAATCCGCACCAAACAAAGACTCGTGCGGGTTTTCTGTGCCCCAAATGCGACAATTTTGCTTGTTTACATACCCGCCAAGATCAAAATGAGCTTCATCTGAAAAGATGATTTTTTTTTGGCAAAATCGGCATCATAATTTTCCAAGTAATGTCGCAATATTTCCCAGCGTTGTTCAAGCGTATACACAACCATATTCGTTCAGCGGAAGGATAAAACTAATTATGTGTCAAATCAGACATGAGCTAAGTGTTACCATTCACGAAATAAGCACTAGTTGAAAAAAAACGTTATATGGCAGACCCTGTAAATATAAACTCTCGGTTTTAGAGTTGCATATTAGCAAAAGGGTAGTAAATGCATCTCTGTATATTTTGTTAGGATAGAGTAAAAATATACTTACCATTTTGCAAATGATATGCTGCAAGACCATTTGCACAAGATTATGAATTGCCCTATACTAATTTTTTTAAGCTAAGGATCGAACTTAATTTTTCTTCATATGACGATCCCGGCGTAATTTGTTTATAATTAGTTTGAATACTCGGATCAATAGCAAAAAAATGCAAGAGTTCACAAGGGTATTCATCATAAATTGGGTTTTCTGATCGTAAATACAGTTTCTTTCCAGCACATCATAATTTTAGAAGCGAAGCTTTTTACGCCTCTTTTTGTGATTTGCTTGAGTGAAATCTATATTTTTCTTTCTAAACACAGTGAAAATCGAACCCGCACCCCTTCGATTCATATTTCTACACACTACCATCTAATCCAACAACCTTTGTTACCTAAAGTATTGAGTATTAACTGAAGCTATGAAATGCATCACGATTTCCAGTATGCGCACAACTTGCCTTTTATAAAGCATCCAAATTGCAGCGTGAATTTTTTTGATGCGAATGATGAGTGACCATTGAACTGGGCGACAATTACCACAAAATGCCAATTGTTTTATGAGGAGATTTTAATTGCGATTTAAGACATGAATGTTCAAAGGCACTTAAACAATTCCTTTTTGATAAATTTCATTTACAAATAATAAGCGATCCAAATATTTGTACAACACGATTAGGGACAACTATTGATGTGGTGTTTGCTAGATATATTGACGAAATGACAACTATAACAATCGTTTGCTGTTTCAGTTATCATAAACCCATAACTTCATTAATAAAATTCCATAATAATTGAAAACATTTATAAAAATTATTAAAAATTAATTTAACATGTAATAAAACAAAATAATAATGAAATGTAATAAAATTTACTGCTGTGATTATAACGTGTGCTTTTTTTTTTGAAGCGAAGCTTTTACGCCTCGTTTTGTGATTTTCTTGGTTGAAATCTTAAAAACGACACTTTTTACCATAAACCTTTTTCTTAGAATTGTGTTGTTTTTTGCTTGCGTCTATTACAACAGGAGGATATAAAATTAAAAATATTCCTTTGCAAGGAGTGAGAATCGAACTCGCACCATTTCAATCGACAGTTCTACACAGTAATACAAAACCCTCTGTCACATAATAATATGATTCATTCAATATTAAGAATTAACTGAAGCTATGTTGCAGTAGATGCCAAGAATGTATTAAAAGGATTGTGCATTATAGGGTTGTCAATTAACCAACTTATTTTAGTAACCGGTTATCGGTTAGCAGTATTAACCGGAAAAAATTAACTAACCGGTTATCGGTTACGGTAACCAAAAATTAACCGGTTAACCGGTTAGTTATAAATTTAAAAACAAACACCAATTTTTCATTATTTATTGTTTCAGTTTATTTGTTTAGTAATATATTGAACAATATATAAATTACAATTAAATTAAAAAATCGTTTAAATAAACTTTAACAAAAAAAAAGTAATGGATCACTTAGAGCCAGTTTTTCAGTGCGAATTTAAACTCTAGTCAAAGTAAACCGAGCTTAGCTTACCAAAAAACGACGTTTAAACTCGGTTTAACTAGATATTTTAGCTTTCGTTGAAGTTCAATTGAAGTTCATATGATGTGTTTATTTTTTGCGTATATCAAGTTTGAACTTCCAACTTTGGTGAGTTAAGCTCGGAAAATTTAAACTCGCACTGAAAAACTGGCCCTCAGTGATATATTTCAGTCTATATATTTCAAAAATTAACGACAGTGAAAATGACAGCATTAAAATTGAATCCAAAATAAAAGAAAAAGGCGTTTTAAAGTTATATAAATTTTATCTATCTAAACTTAAAGTATTGATATGGTATTTTCCAATTATATATTTAATATTTAATTGACCATTGCAGACGTAGAGGACCACTTGCATTTCAGTGTTATTTGGCACCGAAAACAGCTTGCTATGGCATCCTTCTCATTTTTATTGAAATAATTCCACACAAAGCTCATTGCTCTGCTAAAAGAAAAACATGCACAATTAAAACACTTTAATTTCTAAGCAAAATCAATGAAATCATTTGTCTTACTAAATTTGTAGCCAGGACAAGGCCATTTATTTGAACAGTTGTGAACTGAGATGAGTAAATTCAGAATAATATTATCGATAACAAAACAAAGTTGCATAATATGTGTTGACATCATGGTTTGATGTGTTCTTAAGGACACCGTTTGACACAACATTGGAGTCTGTGAAAGAAAACATTTTTAATGTCAAAAATTAATTTTGCTTAAAACATTTCATTGTGTATTGAAACTTATTAACCGACATTCCGGATAACCTACCAAAAATAACCGGTTATCGGATACGATTATTATTCGTAATTTTTTATACGGTTATGTTACAGCAGATCATAATAATCTATTTGTGTGTTTAAAATTTTTATGTATTGACTATCCAAACAACAAAAGTAGCAAGGTTCCATTGAACTGGGTGAAAATTATCACAAGATACCAATTGTTTTAGGTACTTAAGGCACTTAAGGCAAGACCGGTGGTATAGCTCTCGAAAATTTAAGGTATTTTTAGGCTTTTTTAAAAAAGTTAAAATATTGACCAACGATATTTAAACTTTTAAGGTGTATTGTAACACTCATTCATCATAAAAAAAAATATTTTTTTTAATTTAAAAAATTCTTGATCGTGTTCAAAATGGCGCTCAAAGAAAAGGGGCATGGGCGGTGTTGTAGATTTTGACTTTTTTATTTATCATGTATAATGAGTTTGCATGTGGTGAGAGGAATACTAGCCTTATCTAAAGATAGTTGTTTGGTAGTGCCTGTACGAGCGAGTTCATCTGCTTTGCAGTTACCTAGAAAATCCTTATATCCAGGAATCCAGCATAGAAGGATTCTGAGCTGCTTTGCCATCTCATTTAGAGATCTGCGGCAGTTGAGAACTGTTTCAGATGTTATGTCAATAGTTCCTAGGGCTTTCAAAGCGGCTTGACTAGCGGATAGTATGCAAATATCCATGGAAGATATCTCATTTACCTGAACCCAAGTTAACGCTTCATGTATAGCAGCGATTTCAGCTTGAAATTGACTGAAGGCTAAATTAAAGATAAATGCTTCTGATTAGACTCCTCCACCTACTTTGCCATCTAGTTTTGATCCATCAGGAAAGATCTCAATGGCATTGAGAGGTGAACGGCTTTCTAGTACCCACTCTTCGAGAGGGAATGGATACATCGAACTACTTTTCAAAGGATATTCAAAGGATAGACCTAGGTATGGGAGGGAGAAATTTTCTGATGCAAGAGTGTCCTACTGTACCTTCTTTCCACTGGGAGGTGGCTTTTAGGCAGATGGCTGTATAAGCGGCCATCTGTTTAGCTAGGATGTCAAGTGATGTAAGATGGAGCATTATGTGTAATGCGTCTGTTGGACTGGTTCATAGGCAAACTTACATTCCATTAAATACAACAACTGCTCCTGTTCAAGCCACTTGTCTATAAAAGTTTTCCTTTTCGGTAAAAATGCTACGAAATGCATAAGCCTCTGTACCTTTTTAACCCTAATCCTACTGCGTCCTTTTGTAACGTTTCCCACTGCGATGTAACTTTGAGTCACATGCAAAAAAAAATAAAAAATAACGGTAAATGCAACGAAATTTATGTTACTCTGCATTTGAAGAAAATTAATTCATTTGAGAATACAAATGCGCTTCAATGAAAAAAAAATACTTGTTTAATAGTTACAATATTTTTAAAATCAAATGTGATCCAAAGTCACACCGCAGTAGGATTAGGGTTAAAAATATGAATTGGTATTTCAGCAGCGGCCACTGAAATTTCTGTCATTCGTTAGAGATAAACATTCTCGTTTAACATTATTAATTGATACAGGCGCTTCTATCTTCGTTGTTCCTCCAATAAATAAACTAACGTGTAAAAATTACGAACCTTTTTATAAGCTTTTATTTAACTTGCTTTGTTCGTATGTCCGTCAAAATTTGCAATGCATTTTTCGAACCCTTGTTGCTATTCGATTAAGCTGAAATTATGCTTACATATGAAGGTCCGGTGACAATGTAATAGTATGATAAAATTTTTTGCCACACCTCCTTTTACCGCCCACAAATCAATAAATATATATCCAAAACTACTACGCTGATTTAGATAAAATTTTGGCAGTAAATTCCCTTCAAGTGGGGGATGGGGTTTGGGAAGAAATTTGGTCACACCCCCTTTTACCGCCCACAAATACAAAAACGTAGGGTTCAAAAATATGTTAATAATAAACTTTTAAGACTAAAAAGTAAAAAATAAATAAACAGTAAAAAAGTTATTTAAAACAAAACGTGAACTAAAAAAAAATAAAAATTACAAAAATTTTTAAAAATAAAAAGTAAAATTTTTTTAAAAAATAAGTTTTTATTTAAAATTAAACGTGAATAAAAAAAAAATGAAAAAGTAAAAATTTTTTTAAAAATAAGCTAATCAAAAATAAAAAGAAAAAATAAATTTAACTGACGTTTGTCATATACGGGCATTTCCGCCAAAAGGTCTACCACAACTGAAAAACTAAATGTTACTTAAAATTCTTTTAAGCCTCCGTAATAGAGAAAAAAATGTTTACATTTATATTGTGAGAGTGCGGAGAGCTGATTTCAATTTGAATTTTAAAAAATGGCAGCAAACATGATGAATGGCAACAAAAGTTGAAAAATGGTGACAAAAGTTGACAAATTTTAACGAAAGTTGGAATTTTATAAGTATAATAAATACTCGTATAATACAAAGTTTAATTAAATTTTTTTCAGTTTTCTATTGTTACGGTTCAGAATTACACTTTCAGATCTATTCTGGCAAAGTATCAATTGTTACCCATTTTTTTTATTATGTCTATGTGTTTGCTGTAATTTTGTGATTTCAAAAAAAATTTGTAGCTCAAAAATAATAAATTTTGATAGAAATTGTCACCTGCTTTTCAGATAGTCGCAACTTCATTTAAAAATTTTGTTTTTTGAGCTTCAAATTTTGTTTTGAAATCACAAAATTACAGCAAACACATGGAAATAATAAAAATACTTGGTAACAATTGATACTTTGCCAGAATAGACTTGTTTATATTTTTTTTAGTTCAATTAAATAAATAAAACCATAAAATATTTGTACTTCTTTGAAGGGAAAAATCTGTCACGTAGCATATATCACGTAACGTATCATATTATGGTTTTTATGAAAATAATTAAAAAAGATTTTTCAATGAAACAGCTATGAATACTTTGCATCATTATTCAATATTATATTAAAAAACTTTCATAAAAATACTCGTGCAGACTTCGCATATTTTTCATTTATATTGATGCAGACAAAAACCACTTCTATTTTTTGTCACGTTACGCTAATTTTTTTGTGGCTTCTATCTAAGAGTCGAACTTTTGACAACTTTTAGCTTTTACACCTTTTATAGCGACCTTAATAAACTATTGAAAAATCAAAATAAGAAAATTGTAAGTTTAATTTTGCCTTGTTTTTCCACTCATTTAAGTCGTACGACTGTCACGTGCGCAGCCACGGAATTGCTCATATGTATAGTAGGTATATTATAGATTCAGAAGAACCCCTCTCTTGGTTACTCACCATCATAATAAAAGCGTACTCCAATAAGTACGTTCTAGGGACGAATGTCCGCGATCCGTTATAAAGGATTACTAGACAATACCAGTGCCTTAAGGTTTTTTAAATTTAAATGTATTTCACATTTTAATAATTTCTAATTATATATTCGGCCCTAGAACTTACTTATTGGAGTATGCAAAACCAAGAGAGGTGTTTTTCTGAAGCTATAATATACCTACTATATACATATATGACAAATATCAGTTAAATTAATTTTTTTCTTTTTAGTTTACATTTTCTTTAAATAAAAGCTTATTTGTAAAAAAATTTTTAATTCTTATTTTTTTTATTTTATGTGCTGCAAATAAAAGCATAATCCAAACTTTTGATGCTACAACTTTGACAACTTGATTTAGGTCTCAGACGTTGTTTCTTTTGGAAGTTCATTACTGTTGACGTGAGCTAACCAATATTGGCATCAGACTTTCTTAAACATTTCAACCTTTTGCGTGATTTAAAAAACTTTTCGCTAGTTGGTGGTAAAACACTTTAAAAAAAAGCTGAATTTTCTACAGAACCATCAACAAAACTTTATGTAATTCAAAATAGTGACTAGTTTCATAAACTACTTGCAGAACTCCCCTGTCTTTACTCGGTTAACAGAATCAGTTATGTTCCAATTAACTCCAAAGCTTATCAGCATATAGAAACTACAGGATCACAAGAATGCCAAAGTTCGTCGATACGTCGATACAAATATTCAAATAGAAAGGAATTCAAATATCTGATTGAAAATGGCATCATACGAGCTTCTAAAAGCTGTTGGTCAAATGCCTTCCATATGGTGCCAAAAGAAATAATGATTGGCGCCCATGTGGCGATTATCGGGATCTTAATCACATAACTGTTCCGGATCGATATCCAATTCCTATTGCAACAAATTTTTCAACAGCACTTACAGACTGCAATATTTTTACAAAATTGACTTGATGAAAGCTTATCATGAAATCCCTGTATACCCCTATGATATTGAGAAGGCTGCAATCAGAACACTATTTGGCCTTTTTGAGTACATAAAAATGCCATTTGGTCTTCAAAACTCAGTACAAAGTTTTCAGTGTTGGATGGACGAGCTATGTCGTGATTTAGATTTTGTTTATGTTTACATATATGACATATTGATTGCCTTAAAGAGTAAAGAAGAAAATCTGCTCCATCTCTTTCCAGTTCTCTTTCAAAAGTTAAGCGGCAATGGTATAGTAAAATCAGCAAAGTGTACTTTCGGTGTAGAACCTTTAGATTTTTTTGGTTTTCAGATAACCGCACAAGGCATTAAACCCATGATTTCAAAAGAAGCAATTTTGAACTACGAAAAACCGGTCACTGTTGAACAACTACGTAGATTCCTCGCAATGACAAGCTTCTATCGACGCTTCATGCCCCATGCTGCACACCTTCAGATACTTCTTAGTGAATATCTCAAAGGAAGTACAAAACAAGATAAACGGACTATTCGCTGGAATCAAGATACAGAAGCAGCTTTTGAACAGATAAAATCAGATTATGCCAATGCACCAATAGTATCATGCCCAAAAGTGGATGGACAACTGATTCTCAAAGTAGTCGCTTTAGATATTGGTGGTATCGGATCTGTTTTGAAACAACAATCCAAAAATGGTTGGGAACCACTTTCTTTCTTCTCTCGAAAACTTTCTCAAACCGAACAGAATTACAGTACATACGATTGAAAACTTTTGGCAGCTTATGCCGCGGTGAAACACTTAAAATTTATGCTTGGAGGCAGAAATTTTACTTTGCTGACCGATTATAAACCACTAGTATTCGCATTTCGTCAGAAACCTAAACGTACAAGCCCTCGTCAAATTAAATATCTGGATTTTGTACCTCAATTTACCACTGTTTACTACAATTTACCTACAATTTACCATTCAATCGAAATACTCGACTTCAAGAATCTAGCGAGCAAGAAGAGAATGATCTAGAGTTGCAAACATTTCGAAACAAGGACTCAGAATCAGGCTTGACTATTCAACGAGTACGCGTTCCCGGTACTGAGCGTAATCTCTTTTGCGATGTTACAAAATCAAGACCACGTCCATTTTTTTGTAGGATCTCAGGCATCAAGTTTTTAAAAACATATACAATCTAAGTCATCCTGTGGTGTACTCAGCACCCGTCGTATGGTGTCTGAAAGATTCATTTGGCCTTCAATGAATCGTGACATTGGTTCCTGGGTCAAGAATTGCATACACTGACAACAATATAAAGTTAAACATGTTAAATCAGCATTTGGGACCTTCAGTTTAACTTGGGAACGTTTTATTAAAGTTCCCATTGACATTGTTGCACCACTACCCCCAAAGTCGAGGTAATTTTTATTTATTTGTATGGATAGATTTAGTCGCCGGCTCGAAGCCTTTCCAATGGAGAACACACAAGTTGAAACCATAAATTTTTAAAGTGGTTGGATTGCAAGGTATGGTTGGTTGTCCCACGAAAATAATCAGTCCTATCACTCAGTCCTGTCGTAGTATGATATCGTGGCGCTGAATTTTTTCGTAGCGTCATTCGTAGATTTTTGAAGTAATTTGTTACGACTTGTTTCGGTTGTCGGAGAAAAATTTTATAAAAATTCATACAGTGAAAGTGTTTATTCCTTCAGAATTTTCTTTCAAAATTTCCTCAGTGTTGCCTTTTTCAGTGATTCCATGCCAGTGAGTGTAGTTTCTACAACATCGTACTACGACGAGACTCAGTGATACAGCTAAATAACTGATCGTGGACGTAAATTTTCATCAATCGCATTTTAGGAGCTGACGAGATATATTGGTGTTAAACATTACACCACAATATCGTATCATCGACAATGGAATGGTTTAGTTTTGTCCACAATGGACAAAAGCCTTACCATCAGTAATATAACGATTGACGATCACGAAAACTTCCTGGAGATTTTCCATCTGAACAAGAAGATTATCAATTGCACAAAGAAATTTCCTGCAAACTCTTAAAAATTCTGTGCGAATCATTCATCCAGTTCAAACATCAAAGCATACCTCTGAAAAACCATTTGTTTTTAAAGATTTAGCAAAATGTACGCATGTTTGGATTAGAAACGTCGGAATAACAAAACCATTATCTAACAAATATTCTGGACCATTTGAAGTAGTAGAAAGAAACGATAAGTTCTTGCTCATTCTCAAGATGGGCAACAAAAATAACACTGTTTCAATCGATCGATTCAAGCCAGTCCTATGTTGATGCATTGCCTACCGTTGATCCCAATCATCAATCAATCAAATTAAAATCATATGTTTCTAAAAAACAATTACGTTTTAATTAGAAAGGGGGTAATGTGGGGATACCACTGCATCCACAACAACTTGAAAAATATTATTTTGTATTGATTTTTTTGTATCCTTTGTTTTGAGTTTTCAAAAAGTGAAGAAATAAAATTCATACGGAGAAGGTATATGCATTTCGGAAAGACGACTGCCGAAACTGTCAAAATGAAGTGGACAGCTCATAGAAAATCTGAAAATGATGAGAAAGCGAAAATTGACCGCATTTCGTGGAGTCAACTGTTGTGAACTGTTGGAGTAGCGATACCCTAGTGAGCGATGTTTTTCTCTGAATGTGTTACTCTTAACGTTATAAAAATTGAAAAATATTTAATTTGATTATTATAATTGTTTAATTATGTAAATAATTTAATTGCAATGGTTTCTCAAGGAATTTTACGACAACAGTCAGTTTAAAAACTGTTGACTCCGCTGAATGCGGCCATTAATTTCCTTTTGTTCTCATTCGCAAAAAGCTGACTTTGACAATTTTGGATATGAGAAAGAGAACTCAGTCCGAAATGCAGCTACCTTTTCTAGTTCTGCCATGAACAGAACATAGTACAATAGTACAAGTAGTAGGAATAGTTTTAGCTGCGGTCATTAAATGCCAAAATAAGTAGCTCGTGAAAAAATAGGTAGTTGTCAAGGCTAACTAATAGATTGTTATATCATGGAACATAATAATTTATTTTAATTACCAAACACAACAGATATTTAGCTATTGAGTTTTTTAAACTTTTTGGGAACACAACTTCGATCATTAAATTTATTATTATGTGGAGGATATCATCTCCTACAATATCAAAGTTTTCCAGCACTGATACCAAATAAGCCTTTTTTACCGTGCATTCTTGTGTTTCTTTTAAGCCTCTAAATGTTAGTATTTCGAAACAAAAATTGCTTTCAATTGGATAAATATTTGACAAGTATGGCACATTTACAACAGATATACAGTGGGTCAACAACAACTGTTTAGATTTATTTGATTTGCTATAAAGTGTGTTCCCTTAACAACATAAAAAATTACATAAAAATATTAACTTCATCAAAATTTACAACAAAATCAATAGAATAACTTCAAGATTAACATAAAAAAGTCTGCGTGCGTTCAGAGCTGTAAAAGAATGCATACAATTTGATTTTCTTCACAAAAATGTGAATTAGTGAATACGAAATAAGAATGCGAAATGAATGCGAAATTGATTTATAAATAAAATTTTTAATTCACATTCATTTTTTAATTATTAATTTTCGTTATTCAGAATAATGAATAATTTTTTATTCATTTGAATGATATTTACAAAGAATTTCTGAATTTTCAATTATTCTTTATTCATTATTAATTTTTTTATTCCTTGTTAATTTTTTATTCCTTATTAATTTTTTATTAATTTTTTAATTATTAATTCTATATTCATTATCCACTTGATTGATACGCATTATTCATTTTTTATTCATTATTAATTTTTTATTCATTATTCATTTGTTATTAATTTTTTATTTATGGCTTATGACTAAAATTAATATAAAATGAATAATGAATAACAAATGAATAGTGAATGAAATATTAACAATTGAAAACTTTAAATTCTTTGTGAATTGCATTCTTTGTGAATAGCATTCAAATTAATAAAAAAAAATTGATTCATTATTATGAATAACAAAAATTAATTATTGAATGAATTAAAAATTTTATTTATAAATCCATTTTGCATTCATTCTTATGTCGTTATTCAGTTGCACTTAAATTTCTGAATACGAATGCCGACTTTACAGCTCTGCGTACATTGGAATATGTTTTTGAACTACGCAATTAGATCTTTTAAAACACTTATTTTGGGTCAAGTTAATAAATGGGCAAATAAACTTAAGTACAGCTAAGATTCTTTCTCATATAACATGTTAATCAAATTGCAAAATATACCATTATAAAGAAATATTGTGGCAATTTGAATAATTGAATATTGTTTTCGTAGGCTTTAAACGCACGCGCATTATCAAGCGAAAAATTATTTGGGATCCTGATGCACCGGAGACAACATTTTCCTATGCACAACTTGTGCGTCCGAGCAACATATCGCCGCCAGCACCCAAAGTTAAGAATGAACCAGTTAAGGTTGCAGCTACTACAGGCACAAAAGTTGCAGCTACTACAGCAGCAAAAGCTGCATCGGCCTCAAATACGATGACACCGCTAAAGAAAAACCAGGAACCAGCTCAAAAGAAAGCTCGGCCAGCTACGCCAAAAGACAGAAAACTTTCAGTTAACACAGAAACACATTCAGTCAATGTAGCAGAGATGAAACGCGCTCCTACACCTAAAATACTAATAAAATCTAGCACATCTACAACCGCGGTGTCGCTGGCGCTTCCGTCGAAAGAACCCGCCACTACAAAGCAGCAAAGTAAAAGTACTTCTGTCGAGAACGCTTCATCACCTGGTAAACGTCGTTCACAGACGCCAGTAGCAAATGGTGCCAATAAGAAAAAGAAAATTAGTGAAATCGATCGTCTAATGGGCGATGAAGGTGCCGTCAATATGTTAAATTCGTTAGAATGTGAACGTCAGAAGAAGGCAAATGAACTAAACGAACAGCCCAAGCCTAACATGCGTAGCCGCTCAGCCACCATTTCGGAGAAGGTAAGAAAAAAAAACTCTTTGAAAAATTAATAAATTTTCTTAAATTTTTTTTTATTTCTTTCATACTGTCACACACAGATTGTTAAGCGTGATCTCACGCCGTCAAAGAAAGAAGCACCTGTAGTGGCTAAAACAAAACGTGGTGTCAAACCAAAAGCTTCCGCTACCTGGGACTATGTATATAAACAGCAAGCTAGCGAGGATTCAATGATTATACGTCGTCGCTCCAATAGCTCATATTCTAGTTCGGCTTCTGTACATCGTCTAAGTTTGGATGCATCTCCAGCAAATTCAACGAAAAATACATCAAAAGCTGCACATAAGAGCACTAAAGCAGTTCAAGCAGCTAAGCCTGATGTTAAGCCGCCATCAAAATCATCAAACCAACCATCATCTCCAGGAGATGGTGTGCCTAAAGCACCAAATAGTTCGCAATCCCCTGTGAAGGCTTTTGAATTTGCTAAACCTGAATTAAAAGCCCATCAAAAGATGCGCAAAATAAAGAGTTCTCAAGCCTCCAATCCACTTGCACTTGATATGAAAAAAACCAGCGTAACTAGCGTGAACAATCGTCGCACAGTGCGTAGTCCCGCCACAGTAGAAGATAAGGAAAAGAGTACAATTAAATCACCGACAAATGTAGTAAAAGATGATGCCTCATTTGCTGGCGTTACAGTGAAGAAATGGGGCAAGGTGGCTCAAATTATATTCAACACAAGTAAATCAAAGATTGAGCATGCCTTTAACATAGAGGTATTTTTTATGTTGTAGCATTGAAATAGCTTATTTTAAACCTAAAAATCTTGTTTTTAGTTGCTCAACAATTTCGTTGAAGTTTTGCATAAACTAGAATCTGACAGTGATTGTCATGCTGTGGCTGTTACCACAAATGCTCCCAACTTTTGTCAAGGTCTTGATACCTCTGAACTTGCTGCAGGTTCATTGGAAAAACGCAAAAGAGTGGCAACTCAATTGGGAGCAGCAGTTAAGTAAGTAAAATTAATTTATTTTAACCTAGTACCTTAAAGTTAATAATTTTCATCTGCTAAATATCAAGAGTCAACATTGAAACAGATTGTGTATTAAAATTAAGACACTGTACTCAATAATGTTGATGATAGCTGTCTGGTCTGCTGGGGGCTTGTTCTTTAAATAACTTCGTTGTTATAACAATCTAATTCTTCATGAACGCATTTGGCATAAAGCTCAAAATGTATTTCTTCAAAACAATGCTTTTTAGGAATTAATAAATATCATACAAATTATCTTCGGTTATGGCTATTCTATCTTATATTTTTCAAATTCTCTTGTTGCAGAAATTTTGTAAAAACTCTTGCCACATTCCCCAAACCGCTCATTGCTGGTGTCAACGGAGCCAACATTGGACTGGGTGTGATGATTCTGCCACTCTTTGATATAATTATTGCTAGCGACAAGGGTTCATATGAGACACCATACGCAAAAATAGGACAGGTGCCAGAAGGATACTGCATTTGGAATGCAAATACCAAAATACGTGGCACCTTTGTAAGTCTTATAAATACGAACGATTAAACTACTTGAAATATATAACGATATATTATAATACTGCAGAAAACTAAATTATTTTGGCTATGCGAAAAGTTACATTCTACTGAATCCGCGTTGTCGGGATTAGTCAATAAGCTTACGACTCCAAACAAAGTCAACGAGGATGCACTAGTTACAGCCAAGCGAATAGCAAGCTTATCGCAAGAAGTGAGAAAATCCTTTTTTTATTTTTTCATTTGTTCACATAAATTAATACTCTTTTCGTTGCCTTAGACATATCGCGCCATGAAGAAAATAAGTATCGATGCCAACGAAGACATAATTTCCATAGATTTGGAACAGGAGTTTAAAACAATAATTGAACAATGGAGCTCGGAGGAGTGTTTTGAAAATTTCAAAAAATACACGCAAACCGGACATTGGTAGAGATGCTGACATACTGAAAAAATGCAATTGGTTGCTGGCAAAACCAAAGCGTTTGCATTAAACATAAAACTCAAAATATTATTATGTGTGAAACTTTTTGAGTTTACGATTTAAGTGCTTGATTGAAGGGCTTACTGCAATAGCATGATAAGCCACATGATATAGAAAAAAAATAGATTTTTTCATTTGTTTTATTACCAGCACCAACTGAGTAGTTTACGAGTCGTTGGCAAAATATTTAGAACCCACTCTTTGAAGTTTGTATGTTCAATTCCATTTTTTTCATATCATGAACGATATTTTTTCAAACATTAAACTTGATTATTTCGTTTTGTTTTTTATGTGGCCTATCATGCCGCGTGCAATAAGTCCTTTAATTTTACTGCATTGACCATTAATTTACTTTTTAAACTTTTACTATATTTCTTCGTTTTTCTTTAACATTCATAGACTAGACATATAAAGGAATCTTAATGACTACATAATTATGAATATTTTTGATTAAATGATGAGAAAGAAAAAAAAATATGGATTACTCTAAATTGTGAGATATTTTGAAAGAAATAAGTACATACTAGTTTATTTTTTCCTAGGGTTAAGCGTAGAAAATATAAGAGGGTGCACAATCTTGTGAATTGTGCATTTTTGAGTTAAACTTTAAACAAATATAGCTATGTATGTAATAATACTAAATAATAAACACATTACAGACACGCAATACAATTTCAAAAAGTATCAGTTAGTATATGAATAAATTTGTTTCTTCATTAAGTTAATATTATTGGTTTTATTTTTTTTTTAGAAAAAATATTCATATAAATTTTTTAAATTTTACTCAACGAGCATAGAAATTATGAAAAAAAACCTTAATTAGTATATATTTCGCACGAATGATTGAGTTTTGAGTTAGAAATTAGAACATATGTGAAATAAGTTTTTTATTCATAAATAATCTGTCTATACAGCATTGCCGGTTTAACACTATGCGAGGCCTCGAGGCAAGAAATATTTTCTGGCTCCGTCCCTTTTAATGTTAATTTATTTCATAGAAACATTTTTTAAATGTTATAAACTAAAATTGTTATGAATTCTGCTGATCGTTTAAACATTTTATCGATTATTTCCATGAAATGAAATCATATGTATAAAATATTAATATTTTTATTATAAATAAATTTTATTTTGAATTCGTTTGCTTCCAAAATTTGAAGGACCTCAAAATTGCTAGGCAATTGCCTTAAACATTTCTTTGATATTCCGGCACTGCTATACATTTAACCATTAACTTCGAGAGTATGAATAAATAAAATAGTTTATATTGAAATATCAGTGGGTTGCTTTTATTTACTACGTTTTATTGTTCTTATTTCTACTAGCTATTTGTTTCATTTCTGCATTTTATTTAAAAAGCGTAGCTTCCTTAGGAGTAAATTAATCAAGACTTCTTAAGTGAGGATATTGATTGGAGAGCAAGTTAGTCAGTAGCAAGAGCAGTTCACAATGCTAAATCAAAAATTTATTTTGTGTTCAAAAAACCTCAGTCCACCGATGTTCCAAAAATATTGGTAAAAACGTTATTTCTGAAGAAATAAAAATAGCAGACGTTTTAAATCTAAAACGAATATTCTTAAAATATTAACTAACATGGTGAAACGGTTCATCCTGGATGCAGCTTTACTAAAAAACTCGTACTATAGAAGACCTTTAAAAGACAATGCGCGGATATAAGGACAATTTTGAAGCTACAGATTGCTTTTTTCATTTCATTGTTTCTCTTTCGAATTAGAAAAAGTGGAATGAAAATAAAATCCTTTATACTTGGTGAACTAATTCAACCAAGTCATTAAAGGAAACAACAACAAACTTCAAGATTGAATACTTGGAAATAAAGAACAATTAACTGGCATATTAAAGAAATATTTCAATAAATTTAATTTTGAAACAAAAAGAAAATATTTAAATTATCTAAATATAGTGACAAATAAATACCTTATGTATGTTTCTAATTAATTTTTCACTACTGCATTTTATCTTAATTGTTTAAATTCATTTATAATTCTACTGAATAAAAGAACACAAATTTAGAAACTAAATTAATTAATAAAAAATAAAAAAGAAAGAAATCCGATTGATTACGCAGATTAAAAAGAATGGTCTTTTAGAAAGAATTCTTCTAACGGAATGCATGGCATTGAGAATTGGGTATTTTATTTGGCAACTAGCCTTCGGTTATTCTATTTTCCACTTCGTGTATTTTGGCCTGAATGTTCTTGACAACATCTTCAAAGTTCTTGATATCGAGTGAGATCTTTTCCAAGTTGACGGCAATATTTTTGATCCTTTCGCGATCGATATGCACCTCTAAGTCGCGTATTTCCTTGGTCACGTTGCCGGTCTGCGACACCAGCTCTACCAGTTCATTACAGGCGGCATGCAAAGCAGCTAGTAGTTTATATGCGCGTCTAGAGTGCGCATCATGCTTAGCGCTTTTAAAGAGCAGATCATCCGTAAAGTTAAATTGGCGTTGCAGCTGCGCAGACACAGTATTGATTTGCTTTTGTAGATCTCGTGTATCGTCGAGCACCTTAAATATATCATTTCGTTGCTTCCGTATATTTCCAATGAATTCCATGATGCGTCGTGTATATTCCTTACGTGAGGCCGCAACAGCGCGGTTAGGACGCTTTAACTCAGCACTAAGCTGGGCATGCATGGTTGTCTTTTCCTGCATGCTATTCTCCAGCTGCACGATGAGCTCACGCAAGTCTAAATGGTTCTTAGCTGAATTCTTAGTTTTCTCGTTTTGCAGTTGTTGCATGCGTTGCTCTAGTGGTTCCCGGTAGCTGTGCCATTGACTTTCCAATGCTAATCGCTTCTCCCGAGTCGCCAACATAATGCCCTCCAGCTTTTCGACATTCTGCTCTGGCTGTTCCAACACAACTTGGGTGCGTTCATGCATTTTAATGTTTTTTTGCTGCTCAGTTATGCGTTGCTGCACATTGGACTGCAAAGTCTTTAGTTCGTTTATTTTTATGTTGTGCGCTTTACGTGTAGCAGTCAAAGCATCGTGTTCGGCCTTGAGTGCGTTGACCTGGTCGCCTAATACTTCTATGGACGATCTACTCATGTTGTTAATTTTGACTGCATCATTAGTAACCAAACCTATCGGAATTATCGTTGAATCGCCATTTTCAACGTCAGTCGTAGGCTTTGTAAACGCATACTGCTCCTGAACAGCATCAGGCTGATAAGCATCCATGTCATGCTTGTGCAGCACAGAGCTTATAATGTCAAAATTTCCTGCGCTCATCTGCTGAAAAATATTTGGAGCTAGATAATGCATCGACGAGCTATCCGCTGATTCTATTTTTACACTAGGTATATTGAGATTCAAATGTGGCTTGAATTCTTTATACTGCGAGAGTATATGTGTGTTCTGTCTATTATTGCATTGCCTGCAGTATGAGGGCACCCATGGTGTGTGCAGTGACTGCAATATATTCCGCTTGATTTCTCTCTCCAAAACAGCCAATTCACTACCTTCCTCCATCGAAGCATCAGTTTGGGGCGCCTCTATTCGATCTTTAGGCAGCCTTTCAATGAGAAACATGAACAGCTTACGTACATCCACCACATTTGGATATAAGAAGGTTTGATAGCCAATGTCACTGCGGTAACCGGAAGCAGCACAAGCCTCAGCCAAAGTTGTGGCTACTCCAAATCGTTGGGTCATTCCTTCGGGTAAAATTTTGGGCAATGTCGTTGTCGGTTTGATTTCCAGCAGACAAGCCGTCACTGTCTGCACCAACAACTCGGGTGTAAAGTTTGCCAAGCTGAAGACATCATCCTGGATTTGGCATCCTATGTTACGCAGCGAGTGAATAATTATTTTGTCCACTTCATCCATTGTTTACTTTTTGTTCAGCTGATTGCATTCGATTTCTAAAACACACTGCTGACGTTTCTATTTTATCAGCCTATGCTATTCACAATAGCCATATGCAATTACTGTGCTCTTATATAAACATTATGTTATACATTTGGTCTGTTCGCGTAGTCGAATGCAAACAAAATATTTATTTATTTATTATATTAATATTTCAAAAGTTTTTACTAGAAAGTGCTTGAAAACCTTTCGTTTACTGAGAGAATTGTGTAATAGAGAGGAAATCACATTTTCTCTCCGTTCAAGTTTTTTCAAGTTCAAGTTTTGTAAAAAAAATTTTTAAAAACTTGAAGTTCAAGTTTTTACAACAAGAATTTCATATTGTAAAAAAAGATGAAAACTGTCAAATGGTAGCTGTGTGTGTGTAGCAGCTGAGTTTTTTTAGATTTTCTTAGACGTATTTGACATTTTTCATTACTTTACCAGAAAAGCGTTCATTTACTTTTTAAAGTTGAAGTTGAAGTTAATTCTCTCTCAATTTTATTACTTTTGACGTTTTTCATTTTTTTACCAGAAAAGTACGCGAACAGACCTATTGTTTATACCATGGCAAAACAAGACAAGGTAGTGCTAGGGCGGAAAGCCGGTGACCGAAACTGTCAAAAAGAAGACAGCTCATACAAAATCTACCACCAATGAGAATACAATTGCCCTGTTCACATTCATCAAATCGTTTGTCAAATCCGATAGAACAACGTGGGAGTTCCATGAAAATTTCACATTGTTCTATTGTATTTGACAAACGATTTGATGAGCGGTTTGAAATGTA
Organism: Dichetophora obliterata; assembly: GCA_963920525.1. NCBI lineage: Eukaryota > Metazoa > Arthropoda > Insecta > Diptera > Sciomyzidae > Dichetophora > Dichetophora obliterata. The sequence continues at coordinate 157,168,460 of OY986438.1, forward strand.
AACACGCTTAATGAGAAAGCAAAAATTGGCAAAAATAGCAAAATGGCTGAGTTTGACAGTTATGGTCACCATGAAAGAGAGCCCTAACACTACCTTGTCTAGTTTTGCCATGGTTTATACTACACAGTTCTGTTAAGCCAGCGAAGTATCTGTGTAGTAGACATTAAAACAGCTGGTAAAACTGGCAATACAGTAGAAGTCTGCGAAATTGCGATTTTAATGATTTTATTTAGGTCTAGTTAAAAAACGGTCTATTTAATTTCTTAAAAAATGTTGAATTAGTTCTTTGAAATTTTCTCCTGTTATCAATAAACAAATTGGCATTCTACTTCATTAAAAAAAATTTTAAGATAGAAAATCAGACATGACTTCTGCAAAAGTCAGTAGGCGTATTCACGATGTAGTGTATTTATTTAAACATAGGAAATGCAACTGGTCAAGATGCTAGATAAGTTTCGGATATTTTTTAAATGCTTGAAAGACTCCCTCAGCATAAGTTCGATACTATAGTGGAACTGACACGTTGTACGCCCGTAGCCCTCCGTTTGCTTATAGCTTAAGGCGTGACCAAAATAGACGAAACGAGATTGTTACAACTTGCCGAATGTCTGCAATCATTTCGTCTGTTTTGACATTTAATCCAAAATGAAATTATTTCCTCAACTCGTCTGACCAAGCTTTTCCACTTCCTGAACGAACGAAGAATTCGAAGAGGCAGTGGAAACAGTTTGGTGCGAACCAAGGTTTGGAACATTGCTTTTTTTTCAAAATGCTCGCGAACGATATTCGTGCAGTGGAAACACTTTTTCTTTAGTAGCTGACATTTCAAAGAATAAGAAGCAAAATAGTAAAAAAACTATAATTTTTCAGTATTCAGAGGTAGACTTGTTACGGTGCTAGATTGTTAAAATTTAGATGTTCGTATGAACACACGTATTTAATTATTTTGCTACACCTACACTTTTATCAAAATTAGATTGTTAACTGATAACAAAAATATTCAACATAGTTGAACAGTTAGAGTGTTGAGTGGTTGAAATATGACAAGACGTGCATTTTGTTGTTGTATTGTTGAAATAATCAACACTTCAGTAATCTAACACCGTAACAAAACTACCTCTGAATAGCCTTTATATACATCCTCACTATATATATATTCACTATATCCAGATTCGGCTGTATTTAAAAAATAAATAGAGTTTTCAAAGCACAACGCATACTTAATAACGCATTCACGGATTGTTGCGAAAATGCAAGATATATAATTATAATGATAATTATAGAAATAGATAAGATAATTATATGTCGAATGAACAGTAAATATATTGCCACCTCAAATTGTTAGAATTAACGTACAAACTTAAGCTTTTTAAATTTTTACCCAGGTTGCAACTATGTTTGATAACACCCAAAACAGGAATCAGCTGTTTAGCAACACTGCTTGTGAGTTTTCGCAATAGGTTTGGGCAGTGCGTAATTCAATAAGAGTTGAAAATTGCTTTTAATGTGTTTGTTGTTGGAGTGATGCGAAAGTTCGCAATCTTGCATTTTCGCATCGCCGCAACTGCCGCATCAACCTGTGAATACCCCTATTAGCTCTGTAGCTACACGCATCTGTATTCTCTATTGTATTTATCTTTCTGAAAATAAACAACAAATTAGTAACAACAACAAACGACACGATTGCGAACCAAACCGACAACTACAAAAACAAGCACAACAACAACAACGAAAATAAAAACAGCATAAGCAGCTACTGAAGCAGCTTGTGTGCAACTTTTCTCATACGAGTATATGAAGTTCTTCTTCTTAGATTTTGATGTTTTGTGACTTTATAAAAGAAGTGACCATGCGAAAATTAGACTAGAAAAAGTGCTAGGGCAGAGAGCCGGTGACCGAAACTGTCAAAATGAAGTTGACAACTCATACAAAATATGCAATCAATGAGAATTCAATATGAAAGCAAAAATAGGCTAAAATACCGAAATGGCTGAGTTTGACAGTTATGGTCACTAAGAAAGAGAGCACATTCAGCCCTAACGCTACCTTGGAAGTTCTGCCATGGAAGTGACAAAATACTAAGTTAGATATTCGTTGTATTCGTACTCTAACTGATATTTTGGAATATATTTTTTTTTGTACGATGAATATTAAAGGCTGTTGGTATACCAAAAAGTGTAAACTAAATCCTTAAATGTGCTTGAAAAAATTTGTGAAAATCACCCCCTGTAACTGCGCTGTAAGACGTAATTCTACGTTATAAAAATAGAAAATCGTGATGCAGGGAAGTGAAAAAGTAAATTTTCCCATATAAATTTTTGTAACTTTGGTACCATACGGTCTATCTGTAGTTTACATGTAAGGAAGATATGTCACTCAATAGCCTAAATTTTAAATTTTAAATCATTCCGTGCACTCAAACTCGAGTTACAGATTTAATTCCGTCTAAATAGAACAAACAGTCCACTGTGGGTCGTATGCAGGATATTTTAGCCAAATCGCAGTCGAACAGAGGCCGTTTTATCTCGGCTGTATAATGGGCTTACACCAACCGTACATCGGCCGAACGGTGATTATTCTACAATGAAAAATGCAGCATTTTTTAACTAATATAAAAAAAAGTTATTTTGCTCCACCCACACGATACTATCAACATCAGCACCGCCGAGAGAGGCTTGCTTTTGTTGTTGCGCATACGTTTGGTATTGGAGCTTTGAAAAATTTGATGCCATACAACGGGCGTACAATTTAATTTAGGCCTTGTACGGCCGTTGTTCGACCCAACTTTCGATCGCTAGACTTTTTGGAATGCGGCTCATGCTCGATCGCTGTTCGCCCACTACACGGCCGTAGCCAGGAACGATTACTTGGAGGCGCTGAGCAAGTTTTTGGGGGAGCTGACTTTTCAAGAAAATAAATAACTATTTATTCATAGATAACATCTATTATATATCTACCAAGGAACATAAAACCACGCAATCGTTAATTGGTCATTGAAGATCGTCGTATCGAATCTATTCTCGATTTTGACATGCGATAAAGGTTTGCATTTTTCGTTGGTCACTAAAGTTTTGGCAAAGGAAAATTCTTCTCGGAACGACAATTTAATTTTATTGAATTTAAAATTTATGCTTTAAAGTTGTTAACAGATTTTAAGTCGTCATTATTTTTCTCAAAAGTTGATCAATTTCTGAGATAATTGAGTCAATTATTTCATAATAAGTGCGCCTTACTCAGTGTCTCAACTTGCATTATTTTATTGCATGCGAACTGTCAAATTGAATTTAATGAGCAATATCGCAAGTGTAGCACTGCTCATGAAATTGCTCACATCATGAAATTTATCTCTTGAAATATTTCTTGAGATATATTTCATGAGATGAGCTGTCACTTTTCAGTAAAATATGTAAGTGTGTGCACTTCTAAGAACCTTTCAAGCAAAAAATATTGCAATAGCATTAAAAAAGTAAAAAAACATTATATGTAATGACGAATGGATGAAATTATGAATTTAATAAACTTTTATAAGCAATTTAGAAATAAAATTTCATGAGATGAAGTGCCCACCTAAATATAATAGCATGAAATCTGGATATCATGAAATTGACAGTTCGCATGTAATCAAATATTGTAAGTGTAGACAATAGGGGTATTCACGATCCAGTGCACTTGCTTGTGCAGCTGAGGACTTGAGGAGTTGTGCAGTTGTGCAGTTAGGTTTTCGTGAACACACCACTATCACTATTTCAAAGCTGTCAGCATTTTTCCATGCACGCAAGTGCGCAACTGCTTGAATTTAAGGCAATAGTAGAAAAGCACTTGTGCAGATTTTTGACGTACGTGCATTTTGATTTGGTAAAGTGCACAAGTCCTCAAGTCCTCAACTGCACAGGCAAGTGCACTTAATCGTGAATACTCCTATTGTATTAATGCAGACTCATTGAAAAGATCACTTTCATGTTAGCAAAATTTTGTTTGTTGTTTCTGTTATTCCCAATATTTTGCAAGAAAGCCCAGCAGTCTAACAGCTAAAAGCATTTCACCTGCACCAAGACGAAATTCCGGTGTCTTGAAAAAGATGAAGTGTCCGGTATCTTCCTTAATTCTTATCAGTGAGTTGAGAATTTGATCGAAGTCTTTTTGAATTACAACAATTGCTTTTTAATGTACTGACAACGTTGCTCGAAAAGCCGATAAATTGTAGTCTGTTCGTAAATTTTTTTAACTTTGAAGCGACTGAAAAAATCGTCTAATATTTTTATTTGGTCGAAGAAAAGTCGGGAGTCATAATTTTTCTTAGCGATTTAGACACCGACAAGATGCAGACGGTGATGATTTGAACCGGTGGAATTGTTCGATTGAAAAAGTCCTGTAGCAAATTCTGCAGTCCACCTAATCGACCACTCATTACAGCAGCACCATTATAACCCTGGCCCAAAATATTTTCGAGCTCAATTCCAAATTCTGTCAGTCGATCGATAATAAGTTTAAAGAATGCCTTAGCTGTGACTTCATCAGCTTTTTTGAAGCAAAGTCAAGAACAATGTACATAAATTCAATCGAATATATTTCGTTCTCACTCCTATCTGTCGTATCTGCAATCAATGCTAAATATGATTTAGCTCATTAGCACTTATTTCTCGGAGACAATTTGCAATAATATTTATGATTTTATTTCGCATTTGCAACGATGTATAGACAGCATTGGTAGGCATACCATCTTGACATATCTTTAAGTTTTTGTGCTTTTCGATCATGTCTTTAAACTTTAAACATATTAGGGGTATTCATGGGTTGATGCGAAACGCAGTTGCGACGATGCGAAAATGCACGATTGCGAACTTTCGCATCATTCCAACAACAAACACATTGGAAGCCATTTTGCAACTCTTCTTGAATTACGCACTGCTCAAATCAATTGCGAGAACGCACAAGCAGTGATGCTAAACAGATGATTCATGTTTTGGTTGTTTTCGAACGTAGTTGCCACCTGGGTAAAACTTTAAAAAGGTTAAGTTTGTTCGTAGACTTTAATAATTTTTTATGATTTTGAAATAAGGTTGCATAATTAAGTTGCAATATTGATGTTCACGCGTTAGTGCACAAATAATCTTGCATTTTCACACTCTTGCAATTCGCAACAACCCGTGAATACCCCTATTATGAAACAGTCTTGACTCTTAATTTTCTACGTCAAAAAACCCATTTCCTCGAAAAGACAGCTTATTCTTGGCCAGAAACAAATTGTAGAAACAATCCCTTTGACATAATATTGTCGCTTATCAAGGACAGTGTTATTAAGAAGGCTCGAAATTTCTAGATTATTTTCAATACTTAAAGAATGTTCTTTCCACGCAACCATAGCAGAAAGATGTATACTGCGTTAACCTTTAGTAATTAGCCTTGCGTGTAAACAACACAAATTGGCGCCTAAATTTTACTTCAATCTTTTCTGTTGAGAGTTTCATTTCTTAAATTGAATTCCGAAAACTTTTCTGTTAAAATTTTGAAAAGTAGCATAGTTTTTGGGGGAGCTCGGAAAACTTTTGGGGGTGCTCAGCATCCCCTGGCTACGGCCGTGGCCCACTAACATTTTTAATCGGCATGTTTTAAATGTCGTAATATTTGAAATTATTTAGTTAATGGCACCTTTTTGCTTTAAAGATGTAAATTGTTCTATGATTTTATGATATTAAATTGAATTGCAAAGTCATATTCAACTGATATTGTGGCTAAGCCATTTAATCGCTCTTGTTTTAATGAATTTCGAAAATAATTGCTAATTATCTTTAATTTAGAACAACATATTTAAGCTGATGTAACCGATACATGACTTGTTATGCAATTATAGTATTTGACAAGAAATTATCTCTACCGTTGGCTTTAATGCTTTTAAAAACATCGATGACTGGAACAATATTACGAATTTTCACCAAATCTTCTTACAAGAAATTTTCTTAGAAGAACAAACCATACAGCTGTGCAATGCATGACACCAACATTGTATATAAATGAGATGTAAATCATCTCAAATTTGTATGAGGTATATGTAAATGAGATGAGTCTATTTATTATAATGAAAAATCACTTTTAAATACTTCCTCATTAAACTTTTTTTGTAATTTTTTAATATTAAAAAGAACAATTTTACATTTCTTGAGCACTTTTTCAATTGAATACAAAATATATTTAATTATGTTCTCAATATTTTGTAAATATTTGCAAAATGTCCGTAAATAACTCTAGTATTTTTAAATAATATTTACTATTGCCTCCTAGGGTAGCTCGGTGGTACTAAAGATATGAGTCGTTATATTTGAAAGTGGAATAAGTCCACTTTTAAAAAATATGAGTTAATGGTTTTTTAGTTCGATATAATAATCCCCCTTAAAAATTTATATTTCTAAGCACACATTTAATGGATCCCGATTTTGCTGAAGAACTTTGCTGAAAAATGTTATCAAAGAAATATTATATTTGAAAGTAGAATAAGTCCAATCCAAACAACCACAACTAAAATTATTTGTCGGTAAAAAATATTTTTTGTTGTTGTTTTGTATTATTTAAAGTAAAAATATGTTGATTTTGCACATTGCTAATTCGATAGAGTCCAACATATGATTGTCCATGCGCAAATACTTCCTTGCTTCAATCAACACCAACCATATTAAAGACTGTCCTTGAGCCCTATTGATAGTCATTGCGAAGCAGACTTGTATGTAAATAGGAAAAAAATTATTATTTCAAAGGGTTACCAAGTAAAAATAAAAACTTTTTAAGCTAAGCCCAAATAGCGGCAGTACAAAGCCTTATTTACATAGTTTTTATCGGCCAGACGAGGGTCGTACAAGGGTCGTACAAGGGTCGTACACCAGGCGTACAGCGGCTGTACAAAGGCCGTTATTAAATAATCTCGGCTGTATAACGTTCGCACAGCTCCAATTTTCTGTATTTAAATATTCTTTAATCATACAAAAAAAATTTACTGTTTTAATTAAAAATTCAATGGGCACAATAATATCAACATCGCCGAGTGAGGTTCGCTTTTGTTGTTTTCGCATAAGTTTGTTGAATAACAGCTTCGAAAAATTTTGTGGCATACAACGTGCGTACAGCGGCCGTTGTTTGACCCAACTTTCGGGTCTTCGACCCTTATACGGGCATGCGGTCCATGATCGAACGCTGTTCGCCCGCTTATATTTTTACTCGGGTTATGTCAAAGGCACTACTTATTGCAAAGCAAACCTGTGCGGAAAAGTTAAGGCGTTTGAATTTGAAGGAAAAATCCGTAGGTTTCATTGGTTTTTTTTTTAGTATAAAGGCTTGTTAACCAGACGTGGGGCCTGGCTAAATAATAGCTTCAATTACGTTTAGTAGCAAGCGAGCGGTTTGTAATCGTGTTTTATTTACTTTGTGATAAAAAGTACTTTATGTCCCGACAAGAGATGTAAAGTAAGTACCTACATGTCAAGTTTGGTGGTAAGTACTTATTTCTTAATAAACTAACTGTATGTTTATGTAAAACGAAACAAAGGCTCCCCACAATTGTACATATAATTAGTTATGAATAATGCTACCAGCTCATGTTATTAAAAAATAAGTATATTTACTTCTTAGAACACTGAAAAGTAAGTATTAGTAAGTATAATTTTTTCAAATAAGTATAAATAAGTATTCTACCTCCGAAAAATAAATTGAATATTTTTTGATACAATTTACTAATTTTTGTTAAAATCAATAGAACCCACAATATTCTTTAAATATTGTCACACCTTCTTTTTGTTCTCCTTAAAAAGTTTTGTGTATGCAATCTATCTAAAACCAAAAAGTCTTCAGATAAAAAAAAAACAAAATATTAATTTTATATATTTGAAATTCATATATATTTCTAATACATAAAATAGTTTAAAAACAAACAAAAGCATAACAAAAAGTTAAAAGTTATACGCACTTTCAAAGTACAGTATAGTCTCGCTTATCCGGACACTCGCAATTCCGGACTTTGCAGTAATACGGACATCTTCACACTTCGTACATTTTAGATATTTTACCTCTATAGTTTGGACAAAAAACAAAATCGAGCATGTTTGGTTTGCAAATATACTGTCGCTATGTAAATCAAGGGAAAGTTGTCTTTTCAAATGTATTTCGTTGAGTTAACGGGGCTTTTTGTGAGAACAAGGACTATTTACTTGCATATTTTCATTCAGTTCATTTAGTTTACGCAGTGAATTTTTGCCTACATGTTGATAATAGTGTGAATATTAAAATTTAAGTTTAAGTAGATTAAGTTTAAAGCGATAAATCTTTTAGAGGTGTAAAATTTTAGATTTTATTGAGACTGTGAAAATCGAAAAATCTACAATTTTTGATATAAATAAAAATAAAGACAAAACTTAAAAATATGTGTCGCAAACATTCCAAGGATCACTTTTAAGGAGGATAAAATTAAATTTAATCAAAGAAAAGGCAAAATAATTGACTAATTTTTTTCCAGGGGAAAAAAAAAATATCAGCCAAGACGAGCGAGCATACGCAATTATGTAAAAGTATTTTTGTGAAACAATATTAATTTATTATTATTATTCATTATTTATGTTAGTATATGTAATTTATTTACAAAAATTTCTAAGTAAAAGCGTTTGAATTAATAAGGCTCAACTATGCATTCAAATGTACTCAAATTTTTGTAACAAATTCTTCAGCTTTTTGTTTTCCGGACACATTCAGTAATACGGACATAAACCAAAACTGTATGTGTCCGGATTAACGAGACTGTACTGTATTTAAATAAAAAAAATAAAAATAAAAAAATCACATTCAAATGTATACAGAGACCAAAGAAAAGTTGTCATTATTAGCTCTCACTGTCACTGAATTGAAGCGCTACATTAATTTGCTTTTTTCTATTTCGTATTTGAAATCGTATTTGTCTTGGCTGTAAATTTTATTTATGGGTAAAGTCTAATTAGTCACTTTCGAAATTTTTTTTTTCGAATTTTTTCGAATGTATATATTAGTGCGGGTCAATTTGTATGGACGAATTTTTTGGAGGTCTGGCTCAGCGAAATTCGTAAAATACATGTAATTTCAAGACTTTTTCTCCACTACAGCATATACAAATTCTGAAAAAAAGCTGTGCGGACTTTCGTAAATAGATTTTGTTCTCAATTATAAAATATGAATGTATGAATGTATGTGTATGAATCTATTTACGAAAGTCCGCACAGCTTTTTTTCAGAATTTGTGTATGCTGTAGTGGAGAAAAAGTCTTGAAATTACATGTATTTTACGAATTTCGCTGAGCCAGAATTTGACCCGCCCTAGTATATATATATATCTAAGAATATTGTATAAAATTTTTATGATAATCCGAGCAGTATAAGTTATTTTTTCAACCCAAAGCTTTCTCTACCTGAACTCATGTTAGAACGCATTTAAAAAACTTTAAGAGCGTTTTTCTCAAAACTACGTTTTCACGGACAATCCACACTATTTCTCCGGTGGGCTGATCCTTCTGAAATTTTAACCACATATTTAACACAAAACAACTTACAAAATAGACTATAATCGTGTTAAAAGATTGATTATTACTATATTTTTTTTACAAATAACAGCTGAACAGCAAATAAAATGGTTTTTGTTACTTAAAGTTAACAACAATAGCTAAAAATTAATAGTAATAGTCTATTTTATAGTCCTTGTCATATTGAATCTAAAACACTTTGGCTTTTTGTCTCAGATAAACAGATGCCGAAATATCGTGTGGGAGCCGAGATGTCTTCAAATTATTAAAAAACATTAATAAAATTTTTTTATTTTTGTAAATTAAGACTTCATTTATAATTCCTAACAACTTTTATAAACATATCTTTCATAGCAAGCTCACGAGAAATTCCCAAAAATATCCTATTTTTTAGCCGACGAACTAGACTACACCCTTAATATTTCAGGTCTTGTCTTTAAAAAATTGTAAAATTCGACACAGCTGTATTCAATATTATTTTTTAAAAATAAAATTGACTCCAGAGTCTGTATTTTTAACGCTGTTGGTTACAATTTTCAAACTTTTTCCGCTTTTGCAAACAAAAACGTTCAACCGGAGCTGAAAAGTAAGCATAGTTAAGTATAAATCTTAAAAGTAAGTATACTTATAAGTATGGAATTTTAGTAAGTATATGAAGCTGAAAATAAGTATGATACTTACAAAGTAAGTATAGTTGGTAACATTAGTTATGAACAAGGTTCGTTTATAAGGTTGTGGCACTTAAGAGAAATGTACTCTTTTTCCGATTTTGCTCGGACTGTTACTGTGCTTTTATTTGTTTCATTTGTTTCTAAGCATTCATTTTCTTCATTTCTTTTCATCCATTCTGACAGTTCGACCGAGCTCGCTCTCGAGTGCCATAACCTTGTAAATGAGCCTTGGTTATGAAAATTTTACTTTACCTTTTTCACAACGTTCTAATTTATGCTGGTTGAATTGGTTGAAATGCTGTGCAACGCTCTTTAAGTAAAAAAGTTTTGTTGTTTTTGAAGAATTCCCCAAAAAAATAATGTAAGTATACTAGAAAGTTAACTAGAAACAGCATTGTTCAAACTGATCAGCACTGAAACTTATGGCGTTTTCGTTTCTCGAAAAAATGCAACATTTTTTCTACCCTTTTTGGAAATTCTGTTCTCTTGAGAATAAAAATAGTGACCTCTAAAACTGAATCGTGCTCTCTTCGCGAAAATGTTGACCTTAAAAGAAAAAAAAAAAAAATTCAGATTTCTTAAAGATGGCAGAAAGAGGGCAGAAAAAATGCAACATTTTTTCGAGAAACGAAAACGCCATTAGTTTATCTATACTCTATACTTTTATATAAAAGGCTTCTCACGTATCTGCGACGACGCTAAACTTAAAAACTACTGAACCGATTTTAGTAATTCTTTCACTAATATAAAGCTACATGTTTAACTTAAAATCATACATCCTTAAAACCACTCTTACAAGTTACTAAAATTTAAATTTATAAAGTAGCCAAAAAAACCAAACATAAAAATCATTGCTCCATTAAATTGTTAGACACATAAGCAGCATAGAGATTTTCCTCTGCTATAGTGTTTCTCATTGTTTCTATTGCAGTGTCGGGCATAGTAGAACTAGACAAGGAAGTGTTAGGGCTGAATGTGTTCTCTTTCTTAATGACCATAACTGTCTAACTCAGCCATTTTGGTATTTTTGCCAATTTTTGCTTTCATATTGCATTTTCATTGGTTGCAGATTTTGTATGAAATGTCAACTTCGTTTTGACAGTTTCGGTCACCGGCTCTCCGCCCCAACACTACCTTGTGTAATTTTGCCATGATTCCTAAGATAATTTCCAGTGTCATAGCATACTAAGTTTTTCGAAAAGTCTAATCTATAATTATTACAAAATTCACGTTTTTTATTTGATGCTTACATTGAATAATCAGCACAATACAAGAGCAAACAAAGCTTTCCTCTCTTTGTCGCGAAAGCTTCTCACAATATAACATGACAGCCATGTTGTGTAGTTGCTTTCAGGGAGATTCTTGCTGCCATACAGTGTTGATTAATTTTCTTTGCAAATGTTTTGAGGGGAGTTGCCAGAGTTCAGTTATGTTTTGTAGCCTTGCCAGCTAACTTTTCCCTACTTGAGATTGTATTAGTCTATCCATCAATACTATCTGTCTATCTATCTATCTATTCCATTAAAAGCGTTGTGCACTGCACGGATGTTTGACAATCACGCGAGAACCACTTTTAGATGTAGATGATATTGGTACCAAACGATTTGTTATTTCAACGAAATCGTGATAGGCTATTTCATACTATAATATATCATACTATATATCAGACGGTTTTGGTCGAACAAGAATAAAATTTGGTAATTTTATTTGTATGGTTACTTTCGACGGCTGTACTAAAAATAGGTTTCCACGCCCCCTTTAAATGCCCAAAAATCAACGAAAATGCTATACTTCAAACAGTTTTGGTCGTATGATACTACGTTAAAATTGGGCCAAATGACTCATTTGGAATCAGTCATTCAAAAGTACATACATTGGTTTTTTTTTGCGAAAGTATCTCATTTCGATTGACAACTGGTTCTTTGTTTTGTTTTCACTGGTTGATATTGATGATGATGCACGTGCATAAAATGATTTGTTGTTTGACGTTGTCTTTTGTTTTTAGTGTGTTCGGTGTTTTTTTATACATTCTCCATTGAGTGCGTTCGAAATAGCTTGCAATAAGTTTTAAGGACGTATTTAAGAAGTTGAATTGCAACTGAGAATTTGTGTGGGAAATGATATGACTTCGTTTCTCATTTAGATGAATGGGCTGAAATGAGTCATTTGAACCAATATTCACGTAGTATAGACTAAAATTTGATAATGTAGATTGTAATATTTGAATTTTTTTTCACAGAAATTATTTTTTTATGAAAAAATAAAATTTTATGCAAAAAATAATAGGGGTAGCCCATGATTTTTTACGATAGAAACTGTTAAGTGAGTTTTGTGTCAAAATTGACAAAATTGTCAACAGAGTAGGAAAATGGAAATTAAAAAAAAAATTGAAATAAAAATTCATTTTTGCCTATTTTTTGAGCACAAATTGAATATTTTTAAGGATGTGTGAAAACAATATAAGGCATTGCATTGGCGAAGTAACGGTTAAGCTTTTCTCATTTCTCCAAATTCACTTAATGGACCTTTCAGACAAAGGAAATTTGATGAACATCGATTTGAATATGGCCGGGATATTTGCTTGCAAATTAAAAATTTGAAATTTCTATCGGTTTTTTCTCATTTCAATTCTAAAGAAAATGTGTTATTGAGAAAGTCTGTAGTTTTCAAGATATCGCAACAATTTTGATGTCATAATAACGGAAATTTTGAATATACTAGCCAGTGGCGTAGCTACGGGGGGGATAAAGGGGATATATCCCCTACATTTACCTATCGCTTAATTTCAAAATAAAGCTATTATAAATTTTAAGAAATTGGAACTAAATTTTTTACTTAATTGATCGAATAAAAAAAGTAATGTGATGGCACAGCGTACTTATAATTTTTTTTTAACAAATTTTATCTTAATACATCCAATTGACCGAATGTACTTTTTGCTTAAAGTTTAGTATGCTGTAGGAACGAAAAAAAATTTCCATAATACATTGAGATTTTTGGCAACGAACAGGCAGCGAATTTTTTTTCGCCAGCTAGTACGCTGTAGAAGCGAAAATTATTGCTCTGTTGCCAAATTTCCATTTGTGAGTGAAGAGTTGAAATGTAAAAATTTCGCTGTCGATTATATGCCCGTATATTTAATTGGCGCGGAAATTTACCATTCAACAATAAAAAATAAGCAGTAAGTATGTTTAAGTGTTGAATTTGTTATTTAACAAATTTATTGTTGCATTTACTTAGTTTATTAATGTGTATTCTTCCCTTTTATAGGATATAAAATGCAGTAATAAAAATATGAATCTGTCAACCAGAACAGCAAGTGCTTTTTCTCTACACACAAATTTTGACTCTACACCAACATTTTTACTACTTCTTGACTTTCGCTAGGAGCGCACAAGCATTAAAATACGCTTATATAATATATAAATATATATTTTTAAACATAATTAAACATTTTTTTATCCCTTCCCTTTGATAAATCCTAGCTACGCCACTGATATTAGCTATACGTACAAAATATTTTTTGAAAAATCTTTCGTTTACAGTTGTTGTTATTAATTAACAACTTTTCATAAAAAATGCGCTGTACTGAGAAAATCTATAGTTTTCGAGATATAGCCAAAAGTTTGATGTCATAATAATGGAAATTTTTCAAAACTTAAGATGAATTTATTCATATTCAGAATCTAAGTTAAAATAATTCTTTGAATAACAAATTAAAAAAATTGCTACCAATATTTTATGTCACCATAAACATTACTGTAAGAAGGTAATTCAAGTTAAATAAAGTAATTTTTTAATATTTATACCATTTCTCAATTATTAAACAAACACAAATATTTCTATATATTGAATTTAAAGATAAAACAAAATACTTTTATTTTAAAATTTCAAATTTTTACATGGTATTTAATATTTTTATCGCGGGCGAAGCAGCGGGTATTTGCTAGTAGTTTTTATATAAATAATGCTACATTGCATGTTAAAAACAAAACATTAAATTTATCACATAATTTTGTCGGGATAAATGTATTCCTAATAAACTGGTGCATAAAAAAGGTGATGCAAAAAAATTGTTTCTTCGCATAGAAGTTAGTCTAGTATTCGACCATAATACTGCAATGATAAATTGATGTCATGCCATGGCAAATCGTTGCCTATATTTTGTTGTATGTTACACAGCTGTGTGGCTCATTTCTATGGCTTTGGAATTCTTAAAGAGCCATCAAATAAATGTGACATCCATGCATCAATTTTTAGATTTGTGCATACCGACAAGAAAGACCAATGTGTGGAAGGAAGCATCCCTTCCCAGCCCACCGGCAGTATGTGAATGCAGGATTAAGCTGAACAGTGCGTACAAATGACTTTGGATTGACCGCAACAAATGTGCAAAATTGGATTTTTATGCGTGTTTTATGGAAATTGCATCATCGAATGTCACTTTATATTTGAGTTGACCAAGTGTTTCGGTGAAGTTGAAAGAACTTTTTTTTTTGTTTTTGGGGTATTCTGGTATCATCAGTGCTCAGATATAAATTGTGTAATATATTAGGTTTGAAATAGCCTTCCGATGTTATCTAATTTTGTTGTTTGTTTTTTAATACAGACCTAATGTAGCACTATCGCAGATTGTTATTGCCGACAGAAGGTGCCTTGGCGAAGGGTCAATGCTCGTGTCTATTGTATTGTTCTTATAATTTTATGATATTTTCTGGGTGATTGATAGATATACGCAGTAGTTATCTGAAAATCTTTAAATCTTAAGGAAAATGTTATAGCATTAATAAGAAAAACAAAATAATTTAAAAATTGTCTTGCTAATACTTACATCACGTTGCTTCTCTCTATTAAAATATCGAATTCATTAAACATTTACTTTTTAGGCCATTAAAAATAGTTTTGCTTAAGAGTTTCATTGCTTTTATTGATTCAAACCGTTTTGCTACCAATAACAATCTGTTAGATACTATAGCGAACATTCATAGCGTATGGTTTAATTTTTCTTCTTTATAATAATAATAATAATATCATTTTAAGAATACACATTTGAATTTTATAGAAAAAACTTAAATATCGTTTAATAACAACATTAATTTACAATTCAAACAAATTCTAGAGCAAGTGTAAAAAATTAACTATAACTGGTTTAGGAGTGTCTTTTCATTATTGTTTCAATAGCTAATAATAATAATAATAATTATAATAAATATATATATATATTATATATTTGCAAAAATTTTCTTAAAAGTCTACTTTCAAAAAAAGCAAACCAAGTGTCAAACTATTTAACAGAGTGAAATGAAATGATGAAAAACATTTTAATTCAAAGTAAAAACTTAGCTTAGTGCTGCAGGAAGCATTCGATATGTTGTTCTCAAATAACTTAATCTTATATCTTATATTACTATTCTACAAGTACGAGTATTCAAAATAGTTGGAACAAAAAATCATGTAATTAAATACACATAAGTTTTATTACAATTTGTTAAATGGTTGGCACACTATCTAGAGCTTACTTAAATATATATATTTTTTTTATGTATAGAATTTATTTTTGTAGTAGCTTCAAATCATTTTCTGATTTAGAGTAGCTCACTATTTAAGTGTAAGCTATATAGTACTTATTAGTTTTACTTTACTGTGCAATTTTGAGTATTATTTTTTTAGATTTTTTAATATTTTTTCTTTGTGGAGTATTGAATTTTGACACAATTTTTACAAGCTTACAATTAATTTAACAACATTGAATGTTTTTTTAAGAACTAGTGTTTAAATTTATTTATGTTTTATTTTTAGCTTAAAAGTAAATTTGTAACTAACTGAAATTTATTTTATTATAAAAACATAAAGTATATATTTACAAATGTTTTATCATTTACCATTTATAGTATTTTATATGAAACAATTTTTGCTTCAATAGATTTGGATTTGTTGACAAATCGTAGAAACAACACCTGTCAATGTCAATGCTTTGACACTTTGACAACCACAACATGACACATTATTGTTAATAATGTGTTCCTAATGGGATCAAGTTTATTAAGCACGAGCAGGAGCAGGGTTCCCCAAAAAAAGTATGCCTGCAACAGGCGCGAGGTTCTTAATCGCACTTAATTTCTGCTTGTTCCGTAGCTTCTTCAACAGTCGTTGTACATATAAATGTATTTATGTTTGTCTGTTCTTGCCTTTATGTCTCACTCTGGTGAAAATGTGCCAAAACTTGTGCCAAGGATTAGCAAACATTAGTAACTCAGATGCCAGAGTTAATATCATTAAATGCTTTTTTCTTTTGTTTGCTTTATGTGTATCGTTCTCTCTGCCTTTACCCCCCGTCTTTTGACTGTTTTCTTAATATCAGGATTAGTAGCAGTTCAGATGTCAGTCTTAATGTGACTTTTATTGTAATTTCAATCGTGAGACAATGAATACTACGTGAGAGTGCACAAATAAGGCAACACATTACCATGTAATGTCTAGTCACGATTTTGCACATAGGGTAAGTAATTTGAAAAGAGGCCAAAAAAAACATACATATAATTAATTTGAATGATTATAATCTGGATACAAGGTTTTCAGGTTAGGGTACCTTGAGGCGAAATAATATTAAAAAAATGTTTCAAATGGAGACATGGTAGTTTTTTAATGCTTCAAATAATGTTTTACCTCTTCAAATTGGCCAGAAAAATTTGAACTAGCAATAAAATGACTTTTTATTAATGTTATTAAGTCTGTTTTAAATTGCATAAAAAGTGTTTTTTTTTAAAAAAACTTCTTTTAAATTTTTATTTTAATAAAAAATTAGTCACTCTGATGTGAGTTTAAATAAACTCACACGTTCTCACAAACAGTATCTCTACCAAAAAAAAAAACATGATGGCAATTTTTTAACTCTTTGAAGTACCATGGGACAAAATTTGAACCACTGAAAAGTAAACCGTTGCGGTATGTTGGGACAAAATTCAACCCACTCAGATTTAATGTTTATAATAAAATATAATAGAAATAAATCTGCTGAATATAATAAAAATAATAAAATGATAAGAAAAGAAAAATATTTTTGAATTTTTTTTCTTGTACCTCAAGGGTATTTTTAACGAAATTTCCGTGCCTCAAAGAGTTAAAAAGATTCGTGGCTCCTTTCGTTACTTCATGTTACTAAAAACTTGTCGGTGATGATATTGTAATGCAGATCTGTACGCGGAATGTGAAAAAACTGATTTGTGTTTTTAAGATCGGTAGTTTATTTTTATTTTTAATCGACTTAAAAAGTAGGAGGCTCTCAAGTTCGTTGGTTTCTTTTTTTTTTCTTTTTATGCTTTTTATCAGAGGCTAAGACGTTATGCTTTTTTCTAAAAAGTCTCTGGAATAAGAGTCCTAACAAACTTTTACTATTACATAAAAGTTATTATTGATAGTTGAAAGTAAGAGTTATTAAATAAGAGTTACTTTTAACTTTTATTTTTAACTTTAATTTTAAACAGTTATTTTTAACTTTTAAAAAAAACCATAATTAAGAGTCTTTGAAGACTTTTAAATTATAAAAATAAATTTAAAAGTCTTTGAAGACATTTATTAAAAAAAGTAAATTTTAAGAGTCTTTTGAGATTTTTGTTTTATTAAAGTTTTTTTTTTAAAGTAGTGTTGCAGTATTTATATGCGGATTATGAATCTTTCCAATAGTCTACAAGATAAACAAAATCAATCTTTGAAATAATTTGGACCTTTAATTTAGACTTTTATAAAAAAAGTTTTACAAGACTCTTAAAAATAACTTTTTGAAATAAAAGTTTTTTAAGACTTATAAACATTTTTTTTTTGGAAAATACAAGTACTTGGAGACTCTTAAATTTTACTTTTAAGTTTAAAAGTCAAAAGTCAGGGAAAACTTTTATTTTTAAAAGTAAAAGCCAGCTCATAACTCATGTTTTTACAAATAAAAGTGAAAAGTAATTTTTAATTTTTTTGATTATATAAAAAGTTAACAGTCGGATTAAACTTAAAAAATTAAAATGTTATGAATTATTTTCAGGCTCTGATATATATATCAATAATTCCAAAAGCACATGCCCGATTGCCGTCATTTTTTGTCAACAGATAGAGACATTAAGCACGGAGGTGCCTATCTAATAAAGTTTGCAGTATTCTACAAATGGGCGTGCAATATTAGCAAGCACTGTATATCAGTTAATATTTACACTAGGGTACTGAAATTTAGTACATGGGTAGGCACAATTGTTACAAACTACGGTCAAGAACTTGGGCATTATTTCACAAAAGGTAGTGGCAGTATTAGAAAAAAACTGTTTCTCGAATAATATTGACATTAGGCTTATAAAATTCGTTACAAGAATGGGTAGAATTATTACAAAACACTATGAAGAAAGTAAGCGGAATTTGACAAAGGGCGTGTAAATATTAGAAACACATTATCTCAGTTAATACTGACACTAGGGACTGAAATTCGGTACAAGAATATGTAGACTTATAACAAAATACGATCAAGAAAGTAGACGGAACTCTACAAAGGGAGTGTCACTATTAGAAAAACACTGTATCTCGAATAATATTCACTCTAGGGTACTAAAATTCGTTATAAGAATGAGTAAAACTATTTCGAAAATTTATTATATTCCCTAAAAAGGAAGAAATAAAAACTTTTTAACAAAAAAAAAAAAAAAAAAAAACTCACTTCAAAATCACAACAACGTAAATAATAATTTTAAATTACTTTTCCTATTAATTTCTTGGTTAAATTAGATAATTTTTTTTGTATATATATTATTATGTTGGAAATCTTATTATTATAATTTTTTCTTGTTTCTTTTGTTGTCATAAATATATTAAATTCTCTATGAATATATGTAAAAGCTTTGAAGTCGGCGCTAATTTCTGCCTAATTTCTTCATGATCTTTTACCATCCCTACACTGCCAATATGAACGAGATTTAAATCCCAAAGTTCAGATCAGCGAGTAACAGGAGCACTTTCCAATAAACAAAAGCTCCCGTGATCGCCAACAAAGGAATTAATATATTTCTGATAATAAAACATATAAGAAAAAAATTAATATATAAAAATTTCCAATATAATAACATATTTAAACCAATTATCAAATTTGACCAAGAAATTAAGAGGAAAAGTATTTTAAAATTATTTTTATAATTCTTGGTAGTGATTTTGAAGTCAGTTTTTTGTTTTGTTAATAAGTTTTATTAAAACAAAAATTTGACCTTACACGTCTGTGTAACAACATCATGTTTTCATACATGTTTGGTAACAGGAAGTTTTTGCAGTAAAGTGTATTTGAGAAAATTATAAGTCTTTAGATTGGAGCCATAACCTAGTTTTATTATTCATTTATTCCAAAATGCAAGCGAAAAAGGTAAAAAACCCGTTCACTAAATTGTAGAAATTATTTCAAAATAAGTTGTGGCGTCATTTGCTATCGTTTGTTTTTTCTTGGTGTGTTGTTTTTCGTTTTCGTTCCCAGTATATAAATTATTTTTGCAATAATTGCTTTGAGTCATTGAATGATCTTCTATCTTCATTAATTTTTTTTTATATTATGCTGCTAAGGTTAAACAAAAATGTTGCTTAAACGACGATTACATACGAACTACTCTTGAACAAAACAAAACAGACTTGCGTCAGATTTCACTTACAGTTCTGCATTACAATGGGATGAATGGTAAAATATTTGTTTATGGCAAGGAATATATTCAAAGTAGTAACCAGTATATACCAGCGGATTGTGTTTTTGGCATAGAGAGAATTTCCGATCAAAATTTCCTTTCCTATTTTGTGCGTCATAAGCAGTATACCTACTCCCACACTCGCTTACTATGTAAGAACGATGTCATCAGTGTAATTCTCTCAGCTACATTATGTTTAAGAAATAATTTGTAACGTAATGTGTCAATTTACCACTGGGTTTGGTAACGCATTTGCTAAATATATCTGCTTGAATTAAAAGCACAGCAGCAAAAAAAAGTGCAAGAGATTTAAAAGGCGATCTTACATAAATTGACGAAGCAAAAGAAGATTTCGTACTCAGATTTTTCCTACATCAAAATTTTTGCAAATCGATTTAAAAATTTTCCATGTAAAACATTACACTTGAAGCAAGCTCAAAACCTAAAAGCGGTTTTATTAAGTTTAAATCACATCCCGACAGTAAAATTTGTATTTTACAACAACTTTGCCTGTATGCAGCTTAAAAGCGCTTTCTTCTCATTACAAATAAAGCCTTTTATACAGCGCTGTATTGTTAGCACTTTTCAAAGCGATTGGTTAGTACTTAAGTAAAAAACACAAACAGCAAAATAAAAAAGAAAGAAGGCGGAATTAATTTATTAAACAGCAGTTCTGAAAAAACCACACAAAGAACAAAAGCCAAAGACGCTTCACATATAAAGTTTCTGTAAATAGTGCAATTATTTTAAAATATTGCATCTTTTTTTTATAGTGAAGTATGTAATATAAGTTTCAAAGAGAAAAAACACTCTGCTTTCCTTTTGTTTTTTAATTTACCACAAGGAGAACAGAGCGATCAGTTCTCGCTGTTTTTATATATACTACAAGGAGAACGGAGCGCTCTCTACGTTTTCTTACTTACTATAGTGACAGCGAAGAGCTTAGATCTGATGACATGACAATGTTAAAAAATGCGCTATCCACAAAGATTACGAAGCGCTCTACTGCTTTTTGGGAGCGCTTCAATTGGGCTTATGAAGCGCTCGGTTTCCTATTGGGATTCTACTAAAGATGAGGTTAACCCAAGTATTTTTTTACTGGAAACAAAAGAGTAGATACACTTATAATATGTTGCCTAACTTTTATTGTGAAAAATGAAAAGGGTTTATAAATAAAAATCTATTAAAATTTTGTTTTTTTTGTAAAGTAATCTGAACATTTTAAAATTTTTGCTTAAAGGCCTTGGAAATGCCTTTGAAAGTATATAAATTATTCAAGAATTAGTGTATTCTACTAGAAGTTATTTAAATGTAAGGAGGACATTAATTAAAGCGTAAAAGTTTAAGTTTAAAACCATACAAAATGTGTTTGAAGCAACAAAAAAAAAAGTTTTTGAGTTATCTTAGCCTCGTTAGGTCTATTAATATTCTCAATATACATGAACTTCGGCCCAAGCCCTTAGACATTTCTATAGACGCTTAGGGTTGGAAACTTTATATGGAAATTTTTAAATCGTTTTATATAGATTGATAACCTCTTGCGCTTTTTTTTAGTAAATTTTGCTGTGCCGTGTTATCTAACTTCATTCGTTGTAGAGTTCAAAGACTTAAACGTTCTGATAATTTTGTCTAAACTCTACTTAATTGGCGCTCTTTCGTTTAAGCAATAACGTTTGATTTTTAATTAGTGTTGCAGAGGTTTTTGACCAGAAACTTTTAATTGCAATTCTTAAATGCAAAAATAAAAATAACATTTGATGCTAGTATTAAAAATATAAAAAAAGTTAAAAAAATTAATTAATTTTTTTAGTCTAAGTAAAAGAATATATTTAGGGTATTCACAAGGTGTGCTATCATATCATAATTTCATATTGTCCTAAGATTTTACACTAGTTTAAACGTTTTATTGTTGCCTTCCATATAAAAAAGTACTAATACATTACAACTCTGAAAGCTATGTTTATTGAAGTGTCGTATTCAAACAGCTGTTTCTTATTTGCATTTATTTATCTTGTAAATTTTAGTTGTAAAATTTTAGGACAATAAGACAATATGACATGATAGCACACCTTGTGAGTACCCTAATTATGTATAACTTTTAAATTGATTTTTAAAACAAATTTGAACCAACTTAAAATGAACTATTTTGAATTTTAACACAGGATCCTTCAATATTCCTTTTCCAAGTCAATCAAAAGTTCTGATAAATTTTTGTCTAAGACTAGACAAGATATGATTTTTGGCCACTTTTCAAATTACACTGGAAAACGCTGATAATGTAAAACCAAGTAGACCAAGCAAACGTGGTTGCTAAGCATGTAAATAATTTTTATTTTTTTTGCTAGGTTTCGTTACCGCAGAAATTGCGAGTAACGATTTCTTGTAAATAGCTTCACTAGCAGGAATATATTTCAGATTTGAAAAAAGTGATAGTTTTAATTTCCTAAAACGATCTTATTTGCAAAATATCAACGCTTTCAACCATATATCAAATATTATAACCCGATTAAAATTTACTGAGTTATAATATTCAAAACTTAGATTTTGAAAAACTTGTTTATTTTTTTTTTTAATTTTGTAAATTTATCTGATTTTTTTACGAAAATACGATTTAAACTATTTTTTATTTTATCAATTGAAAAAATTAATTTTGTTTAATTTTGATGGAGTGCTTTAAAATATAAAAGAAAATAACAAGTGTACGGAGAAGGAAATCAAAATACTTTAAATTATTTGCAAGATGCTTCGGAAATAGAGATAAGAAATATGTTCGCGTCCTTAGCAGTAGTCGTTGTTTTATTAATTATGCACATATGAAGAAACATTTTAACATTGCAGATATAAACAACAAACAAAAAATTAATACCTCAAAAACTGATTGTTTTTTTTTCTTTCTTTTACAAATCAGCTGTGTTTAGTTTTGCAACAAGTGTTGCAGAGTAACCCAAAAAAGCTGTTCACGATTGATTGTAAATGTTTGCAAACGCAAAATTTTGGATTCTAGTGCAAATTATATCGTGAACTGTCCTATAGTTTTTTTTTTTAAGTGAAGTTATTTTTACTTCACTAAAAATGCAATTACTTTTCGAAATGCCAATTGATATTGTTCAACTTTAGTTTTAATTATTTGCAATAAAATGTGCTACTAAAAAAATTATTAAAACATAGTGAGGAATTATCTTTGACTAGACTGAAGTTAAAATAGCCTTACAGCCGTATTTTTGATGACGTCACTTTGTATATACCTATCTTTGTTTTTTTCCAAACATTTAAAATTTCGAATTCAGAGTACGTTTTAAGTATCGGGAGTTACATGCAAAATATCAAGTTAAAACATGCATTTTTTCGAATTTATCAAGGTTTGCTATTACCACGACGTTATTTTTATACTTATTTTAACAAACTCTTATTTGCACCTTTTTTTAAATTTGTTTGCAAAGTTTGAAGGCATTGCATTTATTTGTGGGGAGTTTAAATAGATTTTACCGTTTTCAGTAAGCCTCTTTGTATGGAAGGAAGGCGGGATTTTCAATTAATTTTGATAAATGTTATACCTTACTCAGTATGTGTGGAGGTCGAAATATTTCCAATCGTTTTGTGGCAAAAAAGAAGTACTACTTTACTTTGCTTTTTTTAAAAACCTAAAAAATTTCTTCAAAACTGAAAGTTTGCATGCTCTAACTCAGTCAACCTTAATTGTAGATATGATAATAGTTGATTTATCATTAAAAGCATTGTTAAAATCTTTATAAGATCATAAAAAAATTAATACGATTTCCAGGTTTTTTGTGTTTTAAATATTTTCCTATTAGTGAAGCTATATGCTGACAAATCAAAATCCGCAAGAGGAAACATTTGTTTTTTTGTTTTTAGCAACCCCCAATTATTTACTTCAGAAAATATGGCTTGTTATAAGAAAACTTTGGTCATTTCTTTTGTAGTGTTACTAGTCCAATGTGCACTGTAATGGTATTCGTTCTCAATTCATTCGCACTGGGTTGGTGGCAATGTTTTTTTTTAGCTTAAATAATGATTTTAAGCTCTGTGCTTTTTGCATCCCTGGTTTATTAATTACTTTTTCTGGCATTAAAGAACATTCTGGCCACTTTCCCCAACGCACCCACAATATCCCAGTTGTTATTGTGTTGAAGTTGCTGATGATGTTGCTGTTGTTGTTGCTGCAGATGTAGTTGTTGTTGCTGCTGCTGCTGCTGATAGTCTTCCTATGACGGCGTCGAGTACCAACCACTTGTCGGTGTGCCTTTGTGATAGAGATGGAAACCCGAGTGTGGTGTAAAATATTGCGGTTGATCCAAATTGCTATAGGCTACGCCAGGATCTGTCCCAGGATGATGCGGATGCATGGCTGCAGCTGAATAGGGTTGAGGCTTGAGCGGTAACGCTGGTGTGCCGTTGCCATCGTTACCACCAGATGCTGTGCTGTACTGCGCTCTCAGCGGATCGGCATAGTCGTAACCACCATTGCTGGGGTGCGTGCTGCTGGTGTTGCCAGTTTTGCCTGCATTCAAGGCGTTGCTTGAGTCACGCGGAGACACTGAACTAGGCGGCGTCATGGCGTTGTGGTAGTCGATGGTGCTATGATAACCGCCATAGGTGGATACGAGGTTGGTGAAGGCGTCTGCAGAGCTCTTCTGTGGATGCGAATGCAGCTGCAGGTATTGGTTGTCGTAGGACGATTCACTGCCAGGTGGTGTTGGCAGCGGACCGTTTTGATTGTCGCCGTAATAGACACCGCCGGTAGGTGTTTGACGTGCGGTGGCGCGTATAACGCTTTCGCGATTTGCGTAGAGTTGTCGCAGTAGCGCAGTGGCGGGCATCGGTGCAGGCTGCTGGTAGTGTGGGGCACCAATCCATTGTATTGTGCTACTCTTGTCATTTTGCTGCTGCTGTTGATGTTGTTGCTGCTGCTGCTGCTGCTGCTGCTGTTGTTTGCAGAGCAACGCATCTGTGCTAAAGTCTGTGGTAGGTACAACGCTGTTTGTGCCACTCGGCGATGGTAGGTGCTTGGACATGGCATTTTCAAGATCTTTGACCGATGATTCAGAATGTTGTGGTTGCTGCTGTTGAAGCTGTTGAATCGGTGGCGTCTGCTGTTGATGCTGGAGCTGTTGCTGCTCTTCTACCACGGAAGGCAAACGAGTACGTGCCACCGTTTCGCGTTCCAAGACTGGCAGCTTAGCCATGGGTGGTTCACAGGCAACCGTGGCGGCTGCTGCTGCTGCCGCTTCTGCAGCATTTTCCTCGGCTTGCAGAGTGGCTTTGCTCTTTCGCTTTCGTTTTGTGGTGGTTGTTGAAGTCAACGTTACTGCTGGCACCGGCGTCGTTGTTGCCACTGTCGTTGGCAGCGTGCTACTCGCAGTGGCATCTACATCGATTCCGATCGGCGTGGGACTGTCTTTGATTAAAGCTAAACTGCTGGCGTTTGTATTCGTTGCAGAGCCATTACCACGTCCACGTGCACGCTGGTTGTGACCATCATTTTCAGATTTTGGCGATGTTAATTTTGGATCACATGCCGAGCCCGGTGGACCGTCGGACGTTGGATCACCGCCTGGCGAACCAGCACCTTTGTCATTGCCTAACGTTTCCTCATCCTTAATGTTGTCCATGCTGGGCTCCAACTGGCAACAGTCGAGGATGAGATTTTCATTCTCTTTATTACTGTGGGCGTAAAGAAGAAACAGATATTGCATTAAATAACTATGGATTTTAAGAAAACGGTGCATACAGTAGGCTGGGTCGAAAAAAGTGTTTGCTTAACTCGGTTTAAAATATTCCTTGGCTCATTTTAGTATCCTCCACGAAAGGATGTCGAGATGTGTTAACCCTTAGGCTAGCTGGAATTTTTTATTTTTTATACTGAATTTAATAATCTTGATACGGTCGCTTGTTTTATTAAGTTCAAATACCTAATGTCCTTGATTTGTAACGACCATATTCCGTTAATAAAACAAAAAGCCTACAAGCTGCCTTCGTACACGCGAGATCTAAGAAAATTTAAAAATCTGCATACTAAATATTATAAAAAATTTCTAATAACAAATGTAAAATTTTATTTTCTAAAATATAGGCACTTTAAGAGGGAATTCAACTTTTTAGACAAATATCTTTATAATAATTAAAAATAAATACATCGACAATACATCTTAAAATTTAAAAGTGATATAAAATAAAACCCAAAGTCGTTTAGGCTCTCCGTAAAATAAAAAAAGAATCTTCTTATATCTCTGCATCGATGTTTTTAAATAACAACACTTCAAATAATGTTAGTTAGCTAATCCTTTTCTTTCTAACTATGAGCCTGCTAGTTCTGTCAATTTTGAGGTGTATAATGATGTAGTATCTCAGATTGATTTTGGATTTCTCTCTCTGACAGAAGAGGATGTTGTTGATGGCATTATAAGGCTTAAATTCATCACGTCACAGAATTGTTCTTTCCTTCTGAAAAAAATGCATGTATTCTGTGACCTATGCCTTAATGATAATATTTAATAAGTCACTTAGCTCGAGCATTTTTATAGACAGCTGGAAAGTTGCTTATGCAACACCTATTCATAAATCGTGTTCGAAAATAATGTCAAAACTTATAGACCAATTTCAGAGCTTTCGACTATTTCAAATTGTTTGAATCGATTTTTAAGATTAAATTGTTTTTTGCTGTAAAGAATATTATTTCTCCTTATCAGCATGATTTTATGCCGGTCAACTGTTTCAAATTTGGTAACTTGCTCTGAACATTGCTTATCTTCGTTTCAGAGGAGTTATCAGGTTGATGTGGTTTACACTGACTTTGCGAAAACCTTTGATAAGATCTCCCACTTCCTCTTGGTTAAAAAACTGTAGAGTTTTCACTTAAGTTGGGTTTTCACTTAAGTTTCCTTAGCTGGATGGGTTCCTACTTATCCAATAGGCAGTGCATTGTTGCTTTTGATAATGCGAAATCCTTCGCATATGTGGCTACGTCTGGCGTTTCTCATGGTAGCATTTTGGGCCCTCTTTCCTCACAGTAATTGTTTGTTATATGCTGATGACCTTAAGATTTTCCTTAAAGACTGTATGATTAGTGCTCTAAGATTTGGTCTCTTTCTGAATCTAGAGTAATGTGTTTTCATGTCCTATTCGAGGACTGCCAATGTTTGTCATCGTATCATATTGCCACTTCTAAGTTATCATCAGTGACTCAGTTTAAAGACCTTGGAGTTGTCTTTGATATAAAATTTTCATTCGTCCCACATTTGGATGATATTATTATGCTGGCGTTAATACGTCGTAATGGTTCATGCTTTACGGATCCTTTTACTTGGACTTGGACTTTTACTTGGACTGCCTGCAAGGACTCTTAGGAAGTTTGATCCATCCTATTGGAAATGTGTCCCACTGATTATGCTGCAAACGCGCCTATTTATGGAGTATGTACTAAATTTGTTCAATATTATAAGTTGCAATCATAATTTGGATTTTTCTATATCTAAGAATCAAGTGAGAATTTTTCTTAATACCATTTTGTAATTAATTTCTTTCTAAATAACTTTTTCTGGTCTAGTCTATTAGAAATATTATTCAGACTATTGGAGTTAATAAATAAATAAATAAATAAAATAAATAAACTGCTAGTAATAATGTTTGGAGCTTGATTTTTTGTTGTTTTTTGTTTTTGACAATTCATAAAAAAACTTGTCCATACAAAAAGTGGGTTTTTAGCACTTGTCAAAAAAAGCTCTTTCTAAAAAAAATTCCAGCTTGCCTAAGGGTTAACACATCGCGAAATCCTTTCGTGAAGGGTATTACAATGAGCCAAGGAATATTTTAGACTTAAACTCAATCAAACACATTTTTTGTTGTATGGAGACCGACCTGTAGTGGAATTCCCAATATTTTAACGATTATAATCGTTGTCGTTATCGGTCATTGTGCGTGCCACGTTCATAGAAAATTACAGTTTCCGCTAACCAACGATATCGAAAATCGTCGTTAAAGCGTTTGGGAATTCCACTGCTGGCCTAATGTGCAGTAGAGCTTTCCATTATATTTGGGCTAAAAAATAAGATTTGCAAAAAAAAAACTGGACTCAGTACCACTGAGCTTTAAGGTGTAAAAATGATTCATGGCATAACTATTATATATCTATAAAATATGAATTTTACGCTGTTACATTTTATAAAAATTTTTGTGAGCATTGAGCAGACAAATAAATTTTCATAAGGAATTTTGACCTTGAAATGACCATTCATGGTGTTTGCAGCGGTCAAAGACACAATTTTAGGGTAAATATTTTTAACAACCCCCCCAAATTTTTTGGGAGAGATATTTCTTCATAATTACCATCATGTCCTAGAATATAAAATTAAGTTTAATCAAAAGTTTATATATAAAAATATTGGCCCATTATCATAGTCAAAATAAAAGTCGACTCTAAATTTAGAGCAAGCTTTTTGACAACATATTATATTAAAAAACTGTCAAAAAGGCTTATACTAAATTTAGAGTCGACTTTTATTTTGACTATGATAATGGGCCATTGATTTTAAGGGGTAGTTTTGGCGTTCCAAAGTTCCTTTCAAAGAATTTATCAAAGCAAAACCAAGTGCGCCTTTACAAAATTTTAGTGCTTTTTTCAAATATAGTACCTAATTTTTATAATGGGGATAGGACAAAGGACATATCAGTATATATTATATGTAAAAGTAGCAAAAATTCTTAGGATCGCTTCTTTTCTGATTTTGTATTACATATGCTTACAGAAAAATAAGTCAAAAATCTTTTTATGAAGTATAAAAGAGAATGAAGGGTTTGTTCAATTTTTCAATAGTGCACAATTACTGCTGCAGTATTTAAGCATTGCGTTCTATGAAAAAAAATTCAACGTTTTAAGAGGTGCAACCCTGGTTTTTTCATGAGGAAATGTCAGCAGCAAGAGCAACACAAAATTTAAAGCTGCAATAGTAAAAATGAGGATGCTAAGTATGAAAATTAGCAATAAAATTAATATTTTATGATAATTGAGAGAATTTTGATGGTTTTTTAAACTATTTTGTTGTTATTTGGAGTAAGGCTGATGTTAAATTGTTAATTTGGCGCTCTGTGAAAGCAGGGATGCATACACAGAAAGGCAATAGCAGGGCAGAAAAGCAAGAATGTGGCAAAGCATGTGCAATATTTTGTCCATACTGAACAAAGCCAAAGCCTGCTAAAAATGAATATAATTGCATAGGCACATATTACACGATGATCGTTGATCGGCGTTCAATGAACACTTTTTTACGCTCTTTTACATTTTGATCGTTGGTAGGTCACATGATGATCGTTTCATCGCGATCAAGTCTTGTTTTTTTCTTTATTCCAGTAAGAATTCTTGTTAAAAATAAGGATTTCATGCAACATTTTTTGTAATACCTTTCAGTCGAAAAGCAGTACTTCTTGTACTTTTTAGCTGCTAAAAGTGAACACATCTTAAATTTTGCCACCCAGCAACACTGTTTCGATTGTGATTGCTGTCATGTACAGCGTTCAAAAATGAACATATCTTGATCGCCCTAACAATTGTTCATCCGCTCTGGCTCTCAGTGTTTTTTGACAGTTTCGCGTTGAAAGCAACAACAAAAATATTTTGAACGCCGATCAACGATCATCGTGTAATATGTGCCATATGTACTTAGATTTTTATATTCCATGTAGGAATTTTTCCCATTTCAACATCGACAATTTTTTTTGCTTATCTTATTTTTTAGCCTTAAATTAACGGGAAGCTAGGAAGATCAGAAAAAAGCTCATATGGGTGATCTAATGTGGTATACATATGTGGCTAAATCGGCTTTTCCGCAGTTTTACTCACCTTATCACATAATTTACGCAAATAATATTTTGCTCATCGGCATTTTTTGTGCTGCAAACGACCGTGGCACAACTTTGCAACCATGTGTAGCCGCCATTTTTATTCATTAGCCGAAAGTAGCAGGTCAAAACTTGGCCTTTTTCGATAACTGTAAAAAAAGTGTGTGGGAATAAGAAAAAGCATATTGTTGAGGAAATATTTTAAGATGGGGAAATTACAAAAATTATTGTTAAAATTGAAATGTTAATGTCTAATAACTAAAAATACTTACGATCCATGTGGCATTTTCGCAAACGATTTGCATCCTCGCCATGGCACAATGAATACATGCTCTTGCCAACCAAATCTTCAGGAGTATAATCCAATAAATCCGAGACTCTGCAATAGAAAACAAATTTTTTGTAAGAACTATTTAAAAGTTTTTTATCACTGAGTTAGACGAAAGAAGGTGGATGAAAGTGAGAAAGAGGGCTTTTAAAAATAGTTTCTAAAGACCCAAAGAGCGATAACCTCGCTTATATTTGATGAACTCGTAAAAGGTCTAGTCTCGTAAAGTTATACTGAGAAGTAATATTTAAACCTGTTCTTAAACCTGAGCTGGGTTGTAATCGATTTCTTACGTAATTTCATTACTTTTTCAATCTGTTCTTAATTCCAATTGATCTATTCTGAATTTCATCTATTCTCAATTTCAAATGGAATTTTGAATTTATAAGTCAGTCTAGTCTAAATACCAATCGATCTTTTGTGAATTTCAATTGGCGTTTTCTGAATTTTAAATGATCTCTTATGAATTACTAAATTTCAGTTGGTATTTTCGGAATTTTCATTCACCTTTTCTGAATTTCAATTGATCTATTTTAAGTAACAATAAAAAATGGTGTGAATTAAATGTATATCAGGTCTTTGACCTAGAAAGTTAGATTGGTATTAGAAAAATATTTGCATCACCTCAAATTCATCGAGAACCCAGTGAACTAAAACTATATTTTATGAATTAATTTATGAACTTTTTCGGGTAGAAAAATTCATTTTCAGCACTGAATTGCCTCTCAAAAACGAACCTTTTTGTTTGAAAACGATTTAAAAAAACTATAGAAATGCACTTTTTAATAACTAAAACTTTTTTATGAAATAAATTTTCACGAATTTAATCTTCTCTAGCAAGAACATTGATCAAACAAATTAAAAAAACCCTCAAAAAAGTTCTATCCGAAAACGTACTCAAAACTATCACTTTACGCAAGACCTTCACATATGTTTCAGTGGAAAGGTTCAAATAATTAATTATTTTATTTTTTTAGTGTTACTAATGTTCAAATTTATCAATGCTTGAGAAAGGTTAACTGTGCAGCTGAAAAATCTGTTAGCAAATATCTCAGTAAGACCAGGTTCGTGAATACCCCCTTATATAAAAAACTTTTGTGTTGTAACAAAAATGTTAACATTTGTGTTATAATTTACATAATATTACTATTAAAATGATTTTATAATGATTTTTTTAATGATAATTATAAACATTAACTGTTTTGCTTCACTATAAACTTTTTTAATCTACTTTAAACATTAAATATGTGCTTATTTTCACTACCCTATAAAGTATATTCACTTTTTTTTAACCCATTCATTGTAGTAAAAATTCTGTCGTACACTCACCTCGGTTCGCAATGAGCTATTCGAAAATCGAAATTTATTCTGGTCACAAACATATCGCATTCCAAACGTATCTCATGCACCGATGGAGGCGGTAATGCAATGGCCAGTGCTACCATACCAAGTAAGGGTGGCTGCGATTTTCGCGTATGTGAAAAAGTGTACTGAGGACGCAGTTTACACAACAACAGAACAACCTAGAATAAGAGAGAGAGAGAGAGAGAGAAGCAGAAAAAAACACAGAAAGCATAAAGAAAGCCATTAGTAATGAAAAGATATAATGTATTTATGGATTCAGAAAAAATATAAAACTTGCTTAAATGTTGGACCCCACGAAAAAAGTAGTTGCTGTTGCGTAGCACTATAAAAAATTAACTTAAACAAGTTAAAGAAAAAAAAATAAAAATATATTTTTTATATTTTTATATATACTTTTTTTTATACACAGTTGGTAATTAATATTCGATACTGATCAATCAAATCAGTTTTGAAATTTAGGCATAATATATAACTTATTAATAATAATACGCGTCTCAATTTATACTTCTGTTTGTTAATTATTCTTATTAATTTTGACAGTAAAACGCTTTTGAATTTAAATGATAGCTTAAATAAAAATGAAAAAAAAAATATTCAAATAACTCTTTTACTGATTTTAATTGATACGTACCGAATAATTGTTGCCCGGTGTTTTACAATTTTTACCACCACTGACCACTGAAACTTCGTTAGCCTGTAGATGAGTAGGGGGATGGGATGGTGATAATAATAATAATAATAATAATAAGTTTTATACTTATTTAATGAAGCTTAATAAATTATAAAATTAAAAGTAGCTAACTACACTACGCGACAATGCTAACCAGTTGGAAAAAAACTAGAAAAAAAGAGTACCAAAATAAATTTAAAAACATAAAACTTTTCAAGTCAACCCAATAAACCATGAGAAACGGTAAAAAACAGAAATTTTTACTGCTTGATGGATATTTAAATGCTTAATATTCTTAAGTAGGCTACCCTGATTTTTTACCATTTTTTGTTTACTGGGTTAAGAAAAGTTTTATTAATGATCTTGTGTACACTTTAAGAGCGGCATAAGCAGAAATAAATAGTATTAAAATGTTATGCCATAGCTTATTTTTGCTTATAACCGTTGCCGTGTAGACAAAACTTCAAACTTACTCGATAGCCGGAGGATTTGAAGTGACAGCCTCGCTTGGTTAAAGTGGACTTCATGCGTATACAAAATGAACGTTCATAACCCTTGTAGCCAGCAGTCGATGTAACTGTCATTTGGGCAGCAACTAAGAAAATAAAAAAAAAAAAAACAAAACCGAGTTAATCAAAGAATTACTTCAGTAGCTCTAAAGTAAGGTCTCTAACTGTGACCAGCATCAAAGAAATATATCAAGTGACTCTATCTACTGACCGTCAGGATTATTTGTACCGTGTGTACCAGCCCCATCGTCTGATGCTCCCGATGTTGGCGATGCCAGACCGGAGGCGCTGCCACCGCTGCCGCCACTTGTCAGACTCAAACCCAATTGTTCGGCTATTTCGGCATGATCACCCTGGTGTATATAATCAAATATGCTACTGCCAGTCATTTCGACCTGCGAGAGACCAAGGTAGATGGATACCGTTTCGGATATATACAGAAAGCGTCCATCGGCAGCAACAGCCAAGGCAAAACCATCCAGTGACTGATTTGAGGAAAATGGAAAAAATTACCGTTAATGAGAGTTTAGGGAAGTTGAAAGTGTAGATTAAGAATCTACCTGTAAAATGTGGGTGCCCTGATGTTGTTCAAACAGGTCAACGGCAGGGCTGCGTCGTATGGCGGCACCTAAAAGAAAAAAAATAGTAAAAAAAAAATAATTTAGGAATTTAATAATAAATCATATATTTTTGTGATTTGATCATAAATATTTAAAATAGCAAGTGATTATTAAGATGTCTAATATATATAATTAAAACTTGAATTTTGTGTTTGCAGGCCTACTGCCTAAGAAACAGATTGATTACAACCTAATACCATGTTTCCATTTACTCGAAATCTTGAGATTTTGTGAGATTTCGTAAAATCCATATTGAAATCAACAGAGTTCTACACACAAGTTGCAGATTTTAAAATCTTGTGATTTCAAAAAATTCTAAACAAAAGCTCATAAAATGCAATGCGGTATCCCTGAAAAGTTATATCAGTATCCAGCACTATTCAGCTTACGTCAAATTTTCTATATTGACAATTGGCAATGACAACTAATTAATTATTTAAAAAAAAAAAAATATAATATAAATGAAAAAATGCAAAACAAAGGAAATATGAAAATAAAAAGCTTCAGTGAGGAGCTAGTGGTAATTTTGGAGAAAAATATTTAAGAGCTCCGGAAACGGCAAAAGAAATACAACAACGTCAAGCAGCATTTTCAAAAATTTTAAAAATTTTGCGATTTTTTTTGACGTCTGTATCTTTGAAGTTTCATTGTCATTTTCCTCTTGGTGCTCGGCGCAAATAAATTTTGTTTTGCCTTGGTTGAGTCTTCACTTTTACTAATTTCTAATTTTTTTCGTTGCTGTTTAATTTGGGACTTACAAAGTGATGATTTTTCCGAAATTTAACAACAGATTTGATTGACTGTTCTCGGACTTCAAAATAAGGCAGTCTTAAAAAAGTCGGTATTAAGAACACCTGACAGATGCCTAGTGCCAAAATAGCGCCATTACTATGCCTTTTTTAAGGCGAGTGCGAACAAGGTCAATGAAGTCTTTATTGTCAAATGATATCTAACTTTCATGACATGCAAGATGGAAACACTTTGAAATCACTTTTTCAAAATCGCAAGATTTTGAGCAGATGGAAAATAGTATAAGATTTTTTGTTTGGAACATAAATTCCCACAACCAATAGATAGTAAATTATAGCTTTCTGCTTTAATTACTTCTTTGCGAATCGAGAAGGTCTCTTTACGTAACCATAAATTGCTATCATACGAATTTAGTTGAATACGATGGGATTTGAAAGTATCAAGTCAAGACCCGGTTGGAAAAATATTGATTTTCGGTTGAATTAGTATTCCATTTTCGTTAAATTGCGATATTTTAGCCGCCATATTGGATTTGCCATTTTGAATTATAACTTTGTGACTTCAAATCGGAAAATAGATACTCCAAAAACCACCTCTCACTAATATTCATACATTGAGAAAGAGTTTTATTAACTAATGGCCCTATTTTGTAAAACGAACGCAGTCACTAGCGTTAGATTTTTTCATATGGCAATATATTTGAATGTAAAATTTCAGTGAGAAAGAAAGGGTTTGTTCTAATTCATATGAAAATGGAATTGCTAAACGAAAAAAAAAAAACTAAAAAAATAAGGCCATAAATATATTAAATTGAAAATCTATTTGAAATTAAAAAAACACAATTAAAATTTACACAAGACGAATCCATTCAGAATAGATCAATTGAGATTAAGAAAAGATACACTCTAAAAACTGATTGAAAAATCACTACAATAAATGTGAAATTTCACGACATTTATTGGCGATCACGCTAGGCAGAGGTTTTTTCAATTCTGTCTGAAACTTAGAGTTAAAAAAAAAAAAATGTATATTTTCTCTACTTTTCACACTATTTCAACACACTATTTCAGCGAATTTAATAATAAATCTAATAAATAAATTTAATAATAAATAAATCAGAGAGTCCTAAAATATAAATATTCTCTCTACTGTTTTCGTGTTTTCGCTCAAAGAGCCCTAAAATATGTATATACTCTCTACTTTTCACGCTATTTCAGCGTGTTTTCGCTCAGAGAGTCCTAAAATATGTATATTCTCTCTACTTTTCAAGCTATTTCAGCATGTTCTCGCTCATAGATTCCTAAAAACGGTTTAGCAGCGATCATGGTAGAACTAGTGAAGGTATATGCATTTCAGACTGCTCTCTTTTTCTCATAGCCAGAATAGTCAAACTCAAGCATTTTGCTATTCTTGCCTATTTTTGCTTTCTTATCGCATTCTCATCGTTTTCAGATTTTGTATTGGCTGTCAACTTTGTTTAAACAGTTCCGGCAGTAGGTCTTTCCGAAATGCATCTACCTTCTCTAATTCTACTATGGCAGCGATATTGTACGCAAGAATGATAGAATACAAAGATTGCGCCGAAGACAAGAGTACAACAAAATTTGTCGTTCTGCGCATGTACGTCATAATATCAATGCTGTTTTGGCGAGCGTTCACTTTGCATACGATTTCTACACAGAAATGAAAATTGCCCACATTTTAGTTTGTTTAATTAAAATAAAAGAAGTAAGATGCAATTTATTGGAACGAGAAGAAGGTAACTTTATTAAGTACTCCTTTGCAAACATTATTTTTACTATTATTTTATTACTGCCAGTAAGCAGCTTAGTAAAAATAAAATTTGTCTGAGAAACCAACTTCAGTGAGCATTATTTTTCGACTTGGATTTTATAAAAATGTTTATTACGAGTTTAATTGATGTAGTTTAAACATTCCCAGATATTTTATTTCCATTAATTTACTTGTGAATTGAACAAGGTATTTTTGTTTTCGTTTGTGTGCGTTTTTTACAATTACTTGGTTTAATTTTTGCATTTATTGCAAACATCAGGTGTCTGAAAAATTTTTGTTTGCTACTGTTACCACAATTAGCAGCTGCACACTTCATTTTTTAAATTTCAAGTTAAAAACTCGCAAATATACTTCGATATATACACAATTAAATAAAACACAACCGATCGTAATACGTTTCTCAAAGAAATAAAATATTGTGACGTAGTCAACTGAACAGCTGGTTGTCAAACTCGATTAGCGGAAGTAACGGACCTGCGCAAAGCGTAATTTCTTATTCAATCATTCTTGTATTGTACGCTATTGGAGCGGGTGTTACGCTTGCCCTATAAACACCTCTGCTTCAGCGTCATATGATTTCGAAGAGTTTATTCGAACAAGTGTCAAATTATATAAAACTTAAAAAGTAGATTGGTCACAGCCATGGTAAAACTAGACAAGTTAGTGTTAGGGCTGAATGTGAACTCTTTCTCTGTGACGATAACTGCCAAATTGAACCATGTTGCTGTTCTTGCCTATTTTTGCTTTGTTATCGTATTCTTATTGGTTGCAGAATTTGTATAAGCTGTCAACTTCCTTTTGACAGTTTCGGCCACCGGCTCTCCGCCTTAACACTACCTTGTCTAGTTCTACTATGGTCACAGCTTAATTACTCAAGCCTACTGAAGTTGGAAAGAGGAGCGCATTCCGCTGTGTGATTGACTCTATACAGAGTTGTTGTTGTTGCCTTGTTCAAAACTTACTTGAGAGACTTAACGCTTTTCAAGCGTTTTTTTATAAGCGAAGACAGGATTGAAAGAGATAATTTTAGGAGTGAGTTTTTATAAGAGCGCGAAAGATATAATTGTAGGTGAGAGGATCCACGCATTTCGAGCGTGAAATATTTATAATTTTGCTCAATGGGATTTAACGACAGTAAATTTGTGGTCACAAGGAATAACGAATAAACTCAAAGTATCGTAAAAAACGACAATATAGCATTTTTATTGATTTGTGGGCGGTAAAAGGAGGTGTGGCCAAATGTTTTTCATAAACCCCATGCTTTATTTGATAAAACTTTACTGTTTAAATTTCAGCTGAATCAGCCCCGTAGTTTTAGAGACATAGCATTTTTATAGATTTGTGGGTGGTAAAAATAGGAGTGGCAAAAAATGTTCCTTAAGTATCCTCTACTCGAAGAAAATTTACTGCCAAAATTTTAGCTGAATCGGCCCAGTAGTTTTTTAGAGATAAAGCATTTTTATTGATTTTTGGGCGGTAAAAAGGGGTGTGGCCAACATTTTTTCATAAACCCAATGCTATATTTTATGAAACTTTTCTGTTTGAATTTCAGCTGAATCAGCCCCGTAGTTTTAGAGATATAGCATTTTATGCATTTCGGGCGGTAAAAGGGGGAGTGGCAACACATTTTCCTTAATTATCCTTTACTCGAAGGAAATTTACTGCCAAAATTTCAGCTGAATCGGCCCAGTACTTTTAGAGATATAGAATTTTTATTGATTTGTGGGCGGTAAAAAGGGGCGTGGCAAATTTTTTATCATAATATTGCATGGTTACCGGACTTACATATGTATGCTAAATTTCAGTTTAATCGAATAACAACAAATTGTAGAAAAATGGCTTGGAAGTTTCAAGGACATACATACATACGAACGAAGCAAGTTAAATAAAAGCTTATAATAAAAAAGCGAACTGTGCGTCGGATTGAGTTCAAACTTTCGGAAAATATTCCTCGGTGTTCGATTATTTCGATACAGACATACAACATAAGCTGCATATTTATAAATATATACATAAGTAAGGTGTAGCAAAGCGCCGGGAAATAGCTAGTAATGAATATATAGCAGCATTATTGCAGATGTTATTAAAGTAACTTTTATAAAAAAACTCGTGCACACTTCGCAGATTTTTTTCGTTTTTATTGATGTAGACAAAAACCACTTCTATTTTCTGTTACGTCACGCGTCCTTTTTTGTTTGCTTTTAACTTTGAACCATTCTTTCGATCGCTTTCATTTTTTGCACTAAAAATAATGCTGCCAGAGTGCTATCCAAAAATCAAAACAGGACAAAAAAGTTAACATTTTTCTTTGCTTATCTTAATTTTTAGCAACATGAAAGGCGTACAAAGGTTACATGAGCCATTATGGAAATGCTCATGCAAAGATTTGTTATAAGATTAAAAAAAAATTTTATGAATATCTAAAAAATTGTGGACCTTATCGAAAAATAACGTGCTTATCATATTTAGCCATCGTTTTTACGATGTCATTAATAATCTTAATTGGCCTAAAACAATTTCCTAATATTTGGCTTTTATAGTTTTCATAAAAAACGATCCTGGTTTATATAAAAAAGGCAGTTGTCGCGACCACTAAACATTAATATTTTTAAATAAAATTTTATGGAAAATTTCTGTATCTATAATCTTCCATAATGTTGCCATAATTTTAATTTTCGTTGAAACTAAAAAATCATTATTTTTTTGGGTTAATCAATGCATACTTAAAAAAGCATATTAAGTTATAATAAAAAGTAGTTGCTCCGTAACAATTTCAATGGATTTTGTGTTATTATTCTTATAAAACACTTTATCGCATTCTTGTTCCAAAGGCTTGCCACAAAAAAATATGACTATCTTATACCCACTCCCCTATCTCAGAGGTTATGCAACGTTGAGCATATAACAATATTATTATCCAAGTACTTTTTTCATGCCTACAAGAATAACAACAACACCAACAACACGGGAAATGTCACAACAAAGGCGTTGAACTGGAAGCAATAAAGTACCCTCACAACTTAGCTCAAAAAGGTAAGCAAGAAAAAAAAAACCACTAAAATATAATCCAACACAATGGTGCATATTGATAGACAACCACTTAAAAAGCTTATGAATGATTGTACGAGTACGAACAAGCATGGCCACAAACTGTATAACTTTGAGCAATAAAAAACTGACAGCAATGCGAAAAAATAAGACCAACTTCCGAAAACAACCCTGACTTTAGCAGCAAAAAAAAAAATAAAGAAAATATTATTGAATTCTCATAAAAGTGGGCATTGCTTGCTCATTAATACAAGCAGAAAAGCCACTTGTTATTGCCAACAGAAGATGAAATAAAAAAAAATCGGCTAGCAAAAACTGTTTGCTTACATCTTGAGATTCATTCACACATGTGAGAATCACTGGGGAATCGGCAATGAACACCCTGAGGGCAAAAAAAGCCCCACATAAAAAAAAAATAGTATGTGGGGTAAATTATGAAAACAAGGGTTGACCAGAGTTTTATAAGCAATTCATAGCTTCCAGCTGGTGGCTCACGTTTGCCCAAGACTTGGACAATAATCGTAAAATTCAATAATTGAATTAAATAAATAAATGAAATAGCCAAAAAGGTTTAGCATCAGCTGAGAAAATAACTTTTAAGCGCTGGACCCACGAACACTTGACGAATGCGCCAGAGCTTGGTCTTGCTCCTGTGTAAATCCATTTCCTTTTATTGTGTTAAAATTTTATTTCTTTGTCTGTAGATTGGTCAGCAGTTAGCTAGCTACTACACATCTGCAGGTTATGCTCATGTTATGATTATGATTATTGTTTTTAGATTTTTTTGGGGCAATACTTTTGTATTTATGTTTAATGTTTTGGAAGTCATGAATTGTGCCTCTTCGGCTGGATTTTCTTGTGCTGAGCTAGTGACTTATGGGCTAGTTTAGAATTATTTATGGGTAAAACAATATTAATATGTGGTGGTGTAAGAACATTTCAAATTTTTATAAAATTAGACTCCGTCTAGATGTCAATTTGGGGGAGATATTAACTTTTTCAACATCCATCTATAATATATATATATTATTTCAGTAAGAATTTCTGAAATGTCAGTATTGACTAGATTGGTAAATGAGGTATCGAATGATAGTGGTCGCTAAGGAGGCGTGCACAATTTTGTTGGTTTATCGATTGGTGACCTTTGACCTATGATAAAATGAGCGTTTAAAGAGAAGAGATGGAAGAATAAGGTGTAAGATGGAATTTTAGACATTGCTGAGATGCACATTTTTCGCTATCTCTTACGGATACCCTACAATAAGCATTGTTAATGTAACTTATGTGAATATATATTGTGATGGCGAAATTTCTTTCAAATAGTTAACTTTGGTAAATTCCTGTTCTTTTGACATCAAACTTATGGCGATATCTGGTAAAATGTGGATTTTCTCAGTTCAAAGTATTTTGTATATAATATACGAGCTATGACACATTTTTTATGGATAGTTTGTTAAAAAATATCCTTTATTTTGACATATGTACATATTATTGCTATATCTTGAAAACTAAATATTTTACCAGTACTTTTAGGATTTTCTAAAGACACGGTCATCGTCTCAGAATAAGAAAACACTATTGAAATTTCGAGTTTTAACTTATTAATGGCCAGAAGGGAACTGCGACTTTACGACATTATGTGACAGGGTCTTATTTCGTTATTCACTGATTCACGTTTTTGTGAATAAAATCAAATTGAATGCATTCTTTTACAGCTCTGGTGAATTCCAAAAATGTAATTGTCAAAAATATTGTCTGTCTGTATCTCTGAGAAAACAGCTGGATGTATTTTCTTCAAACTTGGAATGTAGGTTCCTTACGTTTCTGGTCGGGACATGGGTTAGGTTAGGTTAGGTTAATCCGGATGCCTTCGTGAAGGCTCACATAGACCAATTCTGGTCCTTAGTGGCACCTATGTAGCGGTACCGGGACACAGATTCCCTTTATAATAACGGCTCTTTCGTAAAAAATGGAAATTATTAACATTAAAAAGTGAGCTAAAATTTAGAGATATGTTTGAACAACCTAAAAGAATTCTTGGCTATTAAAAGGGCTAAAAACACCACCTGAAGTATTTTCGTTTGTCTCCATGAGCACCCTGCAATATGCATTTTTTTAACCAACAGCCCTATTCTGGCAAATTAACAAATTGTTAACCAGTATTTGGAAAATTTTTGTGTGTTTGTTGTAATTTTTTTATTTCAAAACAAAATTTGAAGCTCAAAAATAAAAAATTTTGATAAAAATTTTCAACTGCTTTTCAGTTATTGACAATTTCATTAAAAAATTTTGTTTTTTGAGCTTTAAATTGTGTATTGAAAACAACAAACACATAGAAATATGCAAAATACTGGTTAACAATTTGTTAATTTGCCGGAATAGGGCTGCTAATATATGTCAATGTATACTTACTAAGAATTTTTTTTAAAGATAATTAAGTTAAAAATTTTTACGTTTGCAGAACATCAATAACATTCTCATATCTTGAAAACTATAAAAAATTTAGTACCTACAATGCATTTTTGTATATGATATCGTTACCTAAAGTAAAAAACGATTCTAAATGCAAAGTTTTGACTTTTGACGCAACTATTTCCTTTGTTTTTAAATACATTTCATTGAATTTTCTCCTGTCTAAAAGTTCAAAGTACTTGAAAAAAATTATTGCAGCAGTACCGTCAGCTGAAGATTTATATTTTTAACTTTTTTTCCAAAAAGGTCCCAAAAATGTCTTTTTCTTCCAAAAAATGGTGCGAAAGTTGTTTTTGTTGCAAAAATAATATAAACCAAAAACTGCAATTTTTTACTTTCATATGATTTTTATGTAAAAACTGTTTCAGTTTGACATTAAATTTGTTCTAATTTTTTTAAGAAAAATAATAGGGGTATTCACGATTCAGTGCACTTGCCTGTGCAGTTGAGGACTTGAGGACTTGTGCACTTTACAAAAACAAATTGTACGTACGTCAAAAATCTGCACAAGTGCTTTTCTACTATTATTCTATACTGCACTGAATCGTGAATACCCCTAATGTAAATATTTCCGCTGTTTATATACGAATATTCACATATATTCATATATATTCATATACGAATATACAGTACAGTCTCGCTAATCCGGACACATATAGTTTCTGTGCAAGTCCGTATTACTGAATGTGTCCGGAATACAGAAAGCCTAAGAATTTGTTAAACAAATTTGAGCACATTTGAATGCATAGTTTAGCCTTCTTAATTCAAACGCTTTGTCTTAGAAATCTATGTAAAGAAAATGCATTTAAGAACATGAATATTAATAAATTGGCATTGTTTCACAAAAATACATTTACATATTTGCGGATGCTCGCCTTGCCTGATATTTTTTTTGCCTGGAAAAAACTTGTTTCAATCATTTTGCCTTTTCTTTGCATATTACCCGATCCTTGGAATGTTTGTGACACATATTTTAGAAATTTGTCTTTATTTTTCTTTATATTAAAAATTGTAGATTTTGATAGTTTGAATTTTTCAGCTGAACATTTTATTGATTTTTAGTTTCAATAAAATTTAAAATTTTACACGTCTGAAAGATTTATCGTTTTATGTGGCCTTGTTGTCGCTGAAATTCTATAAATCTACTAAAACTTTTTGAATTTTAATATTTACACTAAGGGTATTCACTTCACTACTGAAATTTCCGAAATGCTGAAATTTACGAAAACTTCAGTGCAACTGTTGTTGTGTTGGTTTTCTAAAGTTTGCTTAAATTTAATCGCCTTTTGAGTTGATGAAAAAAAAATCGTCGGAAATTTGCGAAGAAAAGATGTGTTCAGTAACCATAAGAAAAGCTGTTTAATGAGTGTGAGTCATTGTAAATATGATAATTTCGATATAAAGAAGAGTATTCTGTGAAATCCCTCCTTAAAACTGATGCAATGTATGCGAGCAAGAATAAAATTATCATTAATTCTATTGAAGTCGATCATATAATTTGGTTATACTCCTTTTTTTGGCATTATTTTTCTATTAAAAGGCAGAAAGCACAAGTTTTTTAACATAATTATTTGTTTTGGTAACAAGCTCACCAACGAAATGAAGCAATAATGATTTTTAGCTTGACAGATGCATGTGAAAAATCGAAACATTACAAACGGTCGCTCACTTCAACTCGTCGGAAATTTCCGATTTCTGAAATTTCAGCAATGAGGTGAATACCCCTACTATTATCAACGTTTAGACAAAAATTCACGGCGTAAACTTAGTGAACTAAATGACAATATGGAAGCAAAAAAGCCTTGTTCTCACAAAAAGCCCCGTTAACTTAACGAAAAACATTTGAAACGACAACGTTGAATTGATTTACATAGCGACAGTCAATGTGTAAACCAAACATGCTCGATTTTGTTTTCAGTCCGAACTATAGAAGTAAAATATCAAAAATGTCCGAAGTGTAGAGATGTCCGTATTACTGGGAAGTCCGGTATTGCCAGTGTCCGGATTAGCGAGACTATACTGTATATATATATTTAATGCAAATGTCTATTTTTCATGGAAAAAAAAAAGGAAAAACCTTGTGAATGCTTTTTTAAACCGAAAAGAAATGCAAATTTTTTACACATCTTATTTAATTTACTTTATTTACAAAACTGAGTTAATAGTTATTTTAGAGATTTAATCAAACTTTCTCGAGAAAGTGTTTTAAAAGTGCCTCGCTTCTCTTTAAAATATAACTTCTTCTCTCATCGATTTCATATTTTTTGTTTTAATTTTGTTTTATTGAAATTTTTGCATAATTTTTATATGATTCACGGAATTGACTTCCGCTTAATTGAGCTCGCTTAATGTCTCTCGAAATGCAAAAAGAAAGTCGAATTAAACTTAAACAATTGCTAGTACATAATTCATAATATTTCAAGTCACGTCTCACAGAATTAAAAAAAAAAGTAATCATTTCGAAATCCCCCAAATTTGCATGAAATCCAAATCTTTATTTCAATGAATCATTAATTTTTATTGTACCGATTAATCAGATGTCAACAGAAAAAATGGCGTCAATGCTAAATGACAACAACTAAATAAGCAACAAGTAAATAACTAAATAAAAGAAAAAAAAAACAAAAATAAACAATTTATATTCAAGGTAATAAATTTGTACAAAAAATATTCGAACACAAGCCAATTTTTCCGTTAACTACTGTTAAGGCTCGCAATAAAAATTCAAATGCTTGGCAATGCGAAGAGCAAAAAAAAAATGGCTAACGTTCAACAGCTATTAACAACAAGTATGGCGCAAGTATGTGTGTATGTGTGTGTGTGTGTTTGTGGCTAGCAATCAATAAACATTAAAACTAAGCCAAAATTGTTTTTCCACAAAAACACTTCGCACATAAAAACCTTTTTAAAGTTAATTCTTATTTAAGCAAATCATGTTAGCCAAACTTGTATGACAAGCAATATTTGTGCTATGCTTAGTTCTCCAATGATTTTATTGTGTTTGTTTTTGTGCTTCAAAAATGTTAAGTAAAAACCCAAAAATATTCCAATTTTTTAAGGTGCGTTTATTTAGATTTTAGTTATTTATATTTATTTTGTGGTTTGCGCT
The DNA here is from genome assembly GCA_963920525.1 of Dichetophora obliterata. Lineage (NCBI taxonomy): Eukaryota > Metazoa > Arthropoda > Insecta > Diptera > Sciomyzidae > Dichetophora > Dichetophora obliterata. The sequence continues at coordinate 157,212,869 of OY986438.1, forward strand.
GTTTTTTATTTTTTTTTATATTCTGCCATTTCTATCGTTATTCGATTATTTGCTATGACAGTCAATTAAAATTCAAGTGACAGCTTCAGTCATTGGAACAAAACTTCACAAGAAAAGTTAAGTAGTGAGAAAGAAAAGAAAAAACCATTCACAAAATGCCAAACAACAGCACAAAAAAAAAAACACTTCAAACAATATTCATTTCCTTTTGGCTTATATTTTTTTTTAAAACTTTTTTTTTAGTTTGAAAAGTTTTCCCCTTTATTTTATGCATTGAGTTCTTGGAGCCAGTACGGCCATTTTTAAATATGGCCGCGTATGTAAATTTCTCTTGCTACTTTTTACCTTTTATGTTTAAATTTATGCGCGTGGGCTTAGTTTAATTTTTTTGTTAAGGGCTTCACAAGGTTTGAGCATTGCATTCCTGAAAATTAAAAGTTAAAATTCTATGGTTCTTCATAACGGATGAAAAAAATTGTCGCTACCCAGTGGGCAAAAGCAGGTACATGAAGCGCTTCTAGCAGGCCATCATATGGATTTCTTAGCCCTTCCGTGCTTGTTTCCAAGCCCATTAACTTTTTTATATGAAACGAGAAAATTTTCTAGGCCTTCCTCTCTCGCGACTCCAAAGAAGCCTGCTGGAAGCCCTTCTTGAGAATGTACATTAGCAAGAAAAGCAATATAAATATCAACTTAAATGAAAAAACTTTTAAAAATTTCCAGATTTAAACCAACGTTCTCTCATATGGCGGTCCGGTATCTTATTCACTCGTCCACCGCAGTTGCTATCAAACTTCAGCTTCAAATGAAAGTTAGCTTTCGGAAGCGCGGGTTCGAGACCCAGCTCGGACCAAAAAAAATTTTTTTTGTATTTTTTTTAAATCTACATTTTTTTACAAATTTTTCTGTTCATTTACAATTTTTTTTGGAAATCTTTTGTAAATTTTTTCATACAAAAATAATAGACAAGACTTAGAATTTTTCCATACAAAAGTTTTCATATTTATAATGTGATATGCAATGTGTTAGATTTCGGAGACTTGGGTTCGCGACCCAACTCGGAAAAAATTTTTTTGGTTTTTTCTTTAAGATTTGATTTTTTTTTAATTGACCTGATCATTTATAATTTTTTCAAAATTTTTTTCATATAAAATAACATGAAAAGACTCCAAACCTTCAAAAGGTAGGCCTACAGAAGCACTCATCAATGCAGCGATCGATCATGGAATTTATATTGACGCCAATAAAAGCACTACCAGCATGCTTTCATTTGCGTATCGCTAGCTAAAATGCCCACTGGGTAATAACTTATTTACTTACACACTACAGAACTTTGTCAATGTATAGTGCGTTCATAAGAACCCAGCAAACATATTATTAGCCCTCATAAAATAACACTCTAAAATGCGTCATTTATGTGAGTGTTTTATGAGTTTTCATAAAAATGAGTCATAAAAGAATCTTTTTATGCGTGTTTTATGACTGTTCATGAAAATGACGCTTAATAGAATCTTTTCTATGCATTTTTTATGAGTGTTCCTAAAAAGGAGTAATAAAAGAATAATTTTAATGCATGTTTTAAGAGTGCTCATAAAAAGGACTCATAAAATAATACTTTTTATGCATGTTTTATGAGTGTTTATAAAAAGGATTCATAAATGAGTCCCTTTTATGCATTTGTTATGAGGGTTCATAAAAAGGAGTCAAAAAATAATATTTTTTATGAGTATTTTATGAGTGGTCATAAAAAAGACTCATAATAGAATCCTCTTTATGCATGTTTTAAGAGTGCTCATAAAAGGACTCATAAAAGAAACCTTTTCATGAACATTTTATGAGTGTTCATGAAACAGAGTTATAAAAGAATACTTTTTATGCGTGTTTCATTAGTCTTTATAAAATATACTCATTAAACATGCATTAAATGTATTCTTTTATGAGTATATTTTATAAGAACTCATGAACATGCATTAAAAGAATACATTTAATGCATGTTTTATGGTTCATTTTTATGCGTTTCTGTGATTCTTGTGAATGTTGTTCCTGTATAAAGCAGGCGCTTGCTATGCTGGTGCCATAATTCGGGGAATTCCATTTTTGTTGCGATCAGCTTGTTGCGTTTTTGGTGCGCAGCAAGCATTATAAACAGAATTGAAATATTCATTTTGAGTTTAAACGTTGGAGTTTGTGAAAGTGATTCCATATTAATTATTATATTTAAATATTGACATATTAAATATAGAAAATAATCAAGTAAGTTCTTATAAATTTTTCACGATAATAATGACAAAAAAAAGTGCAAGAAAAAGTCTTCGCAAATAATTAAGTTTTTAAAAAATTCGTTTAGAGGTGGAGATAGGAAAAAATAGTGAGAAAATATGAGTATATGAGGTAGTGAATGAGGAGGTTTGTAATAATCGAACTCCTGATAAAAAAATTCCGGCAACCATTTAGACCTTATTGAGCAGTGGACCAACAAATATTAGAAAGCAATTAGCGAAATATGAATTTTCAAATAAGAGTCTTAAAAGAGTCTTTAATAGTAGTCTTTAAAGAGTATTTAATAGTAGTCCAAAAAGAGTCCTTAATATGAGTCCTAAAAGAGTCATTTGTATGAGTCATAAAAGAGTATTTAATGTGAGGGTTTTCAAGGGTCATAAAATAGTCTTTAATATGAGTCTTAAAAGAGCATTTAATTAGAGTCATAAATGAATCTTTTTTTTTGCGTCATAAAAGAATCACTAAAAGGAGTCATATCGGGGTGCCCTCAACCTAAAAAAAAAAGACTAAAAAAATGAGTGTTTTTTGATCTCATAATGACGATAAAGCCTCATAAATAAGAGTCTTTAAAGAGTCTTAATGTTTGCTGGGAAGTATTTAAAAAAATTCAAATATTTTTTCTTGGCGCCAAACAATACTCACTTTTTAACTTACTACTGCTAGAACTCTCACGCGTCCATGGTGGATCTCCGTGTCCGGAAAAATCTCTTAGTTTTAAATAACTTATCGTCAGTCTTATGATGGAGGCCTTATCAAGTTGGCTGGTTATCGCTGCAGGTAATGGAAGCATTTTGGCTAATTCATAGAATTCGTAGTTCTCTTTTCCGCGTCTCGAACGCGCGGCGTCACGCGATTTCTCTTTGCGTAACTCTAGAATTCTGTTGAGGAAACAAAAAATAAATTCTTTATAAAATATGTTTATGCATAAAAATAGGTTAGCAAATTAACAAATTTGTTACAATAGTACAATGAAAAAGAAGCAATTTCTGGTTAGCAATAATAAAAAAAAATAGTCATTTAGCAGTGGCGGATTCAGAGAGAAATTTTGCGGGGTAAAAAGTTTCTGAAAATTTCTTTTGCATTTTTTTAAAAATACTTTTTTGCATTCTTTACTTGAAGTTAAATAATGTTTTTTAATATTTTTTACATAAATTCACACAAGTTATTATTTTAAAATTTAACACTAAGCCTTTGTTTTTTTATCACACTGCAAATTTTACGTTGTGTTCATTCAAAGTGAAATTCTATAGTTTCTTATTTTTGAACATTTTTCGACCACATACTTTGGATTCAAAGCTATGTCGTATTGAACAGGAAGGAACGCCAAACTGGCAGAAAGAAAATGATAGTTTTCATAGATAGACACTTGCAAATACGTGAAAACAAAATAGGTATATAAACATTTTTGACGCTGTGCGCTTTTTTTCTTCTGTCTTAGCATTAGCCCCTAGCAGATGGCATTAGAATGATGTAAGATATGCAGGCCCGTAGAGAGCCAAGTTCAGGCCCTGGGGATTACAACATACGGGCCCCCCGAAAAATGCAATCAGAAAAGTATAAACCAGGGCAAGCTATTACGGGATCTATTCGAAAATGATTATTTAGTCCTTAGTTATTATTTACAGCACAAAGCCATAGACCATAACAAGTAAAACATATCCTATTGTCGTTGTTGCCCAAATTAATTGTCTCTATCCTTTGATAATTTTTTGTGACATTCCGAATAATTAAAATGTACTGGTGATTCGCATTATTATGGCAATCTTTTCATTCTTATTTTGTAATTATGTTTGGTCATTGTAAAAATTAGAGAGTTTTAAGAAACTATTGATGTATAAATCTTTGCACAAATTTTAAATTTTTACATATGGGCATTTCCAGAAAAAAGTCTACCGTGACCAAAAATTTAAACCTTATTAAAAACTTTTTATTTTATGATATTATTAAGAGAAATATTTTGTTTATTTTCCAAAATTTAAAAAATTTTGTGCGATTGCAACTTGGGCGATTATTCGCACAGTCGTGTTAGTCTATGCGAATATTCACCCAAGTTGCAATAGCCCAATCCCCAAATGAACAATCACCCAAAAAGATTTGCCCTTATAAGGAATGGAGTTTTTAAAATTCCGAACAGGGGCAAACCATTTTACGGCCATAATTTCCATCCCAAGTAAGACATAACCAAATGAACAATCGCACAAAAAATATTTTTGGGCAATTATTCAGTCCTTAAAATTTGGGCGAACATTCATTATGAACAATCGCCCAAACTCAAAAGGAACAATCACCTAAAAATTTTAGCGTTTCTTTTTATTGATATAGTAATAATCATTCATTTCATAATTGGGGCGATTGTAACTTGGGCGAATATTCGCACAGACTTATACGGCTGTCTGAATAATCGCCCAAGTTACAAATGCCCAAATTGTGTACAATCGCCCAAAAAAGTGATGAACAATCGCCCAAAACTGCAAACTTCCGCCAAAATCATGAAATGAATATTCACCAAAAAAATTTGTGCGTTTGTTCATAGTGTACAATTGCCCAAAACTGAACAATCGCCCAAAAAAAAAAAACGAACAATCGCCCAAGCCCAAAATAAACAATCCCACAAAAATGTTCATTTTCGTTCTTTTGGACGATTGTAACTTGGGCGATTATTCGCAAAGCCTAGTTTTGTCAGTTTAATGTACACGAACCCATGAAAACAAATTATTTGTTTTCCATTCTTGTCGAAATTTTTGTTGTGTTTGGACATTTTTAGCAACCGTTAATACATGAAAATGAAATAACTACCGAAGTACAGTTCAATATTTTTAAATCAACTATTATGACCACAGAGTTACATTTACTTTATTGTACATGGTTGAAAAATTCGAAAAAAACTTTTTAGCAAAAAAAAAAACCAACTTCAAAACCATTACAAAGCAAAAAAGAATTTTACATTACTTTTCACATTAATTCTTGGTGAAATTTGTTAATTTATTTATACATATTATTAAATTGGAAATCTTATTACTATAAATTTTTTCTATTTTCTATTATTATCATAAATTAATTTCTCCATGAATATAAAACCATTTAAGTCGGCGCTTTTATAATCAGACTTTTATAAAATAAATGCTCCGGCTTTAAAGGTTTTATATTCATGGAGAAATTAATATATTTATGATAATAATAGAAAATAGAAAAAAATTTATTGTAATAAGATTTCCAATTTAATAATCTTCTTATATATAAAAATGGATGTATGTATGTGGGTATGTGGGTGGGTATGTGGCTATATCACGTATAGACTCCAAAACCGCTGAACCGATCTTTATGAAATTTTCAGGGAAAATAGCTACATCTTGAGAGTGTTCCTGTGAGGTTTGGTAACGATTGGAGAAGGGGGCGTGGTACCTCCCATACAAGCCAAATTTGCTCCATCGATCACAAACCAAAAAAAGGATATATATCAGGCGGTTTCAATCGTAAAAAACTAAGATTTGGTAATTTTGTTCAGATGGTTACTGTCGGTAACTGTACAAAAAATGGGCGTGGTCGTAAAATAAATACGCCCACTTTTTCGAAATCATGGCAATTCCAGAGTTCTATACACTTTTACAGTGAAACTTACTGTATAGGTGCTCCAAGAGGCGGTCACTATATATAAATGTTTTCACGCCCACTTTTACCGCCCACAAATCAATGTCTATATATATAAAAAGCAAAACGATGTGTGTCTGGCTGTGTGATGTCTATAGACTCCAAAACTACTAAACCGATTGACCTGAAATTTTGGCAGCCGATTTGTTTCAGGTACGAGATGGTTGAGGGGAAAAATGTGCCACACCCCCCTTTTACCGCCCCCAAATCAATAAAAATATTATATTTCAGTCAGTTTGGATCGTATAAGGCTAAAATTTTGTAATTTAGTATGTACGGTTACTGTCGATAACTGTACTTAAAATGGATTTCCACGCCCCCTTTTACCGCCCACAAAGAAATGAAAACGCTTTATTTCAGACGGTTTTGGTCGTATAAGACTTAAATTTGGTACTTTGGTTTGTGTAGTTACTGGCAGTAACTGTACGAAAAATTGGTTTCCACGCCCACTTTTTGCGCCCACATATCAGTGTAAATACTATATTTTAAGCAGTTTTGGCCGTATGAGACTAACATGTGATACCTAAGTTTGTATGGTTACTTTCGGCAACTGTACTAAAAAGGGGCGTAATCGATATATAGCCACACCCAATTTTTGAGAAATCATTAAAATTTACTACTGGTCGATTGAGCTTAAATGTTGGCTTAGTTTGCACGGTTACTGTCAGCAACTGTACTAAAAATTGGTTTCCACGCCCCCTTTTACCGCCCACAAACCAATGAAAACGTTTTATTTCAACGGTTTGGGTCGTATTAGACAAAAATTTTGTAATTTAGCTCATATGGTTACTCTCGGCAAGAGCACTAAAAATAGGCCTGTCCCACTTTAGTTAAACTGACTTTTCGGGGGGTCAACGTAAAGTGAAGCAAAGTGCGCCAGGCTTTAGCTAAATTGAGCTAAAATTTTGGCAGTCGATTTGTTTCGTGTACGAGATGGTTTAAGGGAAATAATTTTGCCCCACCCCTTTTTACCGCTTACAAAACAACAAAAATTCTATATTTCAAACATTCTATATTTGATTGTATTTGACTAAAATTTGGCTATTTAATTCATATGGTTACTTTTGGCAGTTATACTGAAAATGGTGAATATTTTTGGCATTTCTTGACATTTTCGTATATGGCATTTAGGCGGTCTGGGGCCGAACAACGTCTGCCGAGGAATACAAGTCTTATGTAACCACTCTTGATGTAAACACTAACTGCAAAAGCGGGTCGACCGATTTAAACGAAAATTTTAGGGTACTATGCCTGGCATCATACAATGAAATCAATTAAAAATTGCACATCGGCGTTCCTTTCATATGACATAGCATTTATTTGCAAAAATTCTTCCAGCTAAGCGCAAAAATTATTTTACTGGTTTTGTCATCAAAACAACAAGGGTACCCTTTCTGATTTTTTTCGCGATATTTATTTGTTCCAAAATGTTGTTTTAATATTTTTTACAAAAAGTCAAAAATAGTTTATGTGAAAAATTACCCCAATATCTCTTTCCAATCAAATTTACAACATTTGCTGCCAAAGCCTATATCTCAAATAATCAAAATTTATGATTAAAAATCTATTTTTTCATACAATTGACAATCTATAGTAATAAAAATAATTTTCTGTTTGTTTGTTTGTTTGGCCTTTATACAAATCTAAACGGCCCAACGGATTTTGCTCAAACTAGGTGCACATATTATATTTATTCTAACTTAAAATGTTACATACTAATTTTTTGCCACGCCCCCTCCGAACTTTTCCAACTAACGGCAATTTTGTTATGATAATAATTTTTTATCGAAGTTTTTTGTTTTTAATTTAAAAAAATTTCTGTTATTTTGGCATCAAAAACACTCACATACACTCAAAATTGTAGAAATTTTCAGTACAACGACTTTTTCAAAAAACATCGTTACCACAGAATGAGAAAAAAACGCCATGAAAATCAAAGTTTGGTCTTTGGATGCAAATATCTCTGCTGTCCATTAATATATTTGATTCAAATTTTTTTGTTCAAAAGTTTAATAAATATACTTTACAAAAATGGGTTGAACTGTACCTTTTAGTCAGTGAAACTATGTTTTATAATTATGTCAAAAAAAGGTCCAAAATATTGACTTTTTACTCAAAAAATGACTTAAAAATTGTTTTTGTTGTAAAAATGAAATCAATTAAAAATTGCACATCTGACTAACTTTCATATGACATAGCATTTATTTGCAAAAATTCTTCCAGATAAGCGCAAAAATTATTTTAATGTTTTTGTCATCAAAACAACAAGGTACACCCTTTGATTTTTTTGGCGAAATTTATTTTTTCCAAAATGTTGTTTTTATATTTTTTACAAAAAATTCAAGTCTTAAAAATAATTTATGTGAAAAAATTACCCCAATATCTCTTTCCAATCAAAAGTAATGGCTTTTATGATTAAGTTACTTTATGATTTATCGAATAGCTTTGGAATTACAGGTAGCACAGATTTAGTATTTAACCACAATTTAAACATGCTTTGTTCAATGTTAACATTTAATGGGTTTTTGGAAACGGGACGAGGCAGCAACGCGCCGGGTTTCAGCTAGTATGTATAAATAAATTAACAAATTTGACAAAGAATTAATGTAAAAAGTAGTTTAAATTATTTTTTACTTTGAAGTGGTTTTGAAGTTGGTTTCTTTTTTGTTAAAAAGTTTTTATTTCTTCCTTTTTAGAGATTATGATAACAATTTTCCCATTCTTGTAACGAATTTTCGTACCCTAGTGTCAACATTAACTGAGAAACAGTATTTTTCTTACATTGCCACGCTCTTTTGTCCAGTAACACCCACTTTATTGACCGTACATTTTTATAATTAATTTCAGTATCCTAGTGTCAATACTATTCGAGTTATGGCGTTTTTCTAATATTGCCACGCCTTTGTCGAACAGCGCCCACTTTTTTTACCGTAATTTGTAATAATTTTTCCAACCGCTGTACCAATTTCTAGTATCCTAGTATCAGTATTAACTGAGATACAGTATTCTTCTTATATTGCCACGCCTTTTTGTCCAACAACGCCCACTTTCTTCACAGTAAATTTTCATAGCTATGCCTACCCCTGTACCTAATTTCAGTACCCTAGTGTTAATATTATTCCAGTTACAGCGTTTTTATTATATTGCCACGCCCTTTATCGAATTACGCCCACATTTTTGACCATGATTTGCAATAATTGTTCCTAACCCTGTACCAATTTCCAGTACCCTATCGTCAATATTAACTGAGATACAGTTTTTTTATATTGCCACGCCCTTTTGTCCAACAACGCCCACTTTCTTCACAGTAAATTATTATAATTTTGCCTACCCCAGTACGCTAGTGTCAATATTATCGAATTACAGCCTTTTTCTAATATTGCCCCGCCCTTTATCGAATAACGCCTAATTTTTTGAACATAACTTTTAATAATTATGCCAACCCCGTACTAAATTTCAGTACTCTAGTGTTAATATTATTCGATATACAAAGTGTTTCTTATATTGCCATGCCCCTGTGTCGAGTGCAGCCCACTTTTTTAGACGGGCACCTCCGCGTCTGATATCTCTATCTGTTGACAAAATTGTGGCAATCGGGCAAGTACTTTAGGAGTTATCGATGTACATACAGTGTTGCGCAAAATAATAGCAACAAAATAAGTGCGCTGCAACAAAATCGTGTATCTTTTTTAATATTGGGGACACACAAAAATGATTATAGGAATCAAAGCATATATTCATACATGATATATAAAACAAATCAAATTCAAATTTGGTTTTGTTTTTTTAATTAAATTTTAAATTAATTTGGCTACATTCAATTTGTCTGAGAGCAAAACAGAAGCAACAAAATTTTAAAAATGTAAAAAGAGAACACAAGTTCCAAGAATTACCGGTAAAAGTTCCGTTATTGTAAAGCACGTGTTGTTTGTAAAGGCCCAGTTATAATAGACGTAATGTAAAGTAACGTAATGTTGTCAACTGTCATCGTGACGGGACGTAATGTAAGAAAACGTTGTAGCAATTATAATAGGCAGTAGCCAGGCAGTTGTTTGTCGTAAATAATTGCACGTTCCTGTACAAGTACAATTAAAACTTCAATATCCATAGCTGTGGATACATAAAACTATCACATTAATAACGAAAACTCAACAAAAAGCGTAGTTCAACAACATAAAATAGCACAATTATCGAATCTAACCTTAATTTTTAGTTGTTCTTTGAACAGACGTTATGTAAAGTAACGTAGAAATCAAAATCCAACGGATCTTTACGTCCCGTTACATTACGTTACGTTTATTATAATCACTTGTATAAGAAAGTATTGTTTGAAACAATAAGTGAAAGAGCACACTGCTCATTTGACATTAGACCACATTACGTTACGTCTATTATAACTGGGCCTTTAGTCATAAATATTTAAGTTTAGTTTTGTTTTTGCGCTAGTTGTGACATTGACTGTTCCATTTATAATGGCACGTTTTAATTACTGTGAAGCTCTTAAATTGCAAATTATTTCCGAATATTAAAACGGAAATTCACAAATATCTAACAGTTTGATATTAATCAGTCAATAGTTTGCAGATTAATAAAGAAATCACAAAAGACGTAACAACGGTACATTAAAGAGGGCGGCCGCGAAAGACATTGTTGCGTGATGACAGGAACATTTGTGGCGTGTTCAAACGAAATGCATTTGCCACATCCAAAGAGGTTGTTCGGACACTTGATTTAGATATCCATCACAGCACTGTTTGATGACGAGCCGTTGAGAACAATTAAAGAAGTTACAGACCGGCAGAGAAACCTTTGCTTACAGCTAAGCATAAGAAACAAGGTGAGGTGTTACAGTTTAAACAATTCTGTCTGAAATTGTGACAAAAAGTTGCAATTTATTGTTTTTTAGACTCAGTCTTGCAAAAGAGCACCTAAATTGGACCGTTCAAAAATCGAAAACCGTTTTCTAGCGATGAATCAAAGTTCAACTTGATGTATTGAGATGGGATGTGCACGGTACGGCGCCACCTAGGTAAACGACTTGAAGCCCGAAACTGCAAAATAAATTTTAAGCACGGAGGCGATGGCATCATGGTCTGCACTTCTTTTCCCTATAATGAAGTTGGACCATTTCAAAAAATCGATGGAATTACGGATCGATTTGTATATAACGACATTTTAGATAGCAAGATGCAACCACATTCAGAGTGGAATATGTCGCTTCAGTGAACGTTTCAGCCCGACTACGACCCGAAGCACACTTCAAAGCTCATCAAAGATTACATTAGAGGCAATGGGATTCAAGTCCTAGATTGGCCGGCACAGTCATAATGACTTGAATCCCATTGAAAATCTTTTTGGGATTTTGAAGGTTAAAGTTTCTGGTCAAAGCTTTTCCAATAAGACTGCACTGTATGAAGTTCTGAAACTTAATTGGGAACATATACCTAATACTAACATATCTAATTTAATAGAGTCGATGTCGCTCAGATGTGCAGCGGTTATCAAGAATAATGAATCTTACGCCAAATATTAATTATGTTGCTTTTGTTTTGCTCTCAGACAAACTGAATGAAATCCCATTAATTTTAAATTTAATAAAGAAAACAAAACCAAATTTAAATATAATTTGTTTTTAATATGATGTATGAATATATGCTTTGGTTCCTGTAATCATTTTTGTGTGTACCTAATATTTAAAAAGATACACGATTTTGTAGCAGCGTACTGATTTTGTTGCTATTGTTTTGTGCAACACTGTACATTAAAAAAAAAAGAAAAAAAAGAAACCAACCAACTTGAGAACCTCCTCCTTTTTGAAGTAGGTTAAAAATAGTCTGTCATTGAGTAGAATGCATAAAAAGTAAGCATTTGCTTCGACTCGATTTTTCAAGTATAATCAAGAGAGTTTATGACTTTTTCTGACTTTTCCAGCCATTATGTTGACATCTTATAAACATATTTAAATGCACTTTTAAAATGCATAATATATATTAAAAAATGAGTTCAAAAAGGCTAAAATATGGTCAAATATTTTTAAAAAATGGCTAAATTTATAGCTAAAAGTATTTTTAAAATTTCCTGGCTAAACATTTTTAAAAATGGCTAAATCTAGCCAGAAAATTGCTAAAATGGCAACACTGTTCGTGATATAGAGCATGAATACACTGAAGACTGCAATAGTGCTTCAAATGTCAAATTCTATTTACATGCATTTCTTATGGAGGTGAATGTGGTGAAAATGTTGCAACGACAATGCGTGATTGCAACAAAGTTGCTGTCGTTTGTATAGAATTCTTTCTTATTTGACGTGCGACAACAGTGCAAATATAAGGGTTTGTGTATGCATAAATGAAACAATTCGTATGAATTTTCCAGATTGTTGACTCTTTCTTCATGTCATTTCGCAATGCTGCAGTCGTCGTCTATGTGTCCAAGCTAATAATCAGTTAATTTGTTTTATGATCCAATTATGTTCGCGTAACGCAACGCAAGGCCGTAGCAAATGCCACGTGAATTTCTGTTGTATGGGTTTTCTGTGTATCTGGTTATGCACCACGCAACGAAGCTTAGAACAGTATAGATAAAAACAGAATCTTATCTCACAACCTTAAGATAAACGTATAAAGCCTTGTTTTCACTAGGTCATTTTTCAATGACAAATGTTGTCAGACTAATGGAAACGTATTGTCATTTACATTTGTTGTCATATATGACCACTGATTGTCATATGAAATCACAAACAAGTGAGAACAGATAGAATTTTGCTTGTCAATCAATATATCGTTGTATGACAAGAAAAATCGAAATGACAACATGTTGGCATTTTGTGTCAGTTGTTGCCTGCAAAAAATTTTGTTTTAAATTTTTTTTCGTTTCATTGCTGGCAAAGTTTTTGAAATATTGTTATTTTAATTGGTTTTAAAGGAAAGTGCACTTAAACAGGTATTATTGCAGTGCCCGGTGTTGCTTCAAGGGGATTTGTCGCAGGACGGATTTTCGGGATTCGCGTTGTTGCGGTCGCTTTGTCAGGAGTTTGTCCACTTTTGTTGCTACCAATTTGTGATAAGGATGAAGGAAAGCACTTGCAGTCGCCTTGTCATCAGCCTGTACAGTTGGGAGCAGCAAGACGTAGACAGGCTGCTGGCGGAGCAACTGCGAATCTTGAAGACGTACATATCTTGCGATAGAACGTGTCGGTGGTTCATTTCGAGCCAACACTGGCCACTGTGATAATCTTTATTTTAGTGCACCTTTGCTATAAATCTAATAAAATTAACAGTATTTTATAAATTTCACCACAAAGAAACATTTTCTATCAATCTCAAATATAAAACATCAGCTGTTTTGACGAAAAAAACACAACTGAAAAACCGATGACATTTCACATATTACATCGAAAGTGAAAACAGTATGGCAATCAATTGATACATAAATTCAACGTCAGTCTTTGACGTTCGAATTTATGTCAGTTTTTGGGTTTCAATGAAAGCGCATTTGACGTCATATGGTCAAGAAGCCCAATGACATCAGTGATTGTTGTCATTGAAAGTGACTAAGTAAAAACCAGGCTTAACAAATAAAAAGTTCAATTTCATTTCGAACCTACGTCGCTCTACGGTCTACAGCCAGTGTTGTCACTCTATCACAAATGTGGTAGATCTACCACTTTTTTGGATTCTACACTATTTAAAATTTTCAAGTGACAACACTAGTGATAGCTGCGTTTTCATAGCAACAGATTATGTGTGGTAAATTTGCTGATAAATTGTGTCTTTTAACTCACAATTCTTTCTTGTTCGCTCATCTCTACATCATACCATACCATTCCATACGTAGTAGAAAATAGTTGTAGAAATAGTAGTCGAAATCGTAGTAAAAAATGTACCAAAAATAGTGGTAGAAAAAAACTTATAGCAGTAGATACCTTAACATTATACTCTATCACATATCAAATTTTTCATCCCATACCAACATACTATACAAGGGTGTCCCAAAAAAAAAAAAGCTTGTTTTATGTTCGCGGCTTTTTGACCACTTCTATTTGACCTTAGAAACACCCTCTGTGAAACGCATCTCAATTGGTGAAGGTATAGAGGGCGCAAATTAATTTTCTAATTTTCCCATACGATTTGTATAGGGAAAAATCAGTTTTGCTGGTAAATTGAATTTAGAGCCATTATCTTTTAAGCAAAATGGTTAAAAAAGTATTCCCTCAAATTTTGTCTGTTATGAATGTATATCCAAGTTTAATTTTTATCTGATTATAATTTGGTGGTCTGTGGCTCACTTCTTAGAGCTACCTATATAAATGAATACTTTTACTGTTGAAATGATTAAAAATCAATATTTCTTAGAGTATTCCATTTGCATTATTGTTATTGGTCTTAAATTTTAGATAATGACAGTTGGAATGCACAATGAAGAAAAAACTCATAGGGATGTTGTATGTTTTTGGATTAAAAGTAACAACAAGTACTTTTTGTATTTATATTTTTATTTTTTAATCGTTTTTTAATCGTATAACCACCAAATAATAATCCGATGAAAATTAAATTTGGATATGTCATGACGGACAAAATTTGAGTGAACACTTTTTTAAACCATTTTGCTTAAAAGATGATAATGGCTCTAAATTGAATTTACCAGCAAAACTGATTTTTCCTCATTTTTCCGTATGGGAAAATTAGAAAATTAGTTCGCGACCTCTAAACCTTTACCAATTGAGAAGAGCTTCGCAGAGGGTGTTTCTAAGGTCAAGTGGAAGTATTAAAGCCGCCGACATTTGTTAAAATTAAAACAAAAAATATTTTTGGGACACCCTAATATTATACCATACTATCATATCACACCATCATACATTAATTACCATCATTCCATACATAGTAGCAAATATTAGCAAATAACAAAAAAAAACAGGAAGAAAAGTCGAACAAAGAAGAAGAAAAAGTAGTAGAAAAAATACTATAAATTGTAGTAGAAATAATCAAATAATAGGATGGGCTGATTTAATAAAATTGAGATTTTACATGCATTTTTTATTGCACGATGGAATACACAGAAAAAACAAATTTAATGAACAGCACACGTTAAAATTAATTCACTGATTTTAATGAAAAAATCATTGAATTTTAATGAATTGCTCATAGTTTTTAACGTACTGTTCATTGAAATCAATGAAGTTATATTCATTAAAAATATCTAAATAAATAGAAATGATTTGTTTTTATTATTTTAATGGACTTTTCATTGATATCAATGAAA
The DNA here is from genome assembly GCA_963920525.1 of Dichetophora obliterata. NCBI lineage: Eukaryota > Metazoa > Arthropoda > Insecta > Diptera > Sciomyzidae > Dichetophora > Dichetophora obliterata. The sequence continues at coordinate 157,228,058 of OY986438.1, forward strand.
AGTACATTGATTCCAGTTGTAAATCAAATTTTAACGAACCATACATTGATTTTTAATGAACAGTTCATTGAATTCAATGCTTAGGTCATTAAATGCAATGTATAGTTCATTAAATTCAATGTATAGATCATTGAATTCAATGTATAGTTCATTGAATTTAATGTATAGTTAATTGAATTCAATGTATTGTTCATTGATTTCAAAGTATAGTTCATTAAATTCAATGTATAGTTCATTAAATTCAATGTATAATTCATTAAATTCAATGTATAGTTCATTGAATTCAATGTATATTTCATTAAATTCAATGCATAGTTCATTAAATTCAATGTATTCAGTTCATTAAATTCAATGTATACTAATTTATTCCCTTCCCAATTTTGTTTGAAGTGAAACGCGAAGTTGTGAAGACGTGTGGCAATTGTGTGTGTAAATTTTAGATAAAAGTTGATAATAAATAAAATTAAAAGTGAAGAAAATGTTGTGCTTTGAATGTAAAAGAAAATTTAAATCTGTTGAATTACTATTAGTATTAGTAAATAGTAGGAAATATACCTGGGATTTTAAGTGACTGCTGCCACCATTTTCAAAAATTTTTTACATTTTTAAAGGATGAAAACCACATAAAAAATAAAGCTGTGCCGGCAAAGTTGGCAGAAATTGAAGGTTTTACTAATTACAGTGGTAAGCTTAATTTTTCTCGAGGCTAAATAAATAAATAGTTATTTTTTTCCATTAATATCTTTCCAGACAGTACTGCTATGAAACTTCTTTGGAGTCTTCATGGGTATTTGGTGCCCACTCAAAAAGTATGCAGTAAGGACAACTTTGGAAGAAAAACTTTCCTAAAGCATACAATTACCAGTTCCCAAGAGGCATTCGTTTTTGTTGGAAGCAGCATCCAGGATGTCGAGGAGCATATTGAGTTTTTAAAAACTTAAGGCGAAAATATTCAACCATTAATCCTTGCTGTTGGAGAGAAGAACTTCTCCTCATTGCAACAATTTTATGTGTTCATGGATGGTGTAAAATTTCAATTTGCTAGTTTTATTAGAGCCGTAGATGTGTGCTTTAAAATTTTTCAATTATTTCAATTAAAATATCCTGCGGCATGCACTCTCGAGTGGGAGTTTATTGCCGTTTATTTTTATAAATTTAAAAACTATTCAAAATCTTCGAAAATTTATGTATTAATTGACTCTTTAAAATAAAAAATATTGTTGAAATTGTAATTATTTCCTTATTTTAAAACTGTTTAGAGAGAGATTAACAAATAATTCGTTGAATTTAATGTATAGATCATTCTTTCCAATGAACTAAATCGATTAAATTTAATGAAATATACATGGAATTCAATGAACTGAATACATCACATTTAATGAAGTGTACATTGAATCCAATAAACTAAATACATTAAATTCAATGAACTTAATTCATTAAATCCAATGAAATAAACATTAAATTCAATGAACTATACATTAAATTCAATGAAATATACATTGAATTCAATGAACTATAATACATTGAATTCAATGTAAGGTTCATTGAACTATACATTAAATTCAATGAACTATACATTGATTTCAATGAAGCTTTCATTGAATTCAATGAACTTTACATTGAATTCAATGAACTTTTCATTAAATTCAATGAAAAAATCATAAATTTTGGCATTTTTTTAATGAACGTGTTCATTGAATTCAATGAAGTGTAAATTGATATTCAAGGAACCATTCATTGAAAATCACTAAGTTTAATGAACTATTCATTAAAGTATGAAGAAAATTCATTGAAATCAATGACCACAGTTCATTGGACCAAAATCAATGAATAATTCATTGAAATTAATGCACCTTTTCATTAATATAATGTACCTTCTTGGTTCAGTGTAGAATTTATTTCAAAAGCCCATTTGGGCTTTTATGTAATTTTTAAAAAATTTTGGAATGCATCGTTTGCTTTTTTAAACTGATGCCAAAAAGGAATTCCTATGCTTAACCACGCAAATTTTGTCAAATAGTTAAATTTCATAAGAAATTTTGTTTTAGATTATTGTAATCGTTGCCCTTTAAGAATAAGATTTTAAAAAAGTACTCTTTAACGTAGTCGTAGTGAAGAGAAACAATGAGAAAATGTGTTATTGCTTTTTTCTGTATTGAATTATAAAAAACGCAATAAGTGCAATAAAAATCTTTGCAACTTTCATAAAAGAAATTTTTAGACAATAAGGCAATTGTTCAAATCAATACCTTTTTGACATGTTCAATGATACAGCAATCAATGACAACCTAATTTTTCACACTCAAAGCTATGCAGCAAGCCATACCCTTAAATGTGCCTCATTTCGACAAGAACAATGGCCAATCTGGCAATGAAAAATGTATTTTTTTTTTGTACAATTTTAATTCTTTTTAACGTTTTCTCATTTTCTCTTAAAGTAGAGAAAGGTATATTGCTGGGCATTTATGTATGTAGTTGAAACTGTCATTCTGGCTGACAGCTCTAATTTTGTCATTTGTAAAATAAACATTTCAACATATGTATGAACATTTCTCGGTCGGTCTGTCGGTGTTTGAAGAAAGTGTTTTTTTCCTTCTGTTTGGCGTCAATATAAAAGTAATTGATTTGCTATTGATTGATTGCATTGAATGTTATTCAAATTTGCCAAACAGACGCTGGTTACTAGGTAAGGGTTAGTTTTTGGTTTTTTTTTTTATAAATGTAGCGTACCTAATTATTAGCAAATTACCGTTAAACTTGGTATATTTGGTGTAGTAATGCAGAAAATTGGCGAAATTAAGAATACTTGATTAATGATAAAAATTGTCACAGAAAAATTAGATACTGTTATTAAAAGAAGGCAATCAATTAATTGTTTTAAGAGGAAGGGATACCTTTTGGCAGTTTAAATATTTGGTGAAATATAAAAAAAGAAAAGCGGAGGACTTTGACGTAAATAGAATGCCTAGTCTTGGAAATAATGCAATACAGCAACTAGTTGACTTCTTGTATAAATTAGCTCAGATCTTCGAATTGAAATCATAAGAATTATAGTTCATGAAATGGCAAATATACAGTTCAGCATTTGAGTGAGTGCTTAACGCTGCAATTAAATTAATTTCATACTTAATTCTGTTTTGTTGCGTTTTGTCTACAATTGCAAAATGCTCAATAAAAAGAACAGGTACGTTCTTCGTATAAGATAAGTATTGAGGTCACTTCAACTTGGAAGTTGTCATAATTCTTGACTCTATGAGTCGATTTTGGCCCGTGGCAAACGCATGTCGACAAAACTTTGAGCTGGTTTAATGTTTCGTTTAATTGCCGAAAAACATAATTCAAGCTTAAATTTTAAAACTCATCAGAGATAAAGATCAATTAAGCACAGAGCGTGAATCTTCGCGATACAAAGAAAAGACAAGTATGAAAACAAAACAAAACAAAACAAAACTAAAGTTAAGGTATAAAAAAATGTTGTGGCAACCATTTAAAAATAAACAATAAAATAAATTTAAAAATAGTTGCAGCTGTTAACAAGAAAGCAGAGGAACAACAACAATAGCTTTAAGCCGACTTTTCTTATGAAGATACATCTTCATATCTCAAAGCTAAAGATCGTGATGAGCTCTATGAGATACTTTTAACTCAAGCATCAAAGCCGACAGTGTCAAGAGCGGCTTTGTAGCTGCAAGACGATGAGCTTCAAACGAAGATGTTTTAAATTAAAAATAAAGCAAAGCAAAGCTGCAGCCAGCTCTTAAGCCCTAAAGCACTGCTTTGTGTATTTTGTGAATGAAAAAGTAGAGCTGAACGCTGAATTCTGGCTAACTGTCACAGTATGCAAATGTGTGCAGGCTCATATGCACAAGTGTGCACACGCACATGTCCGTAAAAATCTGCTGCACATGCGCGCATTTAACTGCTGCTTGTGTTGTGCTCCATCTGAGCGTCTTCTTTGGTTTCTGGCCAAGATCCGCTGAGTGTTGACAAGCGCGATAAGCTCGGCTGCACGGTAATTTGTTATAACAACATGTTTATTTTTTTTCTTCTTTCTTTTCTCTGGCCAGGTAAAACTTCAAGAAATTACAAAAAAATGTTAAATAGAGATAAGAAAAAAAAAAAAAATTAAATTGAAAATTCGTCAGGCTGACAAAAAGCATTTCTTAAGGTTTTATTTTCCTGCTGCTATTCTTTGCTAGATCTTATTTGCTTTTGGTGAGAAAAAACATTTCATCAACGACAAGCTAGTTTTTACTAAATTTGCTGGTTTTTTTTTTTAAGTTAAAACTGTCTTAAAACCCCGACAAAAGAAACGAAAACTAAATAAATGGCATGCAATAATTTATAAACGAATAATGCAACGCTGCAACCCTCGCAGTTCTTGGTTGGTACTGGGTTGGTGGTGTTGTTGTTGCATAGCGACAAATCGCTGCTATTGTTGCTTGTGTTGACAGCGTTTCATCAGCTACATCATCTACAAGTTATTGTTATATTAAGAGTTTTCGTCTGCGTTGTAGCTCAAGTGATAGATGGCTGGATAGAAAGATGTCAGTCAGGTGTTATGGAGCAGGATGTACACATGGTTTGAAAACAATAAAATGATTAAATGGCTTTTAAGAGCGAGAAAAGTAAACTACGTGGCTTTATTTGATCACGCTGAGCGGAAATTTTGACTTTCTTTAAGCGAAAATTACAAACAGTTTTAATTTTTTGTTTAAAACTTTGAGGTTCACACAGAGAAGAATTCTTTGCATTTATTGCATTCCACTTTACTCATAAAATGTATTGACAATTGCTTACACTACTTTAATATCAATTAGATTTATTAATTTAATTAATTTTTTTTTAATTTTAATTAATAAAATTAGCCAATAAAAAAAACCTTTCCAATCTAAGCTTAAATAAGATTTGAACAAACGAATCTCAACTGATTCACATCTCTACCGATTATTTAAAAAAATTGTATAAAAACCAGGCGCTCTTGGTTTCAAAAAAGGAGATTTTCAGATATATTTAAAAACACTACAACTACGGTGATCATCCACTCTGTACTATACAAAACAATTCTGTAGGGTCCCAGTAATAAAGTGGATCATCCTATGAGCGATCTGAAGCGATTGAAGCTAGACGTATTTTGTTTGCTCTTTTAACATTGCATCTCCTAGGAAGGGTGTCTTAGGGCGCTCCCTTTTACATACCAGAGGAGCTCAAAAGGAGCGACCAATAAATGATCCAAATGGATCAGCAAACGAACATTTAAAATATTTTCTTTTTCACAGAATATAATGGTAAGAGTTTCCTAAAAAACACATGACTCACTTTATGTTCTTTTCTTTCATTAATTGCTCGCCTATTCATCTTATAAAACAGTAAAGGCGCACAAGGGCGCACAAGTGCTTACTTTTTGATCTTATAAAACAGCAAAAGAGCACTCCCTTGTTGCTCCTCATGACAGCGATCGCATATTTTTTTACTTGGTTAGGTCTTTGTTCTGTATACATATGTGGTGCTCTGTTACATCACCACATAGAGTAAATCTCATACTTACCTTTAGTTACATTAATACTTACCTCTCCTGACGTTGATTTTTATCTTAACTTACATTTCACTTACCTTGATTTATCATTTATAACGTAATAAACTTATAATTAAGCACCGATTACATATGTGGCGATAATATCAACACAAAAATATGAGATATACAACATAATCTTGAATAAAATTTAAAGTTTAAATTACATATGGGAAAAAGTTAAAACATTAAAAATTTTTTAAAATTGAACCAAAGGTATTAACTGATTTTATAACAAATTGAACTGAGATTTATAACAAATATAAATAATAAGACAAACAAAAAACTAAAAAACAGGGAAAAATTAAAAGAATAATATTAAAAGGAGATTAAAGGAGAGAAAAAAAAAAGAAAACGAAATAATATAGCTTAAGTTAAAATGAAGACAAATAATCTGATAGCTTAGATTTAAACAAGGTTGCATTGCAAATACGCTGTAAAGAGAATGGAAGCGAGTTCCAAAGACGTATAGAACTAACAAAAAACTGCCGTTCTGATGCCAAGCAGGCGTGTCTAGGTTGAACCAAGTTGTTACCGCGCTGAGATCTTAAAAATTTTAATTTTTCATATAAATAAAGAGGTTCCTTAGTAAAAATGATTTTATGCAAAAAGACTAACGCCTTCATGTTCAGGACATGGTCAAAAGTCAAACCGAATATTTGTTTTGCATACTGTGATATGCGGTCAGTTCGTTTAAGTTCGAAGACATAACGAGCGATGTTGTTATAAGCAACGTTCAGCTTGCGCTTACTTGCAGAGTCACAGTATGCGAAAATTTCAGATCCATATATTGAGGGTTGGAATTAGTTTTAAAGGTTTTCTAAGAGATGGCGTAACTATCAATAGATCGCATCGGGCACACCTGTGACTATATTCATTTCAAAGCACATTGTCTAAGCTTCATTTTTTAGTATGTGTCATTCCACTGAAGTGTAAACAACATATATTTTTTTCTCTGTGAACATGTCGACTTTCGTTCCAACAAAACGCAATTTGCGGGAAGGTTTACTTTTGTGCTTCCATTTGAAGAAAAAAGCGGTTGAAGCACAACGCACGCTTACTGAGGCTTACGGGGACTATGCTCCATCGATTTCTACTTGTGAGTACTGGTTCCGTCGGTTTAAAAGTGGTGATTTTGATACGGAAGACAAAGAGCGTCCGGGCCAGCCGAAAAAGTTTGAAGATGAGGAATTGGAGGCTTTGCTCGATGAAGACCCGTGTCAAACCCTTCAAGAATTGTCAGAATCATTGGGAGTCGACTTATCAACGGTCGGCAAACGCTTGAAGGCCATGGGAATGATTCAAAAGCAAGGAAATTGGGTGCCGTACCAGTTGAAGCCGAGAGACGTTGAACGGCGATTTTGCATGTGCGAACAACTGCTTCAACGGCATAAAAGGAAGAGTTTTTTGCATCGTATTGTCACTGGCGATGAAAAGTGGATCCATTACGATAATCCTAAGCGAAAAAAATCGTGGGGACCACCCGGCCATGCATCAACATCGAGGGCCAAGCCGAATATTCATGGCGCCAAGCTTATGCTGTGTATTTGGTGGGATCAGAAGGGTGTCGTGTACTATGAGCTGCTAAAACCTAACGAAACCATCACTGGGGAACGCTACCAACAACAATTGATGCAATTGAGCCGAGCATTAAAGGTTAAACGGCCGGAATATGCCAAAAGACACGACAAAGTGGTTTTTCAACATGACAACGCACGGCCACATGTTGCAAGAACCGTCAAGGAAACGTTGGAGGCGCTGAATTGGGATGTGCTACCCCACCCGCCTTATAGCCCAGACATAGTCCCTTCCGACTACCACCTATTCAGATCGATGACGCATGGCTTGGCTGAGCAGCGCTTCACTTCTTACGAGGATACCAAAAAATGGGTCGATTCGTGGATTGCCTCAAAAGACGAATCGTTCTTCCGGCACGAAATCCATATGCTGCCAGAAAGATGGGAAAATGTTGTAGCTAACGATGGGCAATACTTTGAATAATATACATTGTACCGTTGTTTCTAAATAAATGCTCAAAAACCGGAAAAAACCTTTAAAATTAATTCCAACCCCCAATAGTACGGTGGAAACGAGATACGTTTTTGCCAGTAGCATTCTAATGTTAAAGGGGGTGAAATATTGTGTAGCCCACAGGCTGCAGAGCATACCGAAGATTTTTCCCACTGTGATATTGACATGATTTGTCCAATCCAAGGTACTGTTGAAAGTAATGCCCAAATTTTTTGCCGACTTCACGACCTCAATACATGATGTAGAATTGAAGTGAAATTATGTTTCCTAGCTATAACTAAACATTTTGACTTGTTTGGGTTGAGGCATAAACCATTAGCAGAAGCCCAATCATGAATTTTACGTAAATTTTCATTCAAATTTGCGACACAATAGTCAAACGTCAGACTTGCGACAGCTAGTATACAATTGCACATCATCAGCGTACATTTGTATGCCACAACTATGCAGAATAGAGGGTAAGTCATTTATATAAACTGAGAATAAAAGCGGACCCATTGTAGAACCCTGAGGTACTCCACGGTTCACACTTAAAAAACTTGAGGTCGCGCAGCCGATATTCACTGCTTGTATTCTATTAGCAAGGTATGAACTCATTAGTCGAGTGGCTGTTTCGGAAAAATTAAACATGTAGGACAATTTTGAACATAAAATTTGGTGATCGACCGTGTCGAAAGCTTTCGAGTGATCTAGAAGAATCAAAAAAGTAACTTCAATTCGATCAAGATTATTTCGAATTTCGTCGGACACGTCTAGTAGAGCAGTTACGCAACTGTGTTTTGGTCGGAAACTTGATTGTCTATCAGTTAAAAGTTTGTTACTCAATAAATATTTGTTTGTCTGTTTGTACATAAGCGATTCAAAAACTGTCGATAAATATGGCAAAATTGCTATTGGGCGGTAATCGTTTCCAATTTTAGGAATGGGAATTATTTTGGCTTGTTTCCAAATAGCGGGGAATTCTGATTTATTTATTATTGTGTTAAAAATGTGTTTAATAAATGGTAGCAGTACGGGTAGAAGTGCTTTGAAAAACTTTGGATGAATTCCATCGAAACCGACAGCATAAGATTTGATTTCTAAGCAACTTCGCACTATCTCGGCATCTTCAACACGTTGGAAGCTAAAAGATGAGTTTGAGCTATTTGATCTTTGAAGGTAACGGTTGAAGTTACCATTTGGCATCGGCATGGGAATATCAATAAATTTATTATTTATCCTATAAAACAAAAAAAAAAAAAAAATGAGAAAAAAATTTACTACTACTAAAAAGTAAACACACGGTAGTATTTATATTTATTTTTTTTGCAACCCTGATACATACATAATCTGTCAAATTATTCATTTGTCTCAAACAGCTTTGAAATTTTTGTGCGTCGAAGTAGTTTTGAAACTTTTTATTGTTATAAAAATGCCAAAAGGGTAAGTACTGTAATACTTGTTTTTGCAAATTGTTGTTATTGAATGTAACTTGTAATAGAAAGGTACTTGTAATAGAAATAAGTCGTATTCATCTTATTACCATATTAAGTTAAAAGTATAAATTACGCCCAGTGTCACCTGTTGGTGACACCCCCCTAACAAAAACAATAAGGGATGTACATTTTTTTCTTATTTTTCATGTTTTAAATATCTAAACACGTCAATTAACCCAAAAAAATAATATTCTGCCATCAGACAGAAGCATGGGAATTGACGGGTTTAGTAAAATATACATATAAAAAGCTACAAGCCTTCGCACCAAACATATACCCAGTAGTTCCAGTCTTGAAGAAATCTCAAATGAATCATGTACGATTTTTCTTGATCCTTGACTAAACATGCTGATTTGGCCCTACATATTTCATTGACGAAAATTTTATATAAATGTTCCAAATTCCTGCAAGACGCAATGCAGAAACGTCGGGATTTATCATGCACGAACCCAATATCGAAATATTGAGGAAGTTTCGTTAGTGAAAAGTAGACAGGAATATAGAGAAAATTCGTCAAGGAATTAAAATCGAAACGTGCTTCTGGGCCGAAGTCAACGTCATTTTTATTTGATAGGGCATAAAAATATTTCGTCCTCTCTCAACTCTAATCGACGTAATGTTGGTTTCGTAATGGAATGACGCCACCACACCATATGTTTTCCAGGTCCACTCGGGCAGCTGTCCAAGCCCACTCCTTTACCATTGCCTTAATGCCACACAGAACCTCATGTCGTAGTGATAATTCGTTCTTTAGTCGTACGGTAAAGTTGTGGAATAGTCTCCCTGCGAGCGTGTTTCCCGTCAGTTTTGAGCTGTGCAAATGTAAAACAAATCTTCACCGAAACTACTCCATCTTTTCAACCTCTAACTCACTATCACCCATCTTCCAAATCAACACAATGTTCATACATTTATAAGAAACATCACCTGCGCTTTCACTCTACAAAACAGAAAAAAATCAAACGAAATCGACAGCAATAGCAATGACACCTAAACAGTGGTGTCAATGAATATTTAAATACTATCGAAAACCATCAATAGTCAGTCCAAAACTATCGATAGTCGCGATAGTGTAAAATTATCGATAGCATCGATAGTTTCATCGATAGTTTGCGAACTCTACAGTTTAGCCTCTGAACGATTCGGCGAATTACAACAATCGTTAATATCTTGAAGTTGTTGTAATAGAGTGGAAAAAGTTAGGCGCTGACAACCGCTACTTTGCATTATACTTTGTATGAATTTCTTTTAAGTCCAGCAGCTCATGCAGAAACTTCCTTTAAAAAATCATCACGAAAAGTTTGTCAATGATGCCGTGAACTACTGGGCATCTTCACTTATATAATAAAGAGGAAAAGTTTGTTTGCATTTATTGTGTGTGTGTTCCAAGTAAACTTCTAAACTATTTGTCAGATTGGCGTACAACGTTTTCTGAGGTGTTGGACAACATACTCTTAAGGACATAGGTCTTAACCTTTTAACCACTAACACCCTCTACAGAAGGGCATCACTAAAATCAATTTCAAGCTGAACTCAGTGGTTTTGCATTGTAAACTTGAAAGAAGTTTATGGTTGGTTTGAAATTACTTATCTAATGCTACCAGTGTGAACGCACTCTTTGAAATACTTTGAGAGATAGCGTTATTCATGTGAAGATTTTTGAGAAAACAGACGCGAAAATTATTTGTGTTTTTTGTGCAGATTGAAGTTAAAAAAAATAATCTTTCTTATAGCTCAACCGAGTCGGGAATTTTTTTGGTAAGTTGTCTCACGTGTTTTTGTGATATTTTGTTGCTAGTATGATTTTATACACACAGAAAAAAATCATTGTAAAATCAACTAGAAACATAATGATTTTACATGTTTCCCCGATGATTTTGCTTCATAGAGATTTATAGTAAAATCATTGTGATTTTCATGTAAAAATCGCAAAAAATTTTCATGTTGAATCATTATGAAATCATGTAAAATCATTATGATGGTCATGTTGAATCATTATGAAATCATGTACAGTCATTATGATGGTCATGTTGAATCATTATGAAATCATATAAAATCATTATGATGGTCATGTTGAATCATTACGAAATCATGTAAAGTCATTATGATGGTCATGTTGAATCATTATAAAATCATTATGAAATGCAGCTGAATCCTAACCTCAGTTTGAAATAAAAAGAACTTCAAGTTTAGGTTTTATCTAGTTTTTTTTATTGAAAAATAAAAAAATACGACTTATAATTACAAAACATACCTCAATTTTTCTCCAACTAAATAGTTTTCTCGATAACGTGCACGAAGTTCTATGGGTGGTATAGCTTCCTGTTTATCTTCTTATCTCCTTAAAGTTTTCTAGTCAACTGAAGGTTCTGTTTCTATTGAAAAGTAATACAGCATTTTGATATTATTTTGTTATAGTTACATAAGTCACTTATCACATTACCTTGTTCATCTGCGTCGAAGTTTATGGATTCACCTACTTACACTTGTATTTCCTTTTCATTCCACTTGTTTTACTTTTTCAGCTATTACAAACTATTTTAATTTTTAACGAAGCTACTTCTCGCGATAAAACTTCTATTGTGCTAGAAACAACGGAACTTCTTAAGCACGCAAAATTTTTTTTTACATGATGCAATAATAATTTTACTAGATTTCATAATGATTCAACATGATGTCATAATGATTCTACATTAAATCGCAATGATTCTATATGAAATCGGGTTGATTAACTTTTTACATGATGTAATAATGGTTTTACTGGTTTTCACAATAATTCTACATGAAATCATAATGATTTTACATGAAATCATAATGATTTTTATGTCGCTGCCTCCATGAAATATAAAATCATGTAAAATGAAATCAACTATGCATCACAATGATTTTACTATGCAAAATTTTTCTGTGTGTAGCAAACATATTTATTCTAATGGTGTTTTTTCTGAAGACGTTCTGTAGAGCTTGTTAGTGGCTTAGCTGGAAAAAATTTCATACACATAATTTTGCATTTGTGATATTAACAGTTAGTTTGCTTGTGGTTTGTTTACTTTTTAGTCAAAATCACTTTAGCCAAAAAGTGATGGATTCTTTGGAAGATATTGATGTCATTGAGGACTTAGACGGCATCTTCGTGGATCCAGGTTATCGTACTGATGAGCTCGAAGCTGAAGATAATTCCTCATTGTTGGCTGTGCCAACTGTGGACCCAGAACCACATGCGCGATCAACAACGTCATTTAAGCCCAAAAAGAGAGATCGGTCACCATTACCAAATGTAGAAGCCGCAGGACCACGAATATCACCATCAGCAGGTGGCTTCACCGGAGGTGGTTTGTGTTTCAGTAACCAATTAAATTTGAATTTTGTATTTTAAAATTTTTACTATTTTTAGACTAAGTAAATATTAACAAAGATTCGGCTGAATTCAAAAAAATTCTTTGGCGTAAAATGTGCATGCAATTGCATATGAACGAGGTTGCGTTCAGAGGAAAAACTGATTTACAGGGTGAAGTGAAAAAATTGCTAACACCATTAGATTTTTTTTCGTATTTTTCACCGACGAACTGATCGAATTGATAAGCATGGAAACGAATCGTGCTGCAGTCGCGGAAAATGTAAACACTCAATTTAAAATTGATAATTAAGGAATTCATCAATACATTGGAATTTTAATTTTTGTTTTTTTTCCGTTACCCAAATATTGAAGCTCACTTGAGCGAATACAGATTTCGACACATACCCGATTGTATGTCGAAAAACAAATTTGAACAAATAAAAAAACTTCCCACTGACAAAAGTGAAGAACTGAAGAAAGCATCTCGAGATTATATGACTAAATTCGTAGGATCGGCTTATGGTATCGACATTACAACAGTTTTGTGGAGGGATACAAAGAATGTTAGACTGTGCTCCACGTATGTATGTGGGCACTAAGCCATTCCAGAGGGCGAATTCAGTCTGTCGGCCAGCAAAAGTTGCTCGTTATAATAGAAAGGCGAAATCGTATGATCAAATTGATTGTCCACAAATAGCACGTGAGTACAATGCGCACATGGGCGGAGTCGATCTAATGGACTCGTATATGGGTCGCAATGGACTCAAAATAAAAACGCAGGATATGGCCACCAGGATTTTTTACCACCTTCTGGACATGGCTATAACAAATTCTTTTGTTTTATATCGAAGACTCAACGCTGAAAATGACGAAAAAATAAAAGAGTTGACCATGTATGAGTTTCGATTGAGCGTTGCGAAAGAGCCATGTGTTTCTATTGCAAAACGGCCAATAGGCCGTCCATCAGCTGCCAATGAGCCAACAGCAGCAGTGTAGGTAAAAAAGCAATTCATCCTTTCTTAATGATTAGTGCTAGTTAAGAAATATTATATCTTGTAACACTAAGAACTGCAAATAATAACAAATAAATAAATAAATAAATAAATAAATAAACTTAGAGTAAATAAACTTTTATTAACTCTTTTAACTTCGACTGTTAAAATCGATTAAGAAATTTGGAAAGTACTTAGACTTCAGACATCCCTTGAACAACTTAAAACTAAATATTTTTTGCTCGACTAAAGCACCCCCCTTATGAAATACCTATCTTCGGCGTTGGCTGCAACAAATTGCTTATTTAAAGGGTTCAACAGATGTTAAACTGTCGAAGAAAAAAAGTTATATTAGGTACTTTTACTAAGCGTAAATTTGAAATTCAAAAATATTTTTTTTATCATACCAATTTTATTGTTGTAACAACAAAAATTCTCATGAATTCTATAAGTGAAAAGGACTGTTGTTTTTACTACGTCATTTTTTCTCGGTGCATGAAGCCTTCGTTATGGTTTATAACTTTGCTAATTTTTGCAAAATTTATCGCTATTTAACAACCAACAATTATGTTGCTAACTTGTAATTACAAATTAACGCGGTTTAGTTGTGTCTTATGCCAAACACACAAACATAATTACCGCCAAAGATTGGCATTTCTGTGTTAGTACCACAAAAGTAAGGGCAAAATTCAAGAAGTCGTTAATTTATATTAATACATATTATTTTTTTGTGCAAAATTTGCAGTGCAAACACCCCAGCAAGCAGCGACTTGCTTTTATTATTTGCAACCGTAGCGCACAATGCCGCATCAAGGATGTGTGTCGCAAAATAAAGGATACACTGTTGAACATAATAAAGTGCTTAGTGCTGCTGCCTTAAAAATAACTGTTATGCTGCCAGACACACATCCAGTCGAGCAAGACAGCAGCAAGGGTGCAATTTGACTGAAGCGTTGACACATTGAAGGACACGATTTTTGCGGTATTCTTTAAGACTGCGTAATCCTTTCTCTTTGTTGTGACACAGTGGCGAAAATAAGCACAGCGCATTAAGCTGCTTAAATAATGTAATTTCTTAGTTCTTTGCTTATGCTTAAATTTTGATATCAAAAAATGATAAGCAACAGTAAAAAAGGAAAAAGGAAAAACCAAAACAAAATTAGCTATGCCATAAAATGCAATGAAGTGTATATTAATTAAGGATTAGCGAATAAATGATATTTATTTTTCTAAGTAGGTTTTCAATAGCTTTCTTTGGCTACAGACTTTTGACTATCGATCTTTGCACATCTGAGATAAATCATGAATGTTGCATAAAACAATTGATGTTTTTATTGTGTTCACAAAACTATTTATGTTGAGAAACGAAAAAAAAATTAAAAAACAGTTCATACCCTATAAACCGTTATCTATGCAACAGCACAAAGGATGGATATAAGAAATACTAAAACTAAAAATAATCTCTTGACCTTTCAGTGAACTTTGCTGGATCAAAGGTTCATTGTTTTTTTTGTGTCTTATTTTGACACCGAATGATATTTATGTTTGTCTATAACGGTATCTTCATAGATTTCAGGTGTCCTCACAGCAGGGTGCGAGAAAAAGGCAAGAGTGTTAAAGATGCTAGAAAAAAAAACAAAATAAACTGAGAACACATTAAAATTTTAATCTTAAATCAGCAATGAAATGTAATAAAAAATTTCAACAAAATTCTTATAGTTCTTCTAGAGTAGTGTCGGGCAACTTTGCACACCTATACTATCTCATCTTGAGTATGTATTAATGAGCGCTTTAAAGCTCACACTGAAAACGAAGTAGTGCTAAAGCGCTATTTTTAGAAATCTTACTAGACATTATGGAATATTTTTTTTGCTCGGATTTGTATTGCGAAATTAAATTAATAATAAGTGGACGGAATGTCAAAAGCAAACAGGCCGACAGACGGATAATGTGAAATACAGATAAGCAGACGGAAATGTAAAAAGGCCTACTAATAGTAAAGAACAAATATGTTTCTTATTGTGCTTATGTTGTTTATTGTGTTTTGCCAAGGCTAAACTGACAGCGTGAGATGCTTTTATTATACGTATTTGGAACTGATCACTATATGATATGATATGTGGACATGCCGCTTTAAAATAATTAAATAATTTCTCCATAGCATGCCCTACAACTACCTTATATTGGCCATGCAAATTATCGTAATTCCTTGTTATGCATAATTTTTTAATTTACCTCATTGTTGTCGCGCCATGCCGTTATTTTCTAAAAATAAAAAATTTTTCATACATACTTCCAAAAATTTTGCATACATACAATTTTATACAGTGTAATCTTACGTTATATCTGTGTCGCTGCGCAATAACAGCTTAAGTCATATTTCAGAGTTTCCAGAAATCTTGCTTGAAAGTTTTCAATCGCCATATAAGTTATATGAGAGGTTCTTTGGTTTTTGCGTCATATCTTTGGCTAAGGTAATGCTAGAAGTTCTAGATTTTGTGTGTTCATAATGATATATACGTGGAACACAACTAAATCAATAACTCAGTTCTGTCTTAAATCGACTTAAGCTATTATTGCTTATCGACGCAGATATAATATAATATATTCAAGAAACACGCAAGTGCAGATTTTATCTGCTTGACATTCGCTTGAACACTGAAGCTTTGATCGTTCTGTAGGTGAGATAAATACTGCACAAACACAATCTCAAGTGTGCAAAGCTGCCCGACACTGTTCTAGAGTTATAACTCACAATTATTTCTGAATTAATTTTTGGAATCTATCGTTTTTAAGATTTCAGTGAAAACACGGAGGGAAATAATATTCTTATGTTAATTAAATATTTTGCTTGATATAAGAAAACTTAAAATTATGTCTCATTTGCTCAAATTAAGCATTAAAAACTTTAATGAAGAAAAAAAAAACAATTATAATGAGCATTTATTGCCAAAATTGAGCAAAATAAACAACAGCTTGAAGCAAGCATAAAATACTTGATTCTAGAACCTGGAACAAGACTTGAATCACGAAAATATTTTCTTAATTTAAGCAAATGCAGAGTTGTCGCCTTTGAACAATTCAGCGAATTACAACAATCATGAAAATCTTGAAGTTGTTGTAAAAGAGTCGCTAGACAACAAAATCTACGTTCAAGATCACTGTCGCCAATGTGTGCCAACAAAGCATGCGAACCAAGCGCGTCCGAAGCGAATTTCATCTGGGGGGAAGTACAAATGAGGGGAAGTACACATGGGGGGGCAGTACAAATGGTGGTGCAAAAAAAGTTCACCAAAATTTCTTCAAAGAAACATGAATGTGAATAAACAAATTTTTTATTTTTGTTTAAAATAAAAAAAAAATATATAAAAAATATTAAAATTTCATTATTTTTAAAAGTTCTTCCAATTTCAATATTAGAGATCATTCTTTAAAGGATCTTTCATATGGTAATATGAAAATATAAGAAATAATGGTTGCTTTTATAAAGCAAGACTAGGTATATCTTTGCATGGTTTAAATGCAATAAGGTACAAAAAGTTATATCAATTTAAATTATTCCAAAATGTTTCTTTCTGTCCTTGCAAGAAACAAAATCTTTCACCACCTCCATCGAATTCAATTCTTCGGTTTTATCTTTGTGAATGAGTAAAAGTGCCGCATGAGTGAGTCGTTTCTGTGTCATTGTTGCTCGAAGATACGTTTTAAGTCGTCTTAGTGCACTAAAAAAACGCTCAGATGAAGCTGCTGATGCAGGCACAGTCAAAAGCAAAGCAATAAATTTTTCAACTTAATATAATAGTTTTTTTACAGTATCCGAATTTTTTGCAAATTGGGATACAATGCCACTACAATTTGAAGGTGTTTGGCCAGGCAATTGCTTCAGCATTTTAAGTTACGCGTGGAGGTCGCTCCCATCAAAGTCATCTGCATAAAGATCTAGTTTTGTTTTTAGATTTTGTTCAGAAGGCACTTTTCCGTTGAAGGCTTCGATTACAATATTACAGTATTAAGCTAAATACTTAAGGGTGCTTTTAAACTGAAGTGGTGGGTTTGCAGTAGAAACTCTACATTTTGTTCTATCTTTTTGCAAACACAGAGAAAGAAAATGGTTATCCGCAAGCATGCTTATGAAGAAAGAAAGAAGAGGAAAAGATATAATACAAAAATATTATCGTTGTAAAAAAAACTGATATTTTGAATATCTTTCGAAATTTTCTTTTTAAATTGTTTGTCTAGCTAAAAAAGTGGGGGGCAACTGCCCCCCTTCCCCCGCTTTCAACGCCAATGATGCGAACAGTGGCGTAAAAGGCGGGCCCGCAGAGCCCGCGTTGCGGGCGGGCGCAACTAAGCTAGGGGCGCCCTAAAGTACCTTGATGAAATTGATAACTAAAGTGAAGAACGACGCACAGTGTAAAATAAGCGTCAAAAAACCTAATATATTGACGTTTGAATTTTTCAAAATTTTAATAGCTTTCAATATGAAAATATCTTGGGTGAAAAATCAGAATGAATTTTTTTAATAGTAGCAATCGTTTCGTTATGACAAGCCGACAAAGTTGCATTTTTAAAAATGCAATTTTTCTTGTTATTAAAATTATTTATATATGTATATATTTTTTTTTAATATATCAAAATAAAGCTTAAAACTTCTTATGTCTGGCAACATTACTGTTTTTGTTTACATTTTGAACATATGATTTTAAGCTTATCATAAAAGTAAACACTAAGAGCGGGATACAAATTTCTAAATATTCAATTTTTAAAAGTGCTTAACAATAACTTTGAGAAAGATTGACTATAAGTTTTTCACGAAAACATCATTAAAACTGCGTTACACCAAATCCAAAAAAATTCTTGCTAATGCTGGCTAGTGCGGAAGATATACATGTTTTATTATGACCTGTTTAGTTAAAATTTAAGATATATATGATGTATGGCAGCTGATTATTTTTAAAAATTTTGACTTATTTACAAACACAAAAAAAACTAAATTTTTAAAATTTCTTTACTGTAATCAAAAAAGCTTACAAATATAAACAAAAACGTAGTTAATTTGTGTGGGTGGTACTTAATTTGTTGTAAAAAAGCTGTATCATTATATATTTTCCAAGCCTAAGTTAATTTTTAATTTTAATTCTTAAGTGTTTTGTTGTTATATAACTCATAAATGTATTAACTTATAAATGTGTTATTACTTGTTGTATCTATTTCAATTTCAATTGTAATTCAATTTTAATTACAACTTTAATTCTAATTTTTAATTTTAATTCTTAAGGTTTTTGTTGTTATACACATATTCTTATTTGCGGCATGCACAAGAAATCTTTTCTTATATGCTAACATACCTGCTCAATAAATACAAATACAAATACTAAAATATAATTAATCACAAAAGAAATTTATGTAGCAAACTTCGTTGTTTTGAGACAAGACTGAAGTTTCAGGCAAAAATGGGTTTCGTTTATATGGGAGGTGGATGTGGCAGAGGTCGGATTTTTATAACTTTTTCAAAGTTTCTTAATTTTGTCATGAAAGATATTCGTGCCAATTTTCATAGCTCTACGATCACTTCTTCTTTTTTGGCCAAGAATGGTGACGTTGCACTGTGCGACGTTTGTGCTGAAATAAAATTTAAGTCACGTACAATCGATTTCTCAGGGTGCAATAATCGACGTCAAAAAAACCGACAATTTTGAGCAAAAGTCGTCTTTGTTTAACAAAATTCGATTATGGTCGGAGTCGATTAGCCCGTTTGCTTTCATATTTTTAGCAAGTCAGCAACTGATGTTATTTTAAGCACTCAGTTGGTCATATTTTGTGACGTTAGCAAACTCTTTAGTTAACAGGTAACGTCAAATACAAAACATTTAAACTAAACATCTTAAATTTATCATTTCACCAATAAAAAATTATTGATCCCATTAATTCAAACTTTGAGTTTGTTTACTTTTTTTTTAATAATTAATATGTGATGTTTTCTTTTTTTACCTACTTTGTGATAACATCTAAAAAATTTTATTTTATTTGATATTATAAAAAGTATTTCTCACGTTATTGCTTTTTTTAACAAATACTATTAAAATAAAACGTAGCTTTATTTATAAAATAAGATATTTTTGAATTAAATTAATTAAACCATTGAATTAAAAAAGCCTCTTTTTGTTCCCTTTTTTTTGTCAAGAGCTCTCTCGTAGGAGAAACGCTTCTAATAACCTACCCAGTAAAAACTATACGATCGCTCCCATGAGGAGCAAAGAGGGAGCCCTCTTTTGCTGTTTTAATGGATCAAAAAGTGATCACTTGTGCCCTTGTGCTCCTTTACTGTTTTATAAGATCAATAGGCGAGCAATTGATGAAAAAAAGAACATAAAGTGAGGCATGTGCTTTTTAGGAAACTCTATCAGCCTAACCAAAAAACATTTAAATGTCGGCTCTAAATTTAGTGTGAGCTTTTCTGACATTATGTCTATAGAATTTGTTGTCAAAGAGCTGTATTATTATTTTCTGTGAAAAAAAATATTTTTCATGTTCCTTTCATTCGATTCGCGTCGTTTTAACACCGAGGTCGTGAAGTGTAATCAGCCAACGGTAATTCCATTTTGTCCATCCGCTGATGCGACTGACGCAATTAATGTACAGTTTTTAAATAGAATCAAAAACGATTCGAAATTTGTGATAGCGTTATAAATCTCACGATTTGGCCAAATAATTTCCTCGCCACCTTAGGGTGTTGAGGAGTCTACTTGAGCTAGGGAAGCCCAGCTTTCGGAGCAAATCTAAATAAAAAAATTAATGTTCCTTTGCTGATCCATTTGGATCATTTATTGATCGCTCTTTTTGAGCTCCTCTGGGATGTTAAAGGGAGCGCTACCCTTCCTAGGATATGCAATGTTAAAAGAGAACACATAATACACCTAGCTTAAATCAATAAGGAGCAGTCCACTGCTCCTCAGGGAGCACTCCCAGATCGCTCATAGGAGGATCAGCTTTTTTACTGGGTAGTAATAACATAGTTTTACTCTAAAAGTAAATAGCAGGGCGCTTTAAGAAACCTGCGGGCGGGCGCACAAAATATAGTTACGCTACTGCATGCGAAAGTGTTGTTGCTTTGTGCAAATCGAGCAAATTATTCTAGTTTTCAGTAAATTATTTACTTGAATCAAACAAATTGTTCTCAATTCAATTAAAATAATTTTCTCAAATTAAGTAAATTATTTTAGTTTTCAGAAAAGTGTTTACTTGAATCAAGCAAATTGTTCTCAATTCAAGTAAAATAAATTGCTCAAACCAAGCAAATTATTCTAGTTTTCGAAAATTGTTTACTTGAATCAAGCAAATTGTTCTCAATTCAAGAAAAGTAAATTTCTCAAATCTAGCAATTTATTCTAGTTTTCAGTCAATTGTTTACTTGAATCAAGAAAAATTTTCTCATTTCAAGTAAATATTAGATTCGAATGAAGAAATATTTTCCTGAGTTTTAAGCAAATGTTGCTTGAATTGAGTATTTTTTTCTTAAAATCATGTGTTGTAATTTGCTCAATTCTAGCAAAATAATGCTTTAATTGGGAAATTTACGCTTGAGTGTAAGCTGATAGCTTATTTGCTTGATTCCAGCACAGAATGATTGATTTTTGATTTTTTCTTTCCGTGTATAAAAATAAATGTCTTTTGCGAAAATTCTTCACTTGATAGATATGCACTATTTTGTTATCTATAAAGCAAAGATTTTATATAGAAATTTCCCTACCCAGTGAACCAAACATATATTTTTTTAACTCATTTATGAAACTTTTCGTTTAAAAAAGTTCCTTTTTGGTACTCAGATAAGAGCTTTTTTGAATCAACCAGCTTTTTAAAAACGAACTTTTTTTATTCATAAATAAGTTCGCAAAATTACTAAAAAGTATAGTTTTACGAACATTGTTTTATTAAATGTGCTATTTGTAATACTTTTTAGTGCTGATATGAAAAGAATCCTTAGATATGAAAAGATATGAAAGAGAAAAGGCCGTGTTTTATTAAATTTGAGGTGATGTTAGTTTTAATAGTTTGATGACGTCACTATGAACGCAATACTGTTGCAGTTTATATTCTAGTTTATCCAATTTCATACTTAGATTTAAACTTATAGCAAATTAAGGCTGATGATCGAAAATTAAAGTTATTAAATTGATTTTTGTGAAATTTTAAGAGATTTTATCTATTTTATGACGACACTTTGTATGGGAGGTAGGCGTGATTTCAAGTTGATTTTGACAAATTTCGAACTCAGCATGAAGATTTGAGATAAACGCTCGTGTGCAATATTTTAAGTAATTGAAATAATTTTTGTGGAATTTTAAGATATTTCAACCTTTTGATGAATTCCCTTTTTATGGGAGGTAGACGTATTTTTGATCTAAATTGGTTTATTCTCAAACTTGATCTTTATATTTTATATGAAATCTTATTTAAAGTATTTTATTACGATTGCTTTAGAATGACACAGTGTACGAGGGTGCTCAAAAAATTATGCCGATGCGGAGAATCGAACTCGCTTTCTCTGAATTACAAGTCAATGATTATTACCACTTAAACATAACTAAAATCTTAAAAGAAAAAAAATTTAGTTAATAATTGTGATGTATTATTTAAATTATTACATGAATTTAATTGTGCTGACTCAGTAGTCAGCTAAGTGATTGACTCTATACAGAGTTGTTGTTGTTGTTGTCGTTGTCTTCTTAAAATCTTACTTGATCTAAAGCTCACAGTTAAATTAAAAACAAAAATTTAATTTTCGTAACATTTCTGGAATCATTTAAAACTAAAATATTTAAAAGAGTTTTCACACTCTTTCTGACCATGGAAAAATAGCTCCTAAAAAATGTTTTAAAAATTTTATTCAAAATTTTTGACCACAAATATTTCTTAAAAAAATTATTTTTTTTTAATATTATAAAACTATTCTCGCTTAAATTTTCTGGAAAGTATTATCTGGTATTTCAATAAGTATTACTCATAAGTCCTTAAAGTGTTGCATAGTAAAAAACTAAAAGATAAATGTTTAGTGAAGTCATTTTAATAAATGATTTAAAGGAAATTTCTAAGGATACGAAAGTAATAGTTTGTTCGTTACAGTTTTGGTTTGCTGTTTCCTGAGAGTTGGTTTTAGATCTGTGAAATGACGAATGTAACAATAACTCAAGGTGATAACCCAAATGTGTTTCGATAGCTTCTTAAAATTAATGATGTGTTATAAAGAACTTTTTTCAAAATTTACTGTTTGTAAGAAATTGCGCATATTACATAAAAAATGCTTATTGTAGGGTATTCGTTAAAGATAGCGAGAAATGTGCATCTCAGCAATGTCTAAAATTTCCTCTTACACCGTCTTCTTCCATCTCTTATAACTTAGCTTTTATTTAAGAAATTATGTTTTGAACGCTCATATCATTCAGGTAAAATGTCACAAAAAGTATTCGGTGCACTCCTTCTCCCTACTCTTATTCATTTAAAAGAAAAATTATCCAAATCGGTTGAGAAACACGGGAGCAAATGGTACCGAATTGTTTTTCTTACGCTTCTGAAATGTGCTAGTTTTCCTTTGAAACTGGCCGCTTTTAAGAGGCATCAATATGAGTCTTAAAATACTCTTTAATGACTCCTATTTTTGCCCTCTTTTTCTTCATAAAATAGTCATAAAAGTGCTAAAAATTCGCTTGTTTGCTTATTGAATTTGTTTGGTCACTCTTTATCAGCATCAATAAAAATCGTAAAAGACTCTTTTATGACACTTATTTAGAATTTTATGGTTTCATTAAGGACTCCTAAAAGTGGAAAAAACAGCAAAAATTTCTTTAAAACAGGTGACTCTTCACTTGCTGGAATAAGGCAGAATTTTTCAATTATTATGTTAAAATTTTATTTTTGAAAAGAGTGTCAGAAAAAGCTCCTTGAAATTCACCGCTATTCCTTTGCTGAAATATAAAGTAGTACGAATATTTAAACATGAATACGAAACTTGAAATAATAAAATTTCAAGTGAATGAACACTTTATCCTTAAATTTTGACTCCTAAAATTCTTCCAATTCGAATGCTTTTAGGAGCTCGTTTCTTGTAAATATAGAAAATACACATAAAAAACTCATATTAAAGAGGCTTTTCACAAAAAAACTCTTAAATTCGAGTTTTTTCAGAGCCCTTAATTGAAGTACTCCAAAAACAATCCGAAATATGTTCCTTTCAGGAGTGTACGTTATAAAAATACAAAAGATACTTTTTAAAAGCTCATAAATAGGAGGGAACTTATAAAATCCGCTTCAATAAGGCTCTTTTCAAAGTCCGAATTATGAGCGCTCCGAACTTGGTTTAAAGGGTTTGTACCAGTATTTTTAAAATTTTTCACCTTATGTTAGGTCTAAAGTTAAACAAGTTAAACATAAGTAAGCCTATAGGTTTTAAAATAATTTGGCAGGTAGTTCAAACATAAAGTGACACATTTTAAAAAGATCTAATTAGTAAGGGGTCGTCCATAAACTACGTTACCAATTTAGGGGGGGGGGGAGGGGTTTTGAAATGCACTACGATAAGTAACGGTAGGGGGGGGAGGTGTTAAGATATTGTAACGTTACCAAAAATTAAAAAAATCGACGAAAAACCTCTAATTAATAACACAATCATTTAAAAAATTTTTAACCTTACATGTTTATGTTTGATCGTCTAAATTGAAGGTTAACTTTTGTTTCAACGATTTCTTCCACCGCCTTTTCCCTCGACACAGGAACCTTTTGGTATTCCTTCACCATGTCAGCACACGTCTGAAAAATTTGGGTCTTTGCTTTTGCGACAGGCTGTGACGTTAAGGCCTGAATGTTCTTGATCAAAGGAGATACCGTATGACATGTACTGTCAATTCAATTCAATGGGTTTTTATTTTATAAGTACAATAAGAACTATGTTCTTTTACAGTACAAAGTCTAAAAACAAGATACATTTTGAATTTTGTGAAATTAAATTAATATATTAAATTTATATTATACATATAGTTTAAATTAAATTAAAAAATGATATTGGAAAAAATTAGCAAACAATTAAAAAACAATTAAATCAATTTATAATTATTTGTTTAAGTTAAGAGAGAAAGAAAAAGAAACGAAAAATAGAACAGAAGGTAACGATAAGAAAACTGAGTAAAAGAGTAAAATAACTGTTTACCTAGTAAATGTACAGTGAAGAATAATGTTCCAAAATGGCATGTTTGAAATTTGCTATTCTGACTATAGATTTTATACAATTCGGTAATGCGTTCCATAATCTAATGGCGTTTATAAAAAATAATCTTGTAGAATTCAAAAAATTAAAGCATGGAATGACAAGCATTTGGTTTCTTAACGATTGACAAAATTGTAATTTTTCAAATAAATAGCTAGGCGTTCTGATTCTCAGAAAGAAGAAATCGGTTCAAGGTCGTGTCCTACCTGCGGCTTTTATTTCGTTTTTAAAACTTCTATGAATTGTCATAAGTTTGTATTATATCGTTTACAATAAATCGGAATAAAACAAACTATTTAATAAATCAATTTTCAGAAAGCATTTACACAAAAACACAGACTTGGTGCAGCTCGGGTGCATTCTTTAAGGGTACTCTGTCAAAGACCAGGTAAATTTCTTTGCGTTAGAAATGAGGATTCACCTGAATGGGTCGACATAGAATCCGATGAAAAATTATATTTTGAAGAATCCTCAACAAAGCTACCAGCTTCTTCTATTCCAGTGATTGAGAGCATCGAATCTTGGATCGCAGATGGAATAGCTTTAACAGATGATATTAATTATTGATTTTTTTCCAATTGTTCCTTTAATGTATCAAGTCATACTAGTCACTAATACTAGTGAAAATTGTCAGAGCTAGTCAAAATATATAATCATTCGGAATGAATTAATTTCATATGTCACGTTACTATATGGGGGGGAGGGGTTTTGAAAAGCACTACGAAAAGTAACGCTGGGGGAGGGGGGGGGGGTAAAAAAACCGGAAAAATCAGTAACATAGTTTATGGACGACCCCTAAAGTTAATTATTGGGGAACTTTTTTGGTTACTTTTTTGCATGGAATGTTGTCATGGTTTTCTTTCTATTTGGGCTTGATCTTAATTTTTGATAGAAATGTTAAAATGTTATGACAGACTTGTTGATAACTGAAAAGGAAAATAGTGTACGAACGTGTAGCAGTACATCCATTTTTCTTCTTATGGCATAAAGCGCACTGGTGCAAAAGTTTATATGACGTTTCTATGAAGGTTAACATTTTAATTAACTATTATACAAATATCAACTTTATTAATTAAATTATTAATTTTTTAACTCATTTTTGTATATAAAAAAGTAATATTTATGATACATTTCTGAACTTTTTTATGAACCAAAAAAGGTTCGCTTATGAGATATTGTTTCTACTGATATGATAAAATATTATTATTTTTTAAGCTCATTTAAGAATGCAAAAAAGAAACATTTATGATTCGTTTCTGAACTCATTTATGAACAAAAATGGTTCATTTCCGATAAATTTTCTAAAATGATTCTTTTTCGTTTTTTATGATTGTGCAAAAGAAATACAGTTTTTATTTATGGAAAAAGCTTTCATGAATTTAATCTTCTATAGCAAGTACTTTTAAGCGACAAAATAAAAAATCAAAAATTAAAAAAACAAAATTCTATCCAAAAACGTTCGCAAAACTCTCACCCTACGCAAAAACTTCGACTATGGTTCAGTGGGATGCTTTCGAAGTTGGTGATCACTGTATACCTTAGAACGGTTTTCCCTATCAGTTTGAAGCTTTTTCAATCATTTTGTACATAATTGTCCTCCTAATAAACGAAGGATTTTTTGGGACGATCATTGTTTTTAGCCGAAAAAATTAGTGAAATTTTGGTAAAATACGCCATTTTGAAATCCGCCATTTTTCGGAAATTCAAAATTTTTCAAATTCCTTCTTTCGTCATTTATTTCAGATGATCCCGTGACGAGCAGCAGTGATCACCGCAAAACACTTTTTTTGACCCCTAGCAAATTTGCTGTATCCCTCCAATTAATCAAATATTTTGTCATAAAAAAATGAAATTTTTTTCAAAAATATATCTCTCATGTAAAAAAAAAAAAAATTAATTATATTATTGTGTGATCAAAAAAAAAAAAAGCCTTAGCAAGACCACTTCTTGTACGTCCGAACTGGTTGTGTCCCCTTAAAAAGGGCTAAATTCTGTGTGCCAAAAACGTACTTTTCTAACCGAAAAGGGTGCATTAACCCACTGAACCATATGCGAAGGTTTTGAGTAAAGTGATAGTTTTGAGTACGTTTTCGGGTAGAAATTCTTTTTTGTGAATTTTTGTTTTTTTTTCTTTGTATGACGAATGTTTTGATAGAGAAGATTAAACTCGTGAAAATTTGTTCCATAAAAAAATTTTAATTCCTTAGCAAAATTATTAACTAACTTTTTTTTGAGACGAAATCAAGCGCGTCGGAAGCAAATTTCATCTGGGGGGACAGTTCAAATGGGGGGCAGTATAAATGGTGGTGCAAAAAAAGTTCACCAAAATTTCTTCACATGAAACATGAAGAAGAGAGAAAGAAGAGGAAAATATATAATACAAAAATATTATCGTTGTAAGAAAAACTGATATTTTGAATAACTTTCCTTTCTAAATTGTTTATCTAGCTAAAAAAGTGGAGGACAACTGTCCCTTGCCCCCGCTTGCTACGCCCATGGACGAAATAGAAACATTCTTTTATCATTTTAGTAGGAAACAGTTTCTTATAAATGAACCATTTTTTATTCATAAATGCGTTCAGAAATGAATAATAAATGCTGCTCTTTCACATTCTTAAATGAGTTCAAAAAAGCATCATTAAATTTTCTCCTTCTTACTGAACCGCAAGCGTAACGTGAGAGTTTTGCGTACGTTTTTGGGTAGAATTTTCTTCTATATATAGGTTTTTTAATTAGTAGATTTAAATTACATTCTTGATAGGAATGAATTTATATTACTTTAGATTTTACTTAAATTTTATAATCAATGAAGTATTTCTTTTGTGACCTTAGTTTTTTCTATTATTATTAATACATTTACTCTATATTACTGTAAATGCATCAACAGGACTACAATAAAAATAAGAATAAAAATTACAACTTTTTTTTTTGGGGGGGGGGGCATTGAAGTAAAATTTTTCTTATATTATTTTTGTGATCATTTATATCAAACTATTTGCATTAAATTCATTGTAAATTCATAAAAAGTTTTTTGTTGAAAAGCCTTTTTATCAATAATATATCTATGTAAAAAAATATTTAGAAAAAAAATCTATTTTGAAAAATGTAAGTTCAATACCCCTATAAGGTTTAAGTGTTGATTATTATTTTATTGTCTTCTAATTTTGAATATATTTTGCTCTGCGAGAAATATTTCGATGGCGACGGCTTTAGATATATTACTACTTTGTTTAAATAGAATTAAAATAATTTGTAAACATTATCATTTCTTTTTTAACATATTATCGATATGCAATAATAAGACAATTTAGGATTAAAAAAATATTTATTTCTGAGTGTGGAAAAAGTGCTTTTATATGGTTCGTTTCTTAACTCGTCTTCGAACAAAAAAATTCCTTTTTGAGAGTTAATTCGGTCTGGCGAATGAGTTAAAAAATTCATTTCTGAGTGCCGAAAAATAACTTTTCAATGTTTTTTTTTTAACTCGTTTCCGAACAAAAAAAAGTAAAATTAATGTTTCTTTTTTTAACTCATTTTTTTTAAGAAAACAAGGTTCGCTTTTGAATGACATTTTAGTCCGACAAATGAGTCCAAAAAGGTTACTTTATGAGTGCCGAAAATGAACTTTGCTATCCAAAAAGGTTCATAAACGAATTCAAAAAAGATAGTTTTGGTTCACTGGGAATGAGTTTATTGGTTGGAAAGTTTGGGTCTAAGAACAATTAAGTCAAGCTATTATTCTACCTAAATTACGCTTTGTTTATTAATTTTTGAATATTTTTACTTTCAAAAAAACTTTATCAACAAACCCTGGTTCGATGGGCTGCTGCTGGGCGTGCATTCCTAGACCGCCAGGTTGATGCTGATTTGGCATTTTATTGTATGGCACAGCGCAGAGGTCCTGCGTGGGGACCAGCCATGAGTGGGTAAAGGGGCCAGCTCCAACACCGGGCATTCCCAATGAACCCATACCGGACATACCGTGACCACCGGGATGACCACCTGAAGTCTGGCGTTGATAGCCGGCATAATCCATGGCGACAGCTTGATATGGCAACATGATGAAAGGAGCGGCGAGTATGAGGTTTAAAGTCACGAGTGGTAGCTACTTATTTGCTAGTGAGGCTCTTAAAAGCAAAGCCAAGCTTGCTTCAATTAAGCTGGTTTAGCCAAATGAGGTCAAATAAAGGTTGAGTTGAAATACATATTTTCGTTTTTATGTTTTTTAAACACTTAAGACACGTCACTTCATTTGTTTTTAGAGCAATTGAGTTAATTTGATTTGATTTACTAATTTTTGTTGCATGCTTTTAGGCGCACTGAACTGTTTCTTAATGCTTTGAGGTGCGAAACTTGAAAAAATCAACACTTTCAACACTTTTACTGTTATGCGCCGCATAACAAGTACATATCCTTAAGCTTAAGTGTTGTTGTAGTGACTGTTATTATTTGTTGTTTTTGTTATTGTAGTTGTTGCTGTTGTAGTGTACGTTGCGTCACGTCGATATTTTTGCAAATTTCGATTAGCTATTCTAATCGAATCCTCGCTGCGTTCACGTCGTCCACTTAATTGAGTAGCTTGAGTAGCACGTCAAACGTATTACTTTACGTTGCGGCGTTTTGTTGCGTTGCGTTGCTTTACGCTCTTATAACGTACGTTGTAGCAATAGTTCACTAGCGGCACGTCAGCAACGAAATTGCCTGAATGAACGAACGGTCAAAGCTTTCGTCACATAAACACGCACACACAAACACACACACACACACACACACGCGTGTCGTTCATACACGCACAGGAGCGGCTGCAGGAGCCAGAGTTGTTTTGTGGTGATGAGGGGTGCTTCACTTCGTATTGCACGAACCCTGCACTGCTTTCGAAGACAAATCAACCGACCGACCGACCGACCGAACGACCGACAGTCAAGCTAGCGAAATACCCGTAAAATTGAAAATGTTTACAACAACAACGACAATACGTTGAAGCGATTGAATGCGTCCGTTGCTGGCGACGAGTACGTGCAGAATAATTCAGCTTGTCGCTCACGTCACAAACAAAACCAAGTTGAAAAAACGTAGCCGTAGCCGTAACCAAAGCCGACATCAACACCGAACCCAAACATAAACCGAACCCGACATCGAAACCGTTCGTTGCTCTGCTAGAAATTGGAGCTAGCCGTACTTTTTTCTTTGCTCTTGTTGTTAGTCGTTTTGCTTTTTTTGTTCCTATTCTTTGGGGGTGACAACGCTGTGACTCGGCATGTACCATAACAACAACAACAACAACAACAACAACAACAACAACAACAACAACAACAAGAAGAACAAAAAATATAAGAATAACAACATTGCGTATAACCAACGAACGTGCGCGGCGCTACAAATACAAACGCAGCGAGGACCAGCACCAGCACCAGGCACCAGCAGCGGCAGCAGCAGCGTCAGGATCTCGTTGAATTGCGAGCGCAGCACCTGACTTTAGGCTCGGTCATGTGCTCGTCTCACCAGTAGCATTTTAAGCAGGCTCACGCGCGTCTACAAGGTACAACAAAGTTGTAATAGCGCTCACTCGGTCTCTCTCTCTCTCTGTCTCTCTCTCACTTGCTCTCATGTACGCACGCACGCATTCAATCGTGCACACAAACTCCTAGCTCATTCTTTCTCTCTCTCTCTCGCTTCGTGGTCTCTGGCAAATGGGCGGGACGTGACTGCCGCCAGGTTAGGTTTGCGTGATGAAGTTTGTTCAGGAACTGCCATCGAATCGGAATCGACATCGCACGCATACATAATGAGCTCTACGACTGCGAGCGAGTATGTGTGTTTGTATGGGTGTGTGCTTTTTGCTTCCTCATTGTTAGCTTTGTTCTCTCGTAGTGGTTTGCGGCTTTGTGTTGGTCTAAGGGGGGGTGGGGTGGGGTTAGCTGATGGTTAACGTGTACGTGCGAACGGCGTTTCCCATAAAAACAGGTTTGTTTTTGTGTGCCACACGTACATGCCGTTAGTAGCTAGCGATCCTGCTCTTTTCCACTCATATACTCATTACGTTTTGCGCTCTTACCACGCCTTGTCTTACCTACTACCAGCATCAACGTACTGTCGATGTTTTTGTAGTTTTGTAGCCTTCGTTTATGTACTAAAGTCACGCTTCGCAATTAGTTGGTGCCGCTCTCACGGCCATACTCCGCCATGTGTTGCCATCTCTTTCTGGCTCACCTCACTGAGCCATAGTATTTCTATGTACATCGCATATATCTGCACATTAATATGGATTCTGACACGTTTCTTTGTTTTGTTGCTTGATTTTCATGTGTGTGTTGGTATGTGACTGAAATATAAAATACCAATACAACAATAAAACAAACAGGTAAAACGGTGCAGGTATTTGTTATACGCTGTATTACATATGAAGTAAATGAGGCGGAGGAGTCAAGCCACCATAGCATAAGAGCGTCGTTAACTGTCGTTTTGTTGCGACGGATTGTCTGTTTTGATGTATGCTTGACTATTTGGCGGAGTTTTTTGTTTGTTCTATTCTTTGCGGTTCAAAAATTAATCATTGTTCAAATCATAAATCATACAGGATAAAAGTCAGCTATGAAGAGTTTAAAGCTTCTTAACGATCAAAAATGTTGAGTAGAAAACATAGATGTAGATGTGATTGGAATGCAATCCCAGTGTATTAATGTGTTTCAACATCGCAGTTTTTATACACACCCAGCATCATCCGTGACGGGACTGAGGATATTTAAAAACATTTTGTTTCATATTGATAAATATTTCATGGAACATTCCAAAGCTATTATAATTGAGATCTCCGAAAATATTTTGAAATGCTTAGAGCTATTGCTTTTCTTTTTCTTCCATCTTTTGTTATTGTTGTTTTTTATCTAAAGTATAACATTCCGTTAATGAATTAGTAGATGCAAGTATATCGGACATTCTGGAGTTTTTGTTTATTGTTTGTAGCAGGCCTGTAGCCAGACCAAGAAGACAGTGGGGGCAGGCATGAAACTTGGGGGGGGGGACAATTTTTTGTTTTTTTCATTTAAATAAAAAAAAAACAATTTTTTTTTAACATGTGAAATGAATACATTACACATATTTATTAAAAAACAAATAATTTTATAATATTTACATGGATACGTAGATCTTTTTATACATGAGATTAATACATAAAAAAAGGGCGTTTTTATAGAGTGATACAAGTTTAAATCATAATAAAACATATTAATATATTTTAAATATCAATGAAGCGGGCTTTATTGGATAGAAAATTTTATGACATTAATGTTTAAATATGATTTCGGCCATGTAGCCGCCACGGCTGGTGCGTACAAGGCGCAATCTGGAATACCAATTTTCACAAACTTTTCGCAGCATTTGCGGCCGTATCTTCGAATGTTGATTTCCAGGTGTTCAATTGTTTTTGGTTTATCGACGTAGACAAGTGACTTTACATAAACCCAAAGAAAAAAATCCAATGGGGTTAAATCACACGATCTTGGGGGCCAATTAATTGGGCCATTTCGTGAAATTATTTTTTCGTCAAAAGTTTCCTTGAGTAAATCAATTGTAGCGCCCGCATACGATGGTCGTTTGGCTTTAATTCCTGTACAAGCTGAATTTGGAAAGGTTTTAAGCCAAGATCTCTTCGTAAAATCTTCCATAAAGTGGAAGGACACAACCCCAGTTGCTGAGAAAGACGACAAATTGATTGATTAGGATCATCTTCAATGCTTTCCTGTACAGCGGCTACAGATTCTTCAGTGTGCACTGTTTGGCGTCTCACGGGATGCACATGATCAGTAACAGTAAATGTGGTCCGAAAACGATCTATTGTTTTTCGAATTAGCAGCTCTGAAGGACGATTATGTACGCCATAAAATGGACGAAATACACGATAAGTTTGACGAACACAACTATTAGTTTGATTAAAAATTTCCACAATTTTCACGCCTTGCTCTGGTGTAAGTCGATCCATGATAAAATGTCAAAGCAAACTAAACAAAAAACAACTATCAGCTGTTAAATGTGTGTACAGGCGCTTGTAGCCAAATTATTTGTTTTTATTTTGTATATTTTATTCTGTATTTGAATTTTTAAAATTTAAAAAAAAACACCATCTATTGGTCAAAATGTAATTCACCACACTGCAATCCAATTCTTTGTTTCCTTTTGTTGCAAAGTATTTGCTTTTGTGCACCTATGGTACATGCAAATATATGGGAAAGAATGCGCTTTTGCGGTTTAATTGAATACATAAATCCTGTTAATTGAAATTAGCTGTTCGATCTAACTAAGTGGAATGTTCTTTTTAAATATAGAAGTCCAAGTGACAAGTTCATTTTTGCTTAAGCAAAGAAATTAATATTCAAAACAAGTGATAAAGTTTTAGTTTTAATTTAAATCCAATTGTTTTAAACAACTTCGTCTACAAAATATGTAAGTAAAATATTAACTAAAAATATTTATCCTAATTTCATTAATTTTTGTGTTAGACGAATTTGAACGCATAAACATTTGGGTTTATAAATTACATTTTTATTGTAATTTAAATTATTCAATTCTGGTGCCAATCGATTTAAAAGGTACATTTAAATCTTTTCTTTAACAAACTCACAAGCTATTTTGTTTGTCATTAATTTTTTTTATCTCCAGAGTTGGCACCAGATAACTAATCATCTTTAATCAGATGAGTATAACCTGTAATCATATACACGTTTTGCAGACAGATTAGTCTCTTTTAGATCTTCAAGCGATCGGTGAATTGTTTCTTGTCAAGAAGTGCGAAAAAAAATGAATTGCGAGTGGTGATTTACAGTGAAAATAAAAATCCAGCTTAGTAAAGTTTAAAAGAGCATAGAAGTTATGCAAATTAACAAATATTAACCAATTGTTAATGTAAAATCTAAAATAATGCCTAAAATTATCTATGGCATAAGTTGCTGGTGCAAGCTAAGTGTTTTCCCCTACTTTTCCCTGAAAAGAACAACTTTGGTTGTCAGTTGTATAAATAGGTATATAATACATATTTCATAGCTTTAAATTTTAATAATATTATATATTTTTGTTAATTAAATATATCAAATTTTCTTTGAAACAATTAGTATTGTAGAGAGCAATAATTAATGGCATAAGTCATTGTAAATGTATGTGTTAGAGCTAGACAAACATTGAATCTTTTGGGTGAATTATGATAAATTTTAAATGTCTTTAAATTCCTTAGTTTTATAAATTTTTGTTAATTACTTTAATTTATATAGAATCCCAAATCAAAAAAAAAAAAAAAGAAAAAAAATAATGTTCAGATTCATGTATATTTTCGTAAATTGGAAATTATTGAAATATGTAATTTAATATAACAAAATGTATATGCATTTTGTGAAAGCATTGTAATTTAACGAAATGCATATATATATATTTAATAGATAGCCATCTCGCTTTTCTATTTATGGATAAGCAATACTATTGTATTAGTTAAATTCAATTTTATAGAGGCAAATATGTATTATTTTTTTTTTAATTTGTGGAACTTAAGTTCTTTAGCCCCCACATAAAGCTAACCTAAAAATTTAGCACAAATCATCATTCTAGTTGAAAGATCTTTCATCGTTGGAGTAAGTGAGCAAACAACATGTTTTCAAAGTAAGTGTCTCATTCTTTGATATTTATATTGTTGCATACCCATTTTTCTATGGGCTGCATGAAAATTTTAGCTTAGTTTAATTGTTTCATTATTTTAATTATTAAACAGATAAACAAAAATGTTTATGATAATAATTAAACAATTATATTAAAGTTTATATATATATTTGTGCTTAGAATTTAAACAACCACTAGTAAAATACATACATACACATGTAATTCTGCAACTTTTCGCATTCTGTTTAAGTTCTGTTAACATTTTTGAGTATATAAACATTTTAAGTTTTATATACAAGTGTCATTGATCTTTTCAGTTTTGCTTACATATAGTGCATATATTCTCTATAAATAATTTTGTTTTAATTAATACAAAAAGATTATGTCTGATAACTTTTTGTATGCATTTTTGTTATTTGGTTCTTTTTCATGCCAATCAGCTTTAAGATGAACATATTGTTAGTTTTAATTTATATAATTTGGATTATTTATTATTGTGAAATAAACTTCAAATGATTTAAAATGAAAGCCTAAGGTTTTGGTCCGGATTTTTAGTGGTTGGTTAGGTAGTTGCGATAACATAATTTTTGGTTTGGGATCATCAATGATTGTTGTCGTTAGGTTTTTTTTATTGCTGATCATGGTTGGGAGGGCATTTTGTAGAGGACAACAACCGAGCTCTACACTATTTTTAAAAGCAGCAGATCATTTCCTTTTTTTTTATTCTTTTGCTTTAAACTTTCTTATTCTAATTTCCTTCTATTCTGTCATATTATTCTAATCTATCCTTTTCTCCCTCTGCACGCAAAACACTGAGAAATAATTTTGCTGTAGTAAAGTTTTAATTGGATGATCGGTAGCAAGATCCTAACCCCTTTAGCCGACGAGCCAGAGCCGGAAAACCATTGCGTGCTTCCGCTTCCGATTATCTCAACTTTCGGTTTTTTTTTTTAAAGCTTTATTCACAATGTTGCATGCTACATGTGTGGTCAAATAAAGCAGTGATGCCAACTCAAAGTTGTATCACTCTATAAAAAACACCCTTTAATATAAAAATTTATATAACTTTAAGATACGGAAAAGAAGCTAAATTAAAGATATGCTTCATGATATCGGTCAATGTTCAAAAGTTTCTTTTGGAATAGTGACCTAACAAAAAATAGGAAGACAAAACAAACAAACTGTATTTTGCCCTTACCACTTAACTCACCTTTGGAACATTTTCTAATGATTTGAGAAGATCTAATCTCAACTTAAGCTGGTTTTCCCAAATAAAAATATTGATGTGGAAAATTTATTCAAAAAATTTACGAGTTAGTCTGTTCTGGCAAAATAATTATTGCTAAAAATGAATGAAATTATTTGGTTTTTTTGCTGCAACACCCGTCAATTTTATGCAACACGCATCAAATTTTGTTGGCATATAGATACGCACGTTGTGATTCCAGTCACGTTAATAACTCCATTTTGTCCTAACTCGACTTTAGCGATTAAGGCTTGTGACCACAGATATGTTGATCGAACGGATGAGAATCTTTACATAATTCAACTATGTTGTATTTAAAAAAAATGTCGGGACTTAAGAGTATTATTGACATTGACATCCCCCCAATCAAAATAGCCTCGGTACGCCCCTGCATACACAGATAATTATGTTATTAGCCATGAAAAAAATTCACTGATCTATCTCATCTGTAGCGGTAACAAAATCACTTTTAGTGAAAACATGTGCATATTGGCGTTTTTGGCATAAAGAAATTTAACAGTTGTTAAAATTTTGTGCATACGACTCTGCAAAAACTTTGGTAATGAAGATAATTGCGAAATTCTTTACGCAATTTATTTTTCAAAGTAGTGGCAATGTCTTTAATCAATACTCAAAGAAGTTGACCTTTTGACCTGTTAATTATACGTGGAAAAAATTAATACACTACCAGGATAACGCGAATTTTGACATAAAAAAACGCTTAAGCTGAAATGAGAATTTTATTAAGTTCTTTCTTTTTCGGTTGAATAATAACAATAATAACGATCAAATCATCTTAGTGCTAGTAAAAAAATTAGTATGGTTTTAGAGAAATTATTTTAAATTATAAAATTGCTGCTTGTTTAATGAGAGAGTTTACATTGGAATAGAAGGATCAGGGCAAGTACGGGATGCTTTACCAGAGCCAGCAGTGGACGAAGAAACGGATCTGGAGTCATCAAGTGAAGCACCCACATCCAAGTAGAAACGGAGGAAATCACAAACTATGGAGCAGCACAAATCGCCAAGGACCCACTTTAAAACCTTGATTATCAGTCATCAGGACAAGCGCCCACATCCGAGCGCCGAAATCCACACAGAAATGGCAGTAGACACTCCCTCAATAAACAATAAACAAGCAGCAATTTTATAATTTAAAATAATTTCTCAAAAACTATACTAATTTGATCGTTATTATTCTAATTATTTAACCGAAAAAGAAAGAACTTAATAAAATTCTCATTTCAGCTTAAGCGTTTTTTTATGTCAAAATTCGCGTTATCCTGGTAGTGTATTAATTTTTTCCACGTATAATTAGCAGGTCAAAAGGTCAACTTCTTTGAGTATTGATTAAAGACATTGCCACTGCTTTGAAAAATAAATTGTAAAAAGAATTTCGCAATTATCTTCGTATGCACAAAATTTTCACACCGTTAAATTTCTTTATGCCAAAAACGCCAATGTGCACTTGTTTTCACTAAAAGTGATTTTGTTACCGCCACAGATGAGATAGATCAGCGAGTTTTTTGTTCATGACTAAGAACATAATTTGCTGTGCATGTATGGAAATTAGGATATAAATTTTTTTTAAATTTTTCCAATTATTTTAACACAATTTTATA
The DNA here is from genome assembly GCA_963920525.1 of Dichetophora obliterata. NCBI lineage: Eukaryota > Metazoa > Arthropoda > Insecta > Diptera > Sciomyzidae > Dichetophora > Dichetophora obliterata. The sequence goes on from OY986438.1 coordinate 157,265,229, forward strand.
GCAATAAACGTGAAATGATTGCACTAAAAATACTTTTTTTATGATTTTGTTGAGCAACGGGAATTATATTAGAATTGTTTTTTATGAAGGCATGCACCATCTAGTTCCGAAAAGAAATTTTAAAAAAAGTTTTTTTTTCGATTTTTCTGAGCCATTTGAATCTTTAAATTCGATTTCCTAAAAAACATAAACATGCACATTGGCGTTTTTGGTATGAAAAAATTTTCAAAAAATCACATAGGTGGTTTTAGCATCGAATTTTATGATTTTTTTCATGAAAATGGTATTCACCATCACCACCCGTAATTTCAAGATGGTGGGGGTGTGGTTTAAAAATACCTTGCCATTAGACCTTTCTTGTAAAAAATATTATATATGTATGTATAGTTAAAACAAAAGAAAGTAATGATGAGGTCTTTTATCCAAAAGACAAAGCTATCTTTTGAAATAAAAAATCAAAACCTGACAACATCTGGATGACACAGGTATGAATCAAAGTTAGTGTTCGATTAATCAAACGTTTTCGCTTATTCCATACCAAAAAATCCCATACAAATACGTTATGTCAAATTTGACCAGCAAACGACAGCGTCTTACCCATTTCTATTGTGTTAACACGAAAATAGACATGGGATAAGCGCCAACGTTCGATTAAAATAACATTTGTTTTTATGACATAACGAAAAAAACATGGGCTTTAAAATTTTTTTATGACTGATTTGGAATCAGGGGACAATAATTACTCTAAAAATATACTTTGTATCAAAAAATTCAACAATTTTTGCAGCGCGGCAGAAAATGGGTTAAACACATTTTAAGTTTTCACTTATTTTTGGCATTCCAGTTGTTTTTTGGGCTTTGGTGTATTCAAAGGCCTATAGTAAAATTTTATGGCAAATATTTTTGTGGAATATTTTAACCCGTTATATCCCTGTTTTATGGGTCTAATTTGCTGTTTATCAAAAACAGGTCAAAAAGACCCATACATTGAAGAGTTAGAGGGTGAAAATGTTTCACGAAAATGTTCCTCGTAGTATTTTACATAAATGTTCTGAACACATTCTAAACCAAAAACGTAAGGGTCACATGGTTTTATTTGCCGATTCACTATGAGAATGTTCACAAGGGGGATAAATTAAACCTCCTCTAAAATAAAACTCAGACGTAAACTTTCAAAACGCCGATACATTTATATATTTTTTTTTGGTAGCCTCCATCAGAATCCGTTGGCGTAACCTTGTTATTTTGAAAAAAAAAAATGATTTTGTTGTTCAGTATAATCAGCGCAAGGTGATTTGAATTGGATAGCGCGTTGCGTTATGTGGTCAATTTGTTAAATGCGCTGAGTTATTTTTTAACTATTAACGCAAAATTCAGCTCTAACGCAAAAACAAAAAGTAGTGCTGCTAAACATAACAATCAAACGCATTGCAAACATCTAACTTAAAAACATGTCCCCCGGAACAACTCCTCCATCTCTAAATAAGCAAAAAACGTTTGCTTCAAACATTCTGTCACTATGTTTAAGGCGCCGTAAAACTTTTAGAATTCTTGTTCACTGTATAATAATGTTCTCTTCATTTTTAAGCGTGTCATTGGCCCAAAATACACTGTAGTGCTCAGTCTGCATGAGCAGTCAGTTACTCAAAAACACATTAAGGGTGCTCACAGTTTCGTTTTGTCTGGTGTGGTATCTTTGCCGACTGTTAACTTTAAAATATTTTGCCATCTGGTAACTATTTTTGTTTTTGTTTTGCATACAAAATAAATATAACACAAAATATTACAATTGCCATGCTTTGAAGCGTGTTTGTCTTTTGTGGTAATGTGGCAATGCTGACAGCTGACTTACAGCCCTATTCTGGCAGCTTAACTAAGCTCACCACATTAACAAAATAGTTAATATTAACAAATTGTTAAGGTTTCGTATTTTGCTGCAAATTTAAAAGCTCTTTTCCTCACAATTTTGTTAATAACAGAAAGAGTCTTAACAACGAACGAAATGTATGTTTTGAGATAAAAAATTGTTGTGAAAAAAATTAAAAAAAGTACAAATTATAATACAATATTGAGTTTAAATACATTAAACTGAAAAATTGAAGAATTTTTTACTTATTTTAAATGTTAATAATGAAATCTTTCAGTAGCCGTGGCCAATTTTTCAAGCGCTTGCAAAGTCACAAGCAGCACTCGAAGCATCTGTTTATACAGCGCATCTCTTCTTTCAATAGGCATATCGATTTTCACGATGCATGGTGAACTTTAGAAGCTTTTTAAACTTTTATGTTGTTAATGATTTTTAAGAATACCAACATTTACATAACATAACAATCAGCTTAACAAGAGCTCCTTGACTATTTCTTGTTAAGCTAACAACCAGAATAGGGCTGTTATTTTATTGTTCAGAAAATGGAAGCAGAATATCCAATTGGAAAGGAAAGTGTTGACAAAAATTGACATAATGCAGAAAATTTAGTTCAATTGAAATTGTTTACAAAATTTGACACAATTTATGTGAATTTTAGAATTAATATGTAAGGGGGTGCTCACACTTTTAATGAGTAGTCTTTCTAAAGTTACCACGTGTTAACTTTAAAAGGAAACTGTGAATACCCTAACTGTACTGGTCAGTCTGCGTTAAACCAGTTTTATTTTGTGTACATGAACTGTGTTTGATTGCATTGATGTAGGCATCCCCTAAATAAAATATAATAATGGTATTCAGTAAAATTTGTTAAGTCTGCTAAACTGCTAAATTGTTAAAGTTAGCAGCTGTTGATGTGAACGCACCTGCTAAGACATTTTACAATCATGTGCTAAGCTGATATGTCAAAACCAGCTGACAGACTTCTACAGCTAAAAATCTGTTGTTTTAATTACTCGTGTAACCAGAACTCAGTAACGAAAAATGCATTTTAATTTTTATATTACAGTGCGTTAACACTTTGGATACAATTGCTATTCAGAAGCTTTGAAATGTTTTAAGTCTCTACCAACCCCATTACAAAATTTTATTTTTTTATAAATAAAAGGCAGTTTTTTTACTTTGAAGCTGCAAATCAAAAATAATTTGGTACTTGTTAGAACTCATTCCCAAAACGATTCATCACTACACTCAATAAGTTTGACGTTTCGGACTTAACAAATGGTATCTGCTAAACAAAAACACGGTGCTGAGCTTGTTAACTTGCTAACAAGCTGCTAAGTCTTTTCCCATACAAAATTTTGACAGGACTTAACAAATTTGTTAAGTTTAGCAAGTTAGCAGGGCTTAACAAATGTAGTGAATACCATTAATGACTTCACTTATGTGTGCGTGTTAGTCCATCGTCCCCAGCAGGCAATTAAGCGAGTGCTCCGCAAAAGAAGGCATGCTAGCACTGCTATTATTGGCGTCAATACACCTTCCATGATCACTGCATTGATGAGTGCTTCTGTAAGGTCTACCTTTTGAAGGTTCTGAGTATTTGCATATTATTTTTATATAAAAAAAGATAGTATCGTAAATAGAATTCCTTTTTATACAGTAATAGAGAAAAATTCTGTTTTTTTTTTCATTTAAATCTTTTAAAACTATTTTAAAGCATTTCATCTTCTAAATAAAAATTATACAAGAACAAATTTGTTGTTGTAGTTGCCTTCTTAAAACTTACTTGATCTAAAAAGTTCACAATTACATGCATGTAAAAATTGTTTTGTTTTATAAAAAGTTTTCGTTTGATATTTTTTGTGATGAATTTGTTGTTCTTGTTTATTTGTTATGCTGGTTAAAATTAACTGCAGATAAAAGTTATGTTTTTTTTTAAATGGTAATGAATATCAGAAAAATTTAAATTATTTATTTTTTCAGCAGTAAAAAGTAATTTAAAATTCAAATTTTATTCAGCAAAATATATTTTTAATATGGAAAATATATAATGCATAACATTAAGAATTCGAATTTATTATGGTATTTCAAAAATAAATGGATTTTCAAAGCACAACGCATTCTTAGTAACGCATGCGCAAACCTGCGTAGTAATAATACATACTGGCTTTGTAGCTACACGCATCTGTATTCTCTATTGTATTTATCTTGCTGAAAATAAATAAAGCTAATAATAAACGACAAAAACGAAAGCATCTAATATGTATTTATATATGTACATTTTTCATATATATTAATAACAACAACCACAACAAAAGCAGCACAACAACAAACGACACAGTTGCGAACCAAACGAACAACAACAATAACAACAGCATAAGCAGCTACTGAAGCAGACTAAAGTGTATTTCTCATACGAATATATGAATTTTTTTCTTCTTAGATTTTGCTGCTGTGTGACTTTATTAAAGAAGTGACAAAATCCAAAGTTAGATATTCTTGTTATTCGTACTCCAACTGATATTTTGGCATCTATTTGTTCTTTGTTCGATGAATATTAAAGGCTGTAGGTATACCCCAAAGTGTCAACTAAACTTGTTAAATGTGTTTGAAAAAAATTTGTGAAAATGCCCCCCATACAAATCGCGCTGAAAGACGTAATTCTACGTCAAAAAATTTAAATATAAAATTATAAATATAAAATACAATAAATGATATTTTACAGGACAAGGTCCAAGGTTTTGTTTTAAATTTTTAAAATTTTATTTTCAATATTTCGCTCAATATTTAACCAAGAGATTGGACTTTGAGCCCGCAAAATATCATTTATTATAAAAGAAGAGGTCAAAAATCAACTAAAAAATTATAAAATAAAATTTTAAAATAAATTATTTTAAGAATTTATATATAAATATAAAATTTATAATAAAATTATACATGATCAGAACAATTAAAAAAAAAAATAAATTAAAAAAATTTGTTTTTGTCCGAGTTGGGTCTCGAACCCAGGTCTCCGAAATCTAACACATTATATGTGAAAATGAAAAATATGAAAATAATTAAATGGAAAAATTCCAAGTCTTTTTTTGTACTTTTGTATGAAGAAATTTTCCAAAACAATATAAAAAAAATTTTAAATGATCAGAAAAATTTGTAAAAGAATGTAGATTTAAAAAAAATACAAAACTTTTTTTGCCCCAGCTGAGTCTCGAACCTGCGCTCTCGAAAGCTTACTTTCATTTGTAATGATGCAAAATAAGCTTAATTTTATTAAGAACTACTGTGGACGAGTAGATAAGATGTCGGACCACTACATGAGAGGACGTTGGTTCAAATCTGGAAATTGTTAGTCGTTTTTTATTTCAAGTTGATATTTATAATGCTTTTCTTTCAAACGTGCATTTTCAAAAAGGGCTTCTAGCAGGCCTCTTTAGAGTCGCGAGAGCGGAAGGTTTGAAAAATTTCTCGTTTCAGAGAAAAAAGAAAGTATACTTGGATATGAGTGTGGAAGCACTTCGAAATCCATATGAAGGCCTGCTAGTAGTGCTTCGAACTCCTGCCATTGCCAACTGGGTCACTACAGCTTTTCTGGTGAGTGCCTCACGTCGCCTGTCTCACTTCCCTTGTCTAAGAAACCCGGTTTCACGAAGACTGAGCACTACAGTGTAATTTAGGCCATTTTTATTACTGCGCTATTGCGTTATTTTTTTAAAACAAGTGAATCATTGCAGTAACGAATTGAAGTGCTTCAACTCAATAGCGAAACGCAGCGCAGCGTTACCCATGTCTAATACATAGACGATGCTCCAGTCCCATAGTTTCGAAAAAAAATATTCGATTCGGTACCCAGCGGGAGTCAATGCAGAAGATGATGACTATAAGCTATACTTAAAAACAGAATTATTTTTCATAGCTTAGAAGATATTATTGTACAGAGTTCGAAAATATTTAAAGTTTTGCACAGCAAGCACTTCAATAATGTTTAAATAAAATGATTTTAACCATGGCATGGCAGAACTAGAGAAGGTAGATGCATTTCAGACTGCGTGCTCTTTCTCATATCCAGAATTGTCAAAGTCAGTTTTTCTGCTAATGAGAACAAAAGGAAATCAATGGCTGCATTCAGCGGTGTCAACAGTTGGTAACAGTTGGTAAAATTTGAGTGAGACACCTTTGCAATTGAAGTATTGACATAATTAAATTAAATAATTGTCAATTTTTCTACGGTATCGCCACCATAACAGTTCACAACAATTGACTTTGCTGAATGCGACCAATTTTCGCTTTCTTATCGGTTTCAGATTTTCTACAAGCTGTCAACTTCGTTTTGACAGTTTCGGCAGTCTGTCTCTCCGAAATGCTTCTACCTTCTCTAATTTTTCTATGATTTTATCTGATAAAATCACTTTGGATTTTACTTTTTAAAAATATAATCTGGCATCTAAAATAGTTTTTTATTTTGCTCGAAAAACGCTCGAAATTTGTGTGCAATTCAATTTTGAAATTAATAAAAATGATAAAAAAATGTGCAGCTTGAAAGTGCCATAGCAGAGTTTGAAAATAACTCTAAGCTCCTGGTCAAACAGATTTTAAACAGTATCTTGTTTAGGATGCACTTTGTAAAGAATCGTCAAATCTGGAGTTGTATATTTAACTATTTTTTTGTTCTTTTTTAGTAAAATTTTGTGAGTTGGTGACTTTTGGCTTCAAACTATTGGCAATACTGCTTACAAGTACACGGTTAAAAATTTTGGACTAATTTTTAATCCAAACTTTGGTTTAAAGGAATTTTTAATCTAAAAAGTACTATTTTTTAATCCAAGCATTAGTTTAATTTAGCTGGGTCTCAAACCCATGTTCCTGAAAAGAACTTACTTGCAGTGGTAATGATGCAAAATAAGCGAAACTATGTTGGACGAGTGGATAAGGTATTGGTCCAGCACAACAGAGGACGTGTGTTAAAATTACGAACTGGTCACACTTTTTATTTTACTTTAATTTAGCTGGGTCTCGAACCCACGTTTCTGCTCGCTTGCTTACTTATTGCAAGCGTACTTGCATTCGTTATGATGCAAAATAAGCGAAACTATGTTAACAACTGAGTTGGACGAATGGATAAGGTGTTGGACCAACTCAACAGAGGACGTGTGCTCAAATCATGAGCTGGTCAGAAAAGTTTTTTATTTTAAGTTGATATTTGTATTGCTTTTTTAAACTTTTTGCGGATTGAAAACTAATCTTTTTTCTATGGCAAAATCTTAAACTTTTCCTAGGATTAAAAAATAATCTTTTTTTGGTGTTGTACTATATGTAATCCAAAAAAACTTAAAATTTAGTTCAAGATTTTTAGCCGTGTATTGCACTTAGCTTTCTAAAATAAAGCTCGTTTGCAAAAGACAATCACAAAAATATAAAAAAATCTAACACTCAATCGATTTTTTCCGACTCTCGAATATGGTTTATTGACAATATTCTATGGCAGTTTTTCAATATGATTGCCAAAAAGGTTTGATTCCAAAATCTAACTGCTTTCAAAAGAGTATGCAATGAAGAAAATAATTTTTAATTCAAATTCTGTCCAATTTTACTGTCGTATGAGGATTGATATTAATATAAACTACTAAGACACTTAATAGTACGTTGTACCATTTGTATCCAAAGCTGTCTGGTTTGCCAAGGTACATAACTGTATAACACCATTACGGCTAGGAGTTTATGAAACACGTGATGATCGATTTGAAACATTGACCGAGTCTTAAGAGGAATTGTGAATTTTAAACAGGAACCGGAGAATAACTTCAACCGGGCTACGAATGAGGAAGGTTGGTCGGTCGTTCGCTCGCTTGGATTGGCAAAACACGCATTGCACACGAATTAGTACGAGGGTAGCAGCAGACACAGAGGCAGACGAGAACGTGGCCAGGAAGCAAAAGAAAAAAAATTACAATAACTCAACCCAATCAGCCAGAAGTAACCAACATGGAGACCTCTACGTAGACACGTAAGCAACAGACACCAACGAGACGTACGTATTTTCAATATAATAATAATTCTTTACGTGCTTTTGTAGGTCGGAAATCGAAAGCGTCCATGCTATTCATCCATCTATCCATCCGCCCAATCATGTATTCTCTTCATTTGTTCGTCGACTTCGTCGTCGTCGGCGCCTTCGACTGTCGTCTGTTCATGAGTCCGCTCTGGGGACACATGCTAGTTGTAGACGAGACCAAGACGCGGACAAACGTACGAACACCCCTAATTTGAGTGCGTTGTGTGATGTCGATGTCGATGCCGATGCGTGCGTCAAATTACGATGGCTTCGAACTCACACGTCGCTTTTTGTGTGCCGTTTGCAAATCATGAATTTTCATTTTTTTAGTTTTTTTTTTTTGAGTTAACAAATATTTCACACTCGTATCAGCAGCAGTACGTTGGCAAGACGTGATGGGGTGTGGAAAAAAGAGGGTTGCTATTCGAAAAAAAAAAAGTGTGAGCAGCGCTTTAATGAATGAATGAATGAATGAAATTGAAATGAGCGGCGTTGTTGGCGCTGGCGTCAAAGTCGACGCCTCGTCATGTCCATCCGCTTGGAACGGTCGTCCGTGTCGGTGTTTTCGTTTCGTACCTCATCACAAACGGCAGCAGCAAGCAATTCATACAAAATATCACGTTCCTGAACTATTCTATCACATCACATCGCATCGCACCGCACCACATCGCATCACATTGCAACGCATCATCAGACGAATGTCGGATGGGGGCAACTCCATCGTGCTCCAACGTGTTGGCATAGCGAATGCGTTGTTTGTGACGCTGGAGCATTTGGTGTCGCTTAACTGTTCCCAACATGTTCATCACGTTCAGTCAAGCGAACGAGGCATCCATTTTAACTAATGCGGTGTCTGTCTGTCCATCGATGCGTCTGAGTGTCTGTCTCTCTGTCTGTCTGTCTGTACAATCGGATGTATGGACCGCGTGAGCAAAAAAATTCGCTTGCAACATTTTGATTCGCCATCGGCACACGTACGGAACCCACATATGGTTTGTTGTTGTTGCTGTTGCAAACAAACAGGTGCAGAGGTTCAAGTCTCGTAGGTTTTGATTTTAGTAACGACGGCAGCGGCAACAACAAATTTTATCGAATCTATTCACAATGCTTAAAATATAAACGGAGTCAGCTTATTTTGCACTTAATTTCCTAAAGATTTGATTTTTCATTTGCTGTAGCCGAAAATTGCGAGTAAAAAATTTGATAGGCTATTTTTTGAGTTGAAATTAAAAATTAGATTTGCTCTTGTAATTGAAATTTTGTTTTAACTTTCGAAAACTTGTGCAGCCTTTTACTAAATTCTATTCTCATGCAACAAAACTTACAGAAGAGAGAGCAACAGTGAGAGAGTAAAACATTTTTCCTACTTGTGAATAGTTGCATGTTTTTGCCACATAGATGCAGTAAAAAATTGCAAGTATGTTGAGAAAATGTGAACCTAGGCAAAATATTAGCGAACGAACAGCGGTCGAACATGGGCCACAAAACCGTACAAAGATCGAACATAGCCTAAAAAAAATTCATAAAGCCTAGCTGCCGAAATTTTGGTCGAACAACGGCCGAACAAGGTATAAATTAAGTTATATTGCCACCAAATTTTTTTAAGCTCATATTTTTTAGCAAACGTATACGCAACAACAAAATTAAGCCTTACTCGGCGATGCTATCGTAACTTGTGTGTGGCGCATAAGAATGTTTTTGTGCTGCTCATTTTTATTGTAGAATACTCACTACTAAGCCGATGTACGGCCTCTGTACGCCCACTGTACAGCAGAGATTATTTATTATTTAAAACGAACCTTATGCGACCCTTTTACAGCAGAGAAATATATTTAAAATTAGGCCCTGTTCGGCCGATGTTTGGCTAAAAGGGGTTTTTTACTCGGGAAACTTCAAGGATCTAGCTTACGCAATAACATTATTAATATTCCAATTTAGTGCTTTAGGATTCAAAACAAACTCTCTAAGCATCTGAAAATATGTGGCAACGCTGATATTTAAAACTTAGTCAATGGTGCCAACTCGTAGGTGGGATCTTTAACATCTATTTTGATTCTTGGAAAGTCCTTGTTCGATTAAGGTCTTGATTTTGTATAGAAAAATGCACAAAAAAAGTCAATTTATGTGACATCGCTTGTTTTTACTTAATTCAAAGGATGCTAATTTGGAACTTGTCTGACGATTGGCTTCAGAGGCGTAGCTATTAAATTTCCCACGGCGAATCCCAACTCAAATTAACTTATTTCCAAATAATAATATCTAAAAAATAGAAATTCTTAAGAATTATAAAACAATATGATAATGATTATTGTCGCTTAACCCATTAACTGCGGTTGGGTATTTTTTACCCATAAAAATGCTTCTGCATAATTGATCATATTTCAGGATTAGTAACAGATAACTGTTTAATTTTTTAATTTAATTTTTTGTTTGTTACTTTAAGAAAACATAGAGCTATAAATGGTTTTTGGTGGTGTGTCAACTAATTTTTACATTAACTACTACATTTTCAAAGTCAAAAGTGATTAAGTTTAAAAATCAGAAAACTTGTGTTTTTATCATTTGTAAAAAATTTTATATATAAAAAAAAATGTAAAATCTATCTTAGCAAACTAGCCAACTTTTGCTGCTATTGATAGAAAATTCTTGATATAAAACTGTGCTGTCGTTGCAGAAGGAATTTGTGCCCATTTAGAACACATCAATGACGGTTGGGCATTTTTATACCCAACTCATATCTCGACTACGGTGAAAGATACAAAGCTGATATTCTAGTGGTGTGGTAGTTCTTGTGACCAATATAAGAAAGCACACGCAATTTGAAAGAAATCGTACGAAGCGTTTGGGAACCGCGGTTAATGGGTTAAAGAGACGTCCCAAAGTGTTTTGATTTCATAAATTCTTGTGCCAAAAATAGTAAACATTGATGGATTTTGATAAAATTTGGTACAGAGTCGTTTTTAAGTCCTATTAAGAAAATTTAAAAAATTCTCTCTTCTTTCTCAAAAAATATTTCTCTCGCAAAAAATGAAAATTGTAAGATATTACTAATCTCGAAAGACAATCCTGACATAACTCAAAAATAAGTATAAACAGTAATACACGTGGAAGATAGACACAAAACATGGAACAATATAAAAAAATGAATTTCCAGTGAAATTAAGCAAAGCCTTATCAAATATATTAAAAAGGAGGAAGCAATAAAACTTCGACAATGATGATTACTAATCTTCTACAAAAAAAAAAAAAAACTCAGACATAGAGTTAGTTGAAATTATTCTGATACTGTACTCCTTCCACAAAGAAAAAAAAAAGAAGTCACCTGAAAGCAATAAAACTGACAGAGGTGATAAAATAACAGGATGACATTATTTTTGGGCAGCACATTTTCCAGAAGTGCAAAAGGCAAGATATACCTATCTTCTTACAAACAACCATTTAAACAGATCTGTGATAAGCGTGTTGAAGCCATGTAACGCCAGGTTTCACAGTCAGCTACAAATAACTGTTGTAGCGTGTTACACTAAAACCAAACAAATAACAATTTAACAATATTAAATGAGTAAAAAAAAGGCAAACAAAAAATACCTCAAATCAGTTCATAATTTTTCGTGCAGCGAACAAAAGCAATAAAGCAATAAAAATGACAAAAAAAAAAACAAACAAAAACAAAACCAAGAATGTTTGTGTGGACCAAAAAACCAACACAAAATTATCGATCGTTATCGGATCTGGACGTATGGCAACGACGTGTTGCATTGTGTTGGTGGAGGTGGTGGTGGTGGTTGTGGCTTCTGCTGGAACAGAGAACACTCGAGACATTTTTCGTGATGATGAACTGTATGACAGTTTTCCGCTTCAAGCTGCCTCCAAGCATCACAACATCCACAAAAAAAAACAACACCATTTCAAGTTGGTCGCGAGGAAGAGCCATAAATTTTGTGTAATTTTTGGTTGACTTTTTGAGGTTTTTTAAGTTTTGGCCCAAAATTAACGACACTTCAGTTCTTATGCATTTTTCGGGGCTTACTTGGTTCATCTGGGGTTTTTTTTAACATAATCTTTATTACTTTCAGCGCGCGTTGTTGGCTACTTAATTTAAATCGTAGATTTCGTAAGAATTTTTATTAGGTGATGATTTTTGAAAAATATATTTTTAAGTTTATCCAGAAGGCAGGATTGTTATCTGTACCTTGCAGTGTTCTTTCTGATGGTAATTTAAGCTCAACATAAAAAAAGTGTAGTTTTCTTTTGCTGGAACGTTAAATGATACAGTAGCCATTATTTTGTAGAGTCTTTTGAAGGTTTAAGAACTAGTTAATTAAGTCACATAAAAAAAATTACCAATAAGAAAGTCATTCGGACATTGAAATACCAGTAAACAGTAACATTGAGGTTGTTTTAATTAACTTTGTTCTTATTAATAACACTGTGCATGTCCAAATATCAAACAAGCTGCAGACATATCATTTCAGCATAATTCGAGGACGCTGAATTTAATAGCGTTTCCCGTTTTTGAATCCTTCGGCCCGTTTTCGAGAAATTCAAGGTTCAAGGTCAAGTACATGTTGATGCAGTTTTTGTTAGAAAAACTTTTTCTCATTAACTTCATCGACTATTTTTTTCGATTCCGCGTGAAAAATTGTTCATCATAGGGCTGAATATGTGCAGGCGCATACACAATTCTTTAATGACTAAACAATAATGTCAGCAACAAACAGTGGAGAATTTTTTCATGCATACATTGTTGTAATAAGAACGTTTGTTATAAAAATCGAGTGTTGTTTGTGTTGTTTTTAAGTGCAAATGTTTGTGTTATAATCTAAGCTCGAATGCAAAATTAGTTATAGAATATTATTTCAAAACGACCACCATGTTAGCCCATTTTTTGGCCGTACAATCCTTGTTTGACCCCTGTTCGGTCGCTTTTCGACCCATTTTATTGGGTTGTTCGAAAAGTAATTTAATTTTTTTCCAACATGAGACTAATTGTATTTTTTCACAGTCAACTTCACACTCAAGCCGCATAATAATTAAATATTTTAACCAGGGACCGTACCGGTTATGGTTTTTATCAAAAAACCGGGCAAAAATAACTGTTACTTTTGACTTTTATTTTTTAGGTCAAAAATAATTGTTATTTTGTGCCTTTTATTTTTTCGGACAAAAATATCAGGCAATTTGTATTTCTTCAAAATACTTTGCGGTGGCTTACAAACCTGCGAGTGGAGGATCCCCCAGTTTTGAGTTCACCACCCTGCCCAAAAGCATCTGGTGTATGAAACTCACGAAAGCCCCCTGGGCTGGGGGTAAATCCCCAAAAAACTGAACTGGTCCTTTTTACGAGGAAATATAAAATTCCGCGCATAATTCTTCCACGTCTGGATGGCACTCTGCTAAACTTCGTGGAAGAGGCAAAATACTTAGGGGTTATTTTGGATGGAAAGTTAAGCGGGAAACCGAATATTCTTGAGCGAACTAGAAAGTCCAATTTTGCCTTATATGCCTATAAGAAAGCTATAGGTAAAACTTGGGGGCTTACCCCGAACATTGCACGTTGGGTTTACACAGGTATAGTGAGGCCAATCTTGTTACAGGGTGTATGTGTGTGCTGGGCACCATTAAAAACACAGTCAAATTGGAAATTGTTAGGAAAAGTACAAAGAACTGCGGCCGTATGTATCAGTGAAGCGCTTAGGTCCACTTCATCGGAAGCGCTTAATGCGGTTTTTTGCTTAATACCCCTTGATATTATGGGAAAAAGAATGGCGCAGGAAACAGTCATTCGCCTGAGAGCAACCTCGCAGTTGACTACATCCAGGTCATACAGGTCATTCCTCTATTATCGATTTGCAGGAGCAGTTCCCATTACACTATTGCCACTCCCTCATTCGAGATCGGCTTTCACACAGTTATCCCAACCAGAGAAGAATAGGACGGGTTACTGCCGCTAAACCAAGCTTCTTCATTCTGTTCTATGCCAGAGTGTCCAATAATTGTATTTTTTGGCAAAATTCATACGCTTAGTCTGGCTGACCTTCAAGATTTAAGGCTTTTTATGTAGTATTTTGCCATGTAAACCATTTTTGTGTAGTGATCTTCTAATGTTGCTAATCGTAGCACTTACTGGCTTATCTGAAGATTGTGAAATGTTTTCAGCTATTTTTACTGCACCGAAAGCTGCATTTTTCTTTACTTTTCTAACGAAAGATCTTATTTCTGTGTCGGTAAGACGCTTTGGTCGCCGTGCTACAGACCAAATCTCCACTGTATGATGTTTGGCAAATTTGTCTATTATCTTTCACCAACAATGTCACCTATTTCACGCAAGGATTTACCTCTATTTTGATTTGACGAGTCTCCACTGAAGTTTCTTCCCCATTGTAAATTTCCTATTGGATTATTTTATTTTTCAGCAAATGACTTCTTTTATGCTGATGATATAAGGTCTTAAGAGTAATTTAGTACTTCATCACAATTCAAACAAGAAATGAGAAAATAGCTGCGATTTTCCACTTAGAAGTGATGCCAGTATTTACTTTTTTGAAGCATCAAAATTATTGACAAGTTTTCATTACGAATACATTTTTACATTGCTATTGCACATTGTTACCAAATATTTTCTTAAGCTTTTCAACTCTACTTAACCCTTTCGCTACGGATGGTACACATATGTACCACCAATTGTAAACTTTGAGAAAAGTGGTAATTATCGTGCTCTTTGCTTTCCAAATTTACCATTTCGTCTCTTCAATTATGCTCTTTGTTAACAAACGGTACTTTATCAAGTATCATTGTCAACACGTGTTCAGTTTATGGATTTTGTTGACAGAGACGGATTAATTGATCGTTTTTTTCAGATTTTGCAATAAATGAACCTATATATCAAATTAAAATAACAAATTTCGTCTAAATAAAGTTCGTTTCACTTTTGGTTTTCAGCTGGTAAGAATATTTTAACCTTTATATTATTTTTTATACATTTTTTTTACATGGTACATATATGTACCACCAGTCCTGACAGGTGGTACACATGTGCACCAGTAGTACCAAAAAAACGTTTACTGATTTTTCACAGGTTGAAAGAAAAATTATGAATTCAGAAGATATTCGGAAGTTGTTGGAGGATGAAGCTGAAAGTGATAGTTTGGGAGACTTTTCTGCTTCAAGCAGTGACAATTATGTGCCAAGTGATGACAATAACAGTTTAAAAAGTTGCTCAGATGAGGAAACCGAAGATGAAGACGAAGCAACTGCCGAAGAGCTAGTGGAAGATATATCCGCTAGCAACCAACCAGCTGATATTAACTTAATTTGGAATACTCCTGATGAAGCTATTGTTCCCAAGAGATCTATGTCCACCCCTCGTAGTTGTGCAATATCGCCACATATACCGCGCACATCAAGTATTAGTGAAATTTTTCACAAGCTTCCGCCAAAATCGGTTTACATGTATATAGCTCAATGCACAAATGAACGAATTGAAATACTCCAAAATGCTCAACCTAAAAAGAAAAAATTTAAAATAACTCCAACGAATAGTGGTGAAATAGAGGTAATCATTGGATGCATGTTTATTATGTCCTACAATCGTCTTCCTTGCATAAAAGATTATTGGTCCCTTCATAAATCTCTTGGTAATCAATCAATTCATGAAGCAATTGCAAGAGATCGTTTCGAGATTATTTCATCTAAGTTGTACTTCGCAAGCCCAGAAAAACCACCAAATTGTAGTAAAACTTACTACATAGATGACAAGGTGGAATGCCTGAAAAAAATTTTCTGAAGTGTAGACAAGACAGTTGTTACCAAAGTATTGATGAATCTATGACCAAATTCAAGGGCCGTAGCACACTGAAGCAATATATGCCTCTCAAGCCCACCCAGAGGGGTATTAAAATGTGGCTTCGATGCGATTAGGTTACTGGATATACGTACTATTTTAACATATACTGTGGAAAGGATCTGACAGCATCCCTGGGAACACTTGGAGAGCGAGTAGTATTCAAACTCACAAGTTCAATCGTAGAAAATGATGTAACCTTAGGCTTTGATCGCTTTTTCACCTCAGTGCATTTATTAGACACGATTCCTTTTCCAGCTGTTGTTACAATTATGGCCAACAGGAAAAATGTTCCTCAATTTACAAAACGAAAACTGGAAAGAGGAGAATCAGAATTCAAAAGCACATCATCAGGCCTCTTATGTGTAAAATGGCAAGACACAAAAGAGGTTTTGGTTATTAGCAACTGCCATAAACCTGGCATAAGTAATGTACCAAAAAAATTTAAAACAGGCGATCAAATTCAGGTTCCATGTCCAAATCAAATAAAATGCTATCGCGAGATAATGGGAGGAGTCGACCTGGCAGATCAAATGACTGGCCTATATGAATTTGATCGCAAATCGGATAAATGGTGGAAAAAAGTATTTTATCGTTTGATAATGTTGACAGCTGTCAATGCATGGACGATCTACAATGATCTTAATAGAAATAAGATTCCGTTCAAGCAATTTTTGGTGACTTTGGCCGAGACACTGATCGAAGAAGGTCTTAAAACTACAGCCGTTCGCAGATCACATAGACCAGGTCGTGTACCTAAGCCCGTAAAATCACTCCATCTTCCTACTAAAGGCAAAACGAGACGCCGTTGTGCTCATTGCACACAACAAAAAAAACAAACACGTACATATACAATTTGCACTGAGTGCCAAATACCATTATGCAAAAACTGTTTTGCAATTTTTCATTCATAAGTTTGCACTTGTCGTTAAAAACACTTCATTAAATGTTTACCTCCTTATTATACTGAGTATTAGACTGAACTAATTGTTTTCTTTTTTTGTTTTAACATTACATCTCTTAATAAATGAATTGCTTTATTTTATTTTTTATTAAAATTGTTTTTTTTTTATATTTGTATTATTTGCGTTTTATGGGACGGTTGGTACACATTTGTACCACTTAACAAGACGACTGGTGCAATGGTTTACCAGCCCCCCTGAGTTTCCCCACTAGCGCAAGCACCCACTTCCCACCCAGACTAATTCTGGGAGACACAAAACACATATTGAGTACATAAATTACAATATAGCATTGCAATTCGAAAGCCGTAGCGAAAGGGTTAAAAGAGATGCTAAGTCTATAATTCGACTTTTAATTATTAATCAATAGTAACTTGAAAATTATACATTAAGAGAAATATAATAAGGTGTTACTTTATTTTAATGCTCACAGCATAACACCGACAAATTAAGCTGTCAGAGTCACATTGAATCTCAAATCAATTCGATGCTTATTTTTTTCTCTTTTTACACCCGCCTCTCTTGTCATTTATTTGTTAAATAGTGTAATGAATGCTTTAGCTTGAGTTAGCCCGCAAATGGCGGCTTGTAACATTTCTTACATTGATGTGTGCAATTAATCGAAACAAAACATTCCAGCAGTTGAAGGCATTCCAAGTATTCTCATCACTCTTGCACTTACTCCGGTTTGTGTCCAACGGCAGCAGATGTGAACGGGAGGCAGTTGGTTAACCGAACAAATTAGCAGCAACTTGATTCAACTATCCGGTCCTTTGTGCGGATATTTAATTTCATCAATGCCACAACTTAAGCTCATCTGTACGATATGCACCCATCCATCGATCGATCGATCGATCCATCGCTAAAACCATGGTGCGTCCATCTATAGTTTAGATGTTGAAGAAGTTCTACGCATATGCGGCTGCTGTGTCTGTCAGTGGATTTAAGCCTTTGAGCGCTGATTTAAACCGAACCAAAAGGTGCAAGAATATTAATTAATAATTCCGAGCACAACCTGCGACTCTGTGTCGGCGTAGTTTGTGGCTACGGTTCGGCATTTGAATTATTCGCTAAATACCAAGTTGTCGATCATCGATGTGTAGCTACTCTCGTTGTGTGTCTGCGAGGCGCTGCCGTTGGTCGTTGATCTGCTTCCATGTTTATTGAGCAAGCAAAAACCGTTTTAATTATTCTCTCTCTACTCTTGAATGTTTAGGTAAAATTCTCAACGTACAAAGATGTTTGACTTAAAGCCATTATAATAAAGATTTATTTTTAATTATGGCAAAATATGAATTATAGAATGTTTAGCGAATTCTTCAGTAATAATTAAATATTTGAAGTATGCACTTGGGTGGATTTTTGTGTTGTTTCCTTTACAGCTTCATTTATTTTGAACAAGTACCTTTTACTGTTTATAAATAAAACATATTCTTTTCAAACATATTCTTTTCATAATCAAACCTAATACGGTACAGTTGTCCATCGTTATGTTTTAATTTTTTCTCAAAACCTGCTTAAATATTTATCAGTTTGAGAACTGAACTGTACTTTAACGCCATTGTCTATTTTTATTTTTTTATTTAACCACATACTGTTGCTAGAAGAAGAAGAATCTATTAAATATTCTTTAAGTGTTTCTAATTTTAGCTGTGTTTACTTTGCATACAAATATAAATTCCAAAACATTTGACATGCTTTCTATATGCGCGTATTGAAAACGTATAGAAGAATTAACTTTAGCTTTATCATTTTCAGCATTAAAACGAAAAGTTTAACAACGCCAAACAAGTGCCAACAACTTTCACATTTCATAAATTTCATTTGATAACAACAATACTATTATATTGGGTGGCTTGTCGAATCAAAAATGTACTATATTCAAGATTTATAAAAACAATATAGTAATTAATAACACTATGCGCCACTGTTTTTGCACACGGCATTCCACTATATTTTTCTCATAGATTTGAAGTCTCTAAATTGGAAATTCGATACTTTTTAACGTTTTTTTTCGAATATAGTTGTATATATATAAGGGGGGGGGGGGGGGGTGAAAATAAGTAACTCACGAAAAATAGGCGTATTTTCAGGAGTTTTCTCTTTGGCTCAATGAAAAGTTCAATAAAAACTCTGTAAAGTACGTTTTAAGTATTGATACACAATTGTAATTTTTTTGTAAAATTTCAATACAAAATGGCAGTTGTGCAGCATTTCTTTGAAGGCGCCAATTTCTTGAAAGAGTCATTTTTGATCTGGAACAAAAAACAAAATTTGGTCAATTTGTATACATCAACAGCTATCGACACATGTAGCATTTTCTCGATATATTGATTTTTAGCGAAATGGTATATGATCGAATTAAACAGTTACAATTTTCACAAAAAAAGTCACAAAATTGTTGATAAAACAAAAAGTAAGCAGTATTGTCGGCCTTTGTAGTCTAGTGGAGAGTGTACTAGACTATCAACCCAGAGGTCCCTGGTTCGAATCCGGGCTCGGGCATGGCTCTTTTCACTTTCTTTGTTGTTTCCTACATTTAAGAATTATGGAAAACTAAAAATGAACAAATAAATTGTGGAAAATGTGGAATTATAGCACAGCAACAACTGAGGGCTGGAAATGCTTGCGGAGGTTAAGGCATAACACAAGCCTCGGTTAAAAGCAATTAAAATTGTCTTTCACGGTTGTTTCGCCTAATCAATAATTCACGTATGGTTCCAATCTTCAATCAATTCCTCTAAATATTCTATCCTTTTCCTTTCATGTCAAAGACCAAACCTTGTTTGTATAAGTCGCATGCCTTGGTTCTGTGATCTTAAAAAAAATAATAGATAAATAAAGGTAGGCATCTCATAAGTTTCCTTTATATGGACAGCATGTGCAAACATGCTTCAATCGAACATAACTAAAATATTGGCCATCTCTCAGAGATGCCACCTGTCTTAAACTGCGGATATTTATGGATCGACTTTTCTAAGTATTAAATGACCAAAAATGCAAAAACAGTAAATTGTCGAATTTTAGTAACATCATTCAAATGCATCTCCTGCCCTTATTTTTTGCACGAATAAATTTTGCGACAACTTATTTTCTCAAAAGAATTTATTTTTAAGATCAAAAGAAATTGTTTCCCACTTTTTGCAGTTTTCGATTTTTATGAATTTTTGAAGACACTTTTGACTTGCATTTTTACGTGAAAAAATAATTTTTTTTAATTAGTAATTTTGATAGCGCAAAAACTGCTCATTTAAATAAAAAAATTTGCTGAACAAACATGTAGTAAATTTTATTAGGCTAAAATTTAGAGTTTTAATTATAAAAACTTTTTTAAAAATAAGCTTTCCATAGAAAATTTTTGTTTGCTATTTTCGTCTTTAGAGACCCCAAATCTTTAAGAAAAGTATACTGGAATGCCGTGTACAGAACTTTTTTCTGATTTTGGCGCATAGTGTAATAGGCTGCAACAACAACAAACATTTTTGTAAATTATGTATTTATTTTTTAAACAAAAAATTAATAATAAAATACATTTTCTCACGCTCTTATTAATAGCTTAAAAAAGCTATATAAAATTTATATATTTGAAAATTAATGTCGTCACAATTCCCTAACTTGTTCTTTAATAAAAAAAAAAAATTCATATAATTAAAGTTTTCTATGCAAAATGCAGAAGGTATAGTTACAAAAAATATCTCTGAATATACTTCGAAATAATTCTCTGAGATGTTTATATTTTGACCTGAACTCAAAAATGTTGGGCTTTTCCTGTTTGAGAAAAATTGTAAAATTGTCCTGTTTTTTATTTTTGAGCAACTTTAAAATCATACGACTTTAATTTGTAGTGACTTAAATTAACCAAAAAGAATATCCAATACATTTTATAATCTGCTGATATCTTGTACAAGTTTACTGACGTGTTTTGCTTAAATTTTTCGAGTCATTGCTAACGAGATCTAAAACTCTAAGGAATTGTCAAAAATAATGTTAAATTTACATCCTTACATTTTGCTTTCTTGTGTATACACTCAAAGTTGATCAAACTTGTGGTTAGAATTTTCAAACTGTCACACAGTGGGCTATTGAACCCTGAAAATGGGTATTAATCCACTTAGAAAAGGGAGGGAACTTTTGACTTTGTTTTTTCTTAGAATGGGTCCAAATAAGAAAAAAAAAAATTGTTTCCATCCGACTGTCTGTCCGTCTGTCGACACGATTACAGCCGTAAATTCGAAGCTATCGTAATGAAATTTAGTTTTTAAGCTTGTTTCTAAAATATAAAAATTAAGATCGAAAATGAACCAAATCGGATGAAAACCACGTCTACCTCCCATAAGAAATGTCTTAAGTCAAATGTCGAAGGTAAAGTCTCTTTAAATTCCACAAAACTTAGTATATGGACTTGAAATTTTGTATATGAGCTTTGGTATTTAATATCCGCTTTAAGTATGAAATTTAACCAAATCGGATGAAAACCACGAATACCTCCCATACAAAGTGGCTTTATCAAAACTGTAAAATCCCTCAAAATTCCACAAAAATTAATAAATTTACTTCAAATTCTGCACATAAAATTGATTTTTATTCTGCATTCTGAGTAAACATCAAAATCTAATTTTTTTTTTTTACTTTTTATTTGTTTTTCTTTTCTCAAGGAAATCATAGATATGTGACACAAAGTTATAGTAAAAAATTCAAATAACGCGAAAGTATAGTTTAACAGCAATGACGCACATTTTTTTTACAGAATGTAACCAGAATGTCCAAAGCTTACGATTATCAAAACAGTTTCCCTCAACTTTACGCAACTCACAACTATATCTATTAGGGCGGGTCGATTTGTAGGGAGTGAAAAAATTCACCAATTTCCCTATGATTTCCGTATTCTATGGGTTATTCCATGAAAATTTGCCGAAGGAACCATACCTCTATCGGTAAAATCGAGTCCCCTACTTTTTGTTGGTAAAAAGTTCAAAAGTTACGAGCATTTTTGTCCAAATTTTGGACCATTTTTCCATTTTTTTCATGATTTTGTCCAAGAATATTGCTTTCATGGCCATTTTTTTGGCTCAATCCATTATTTAATTCAATTTACAATTCAAAACGAAGAGTTTAAGCCCAAATTTATTGAATTCGGTTGATTAATTCATGCGATATTGCTAAAACAAAATAACACATAAAACCAACTTTTTGATTTTTTTCCCTTTTTATTTTTTTTTCTACAAAAATTCAAATTAAGAGATAATAAAGTATCTATCAACCTATTATAAAAAAAAAAAAAATTGAATTTGAGTGTAGTAAAAGAGAAAATGTGAAAAAAACCATTTTTTTTCTAAAAGTCTTGTTTGCTTTCAAGTCTTGGTGTTTTCGTACGGCTCTCTAATGTCGTTGCCATAGCGCCTTCTACATTATTTCCTGCAACTCGTTTAGCAGTGGCAGCCAGCAATTGGACATGTCTTTCCGTTCCTTGAATGTGTAAAGGAATATTCTTGGACAATATCATGAAAAAAATGGAAAAATGCTCCAAAATTTGGACAAACTGCTCGTAACTTTTGAACCGTTGGACCAATTGATCAAAATGAGCTCACCTTTCCAACGCGCGATTAAACCCGATCGATAGTTTTTGAGTTATGGATGTGAACGTGTAGGTAATATTTCATACGAACGTCAATTTGGGAAAAAAATCTACCAACAAAAAGTAGGGGACTCGATTTTAACGATAGAGGTATGGTTCCTTTGGCAAATTTTCATGGAATAACCCATAGAATACGGAAATCATAGGGAAATCATCGAAAAGTAAATCGACCCGCCCTAATATCTATATTAACATAGTAAAAATACACATTTTTTGAGGTTAAAGCTAAAAAAAAAATAGATTTTGTGTTGCTTAAATACCTAAACATAAAGATTCCATCATCATTTCATGTAATTTTTTAAAATAATATAAAAAAATACTTTCAAAATTGCAGATAAACACGTTTGTCACTGCGAACACTCAAAGTGAAAAATATGATGACTTTCAAAGTGCATTGCTGGTAAAGGCATCAATATTTTTCAACCATTTTTTCACCTATAGGTATGCAGAATTTTATCTTCTTTCATGGGGTACAAAATACTTCTATGTACCTTAAAATTTTTTTTAAATTAATGCTCACTTTGGCCATAAAATACCCCATTGTGCGTCGATCAGATTTTTCACAATTTGAGGTCTACATTTTAAAATTTTTTTCAAGTTAAGAACCTAAAATTTTTTCAAAGACGGCTAAAAAAATGCAAAATATGTCGATAAAAAAAGCTACATAAAGCTATAAAGGTATATGAAATAGTTTCTGAAAAGAACAAAAACTAATAATTGGTCTGAATAAAAAAGAGGACATCTTTTTCTTACTCCACTTGTGCATCATTATACATTTTTTATTTCTGGTCAGTTGGAAAATCAGCCCTGCTGTATGTCTGCCGGCAACATGCCTCGGAAGGACATGAGACATGCTCACCTCCATACCAGTTTATATCTTTTCTGTATAGGCATGGCCTAGGCCGGCATGTCTGCCAAATGAACTGCCATAGCAGTAATGCAGCATGCATCTTATGGTATGAGTGCAGAAGGTAAACATGTCTGCCAAATGAACTGCCCTAGCAGCAATGCTGCATGCATCTCTCGGCATTAATGCTCCATTCAACCATGAGATGCATGTTGCATTGCTGCTACGGCAGTTCATTTGGCAGACATGCCGTCCTAGGACATGCCTATAGAATAAAGATATAAGCGGGTATGGAGGCGAGCATGGCTGCTAAATTTTCAACTAATGTTGCCAGCAATTGAAAAATTACCATTATCAGGAAAATGCTTTTAACTAATCGTCGCTTAATTTGCTTCATTAATAACACAGTACGACAGTGGTTGGTACACATGAGAAATGTTAACATAATATGAAAATAGGCTTAAAATAAATAAAAACGTGTCTCGGCGTTTTGCTGTAGCACGTCAGAATTTTGAGTAAATCAATTTTTAAGCTTCGAAGGACCGTGGGGTTCACTTGTAATGTAATACTATTATAAAAAGTTCTATAAAAACAGAATGGGTGAACGGATTTTAATGCATGAGCCAGTTTTAAAAAGGGAATAAAATTTGAATTTTTTTTTATTAAAAAACAATTTTTTCTCCACTAGATGGCGCTATAATTTTCATGTCAATTTAAAAAATAACCAAAACTGTACGAAATTCATTAACCCTTTCACTTCTGATGTCCACTGTAGTGGACGTAACTTCGCGACTCCACTAAACATTGTTACTAACAACAAAAATGTTGTTTTTTTGTTGAAATATGTTTAACGGTACTTTTGCATCGCTGCCACGCATTATTCGTACTCAATTGTGTGAAACTAGGCAGTTGTTTGCTAATTTCTGTGAGGAAGGTACGCTTCTATCACACAATTTCGTTCTAACATAATTGACAGTGCTTAATTTTTAAGATCTGTTCATAGTACTGTTCATAGTACATAATCGAGAGTTCTTTAATATATTAAAATAAAAATAAGAGTGATTTAGCTAAAGGTAAGTGCAGCAGCATATGAAATGTGCATGTCCCGTGTAATTGACATCAGTAGCCATACGTTGTAAAATGGTTGATAATTTTTGCTTGTACAGGTTACAATGGCAAAGCGTAAAACACTTACTAAAAAAGAGTTGTGCGACTTTTTGGATAACTTATCTGAAATTGAAGATGAGTTTGACAACGATGAAGTTGAATTATTTGGAAATTCTATATCTAAACGAGTTGGGGGAGATTCTGATGACGGAGAATCCGATGTCATTGAGGATGATTCCGGAGAACCGTTAGGTCAAAATAATAGCATTTCCAGCAGAATATTTAGCCCACATTCAACTCGAAAGGATGGTGAGAGTGAAACATTATTCGGATTGGACGAAGACGATGTCCCTTTAAGTACCTTATTTTCGGTGCGAGTCCTAAGATCGTCCGGCGCAGCAAAGACATCATCCGAAACACATGAAGAAATGGATGAGTCCCGTGAAGAATATAATATAACTGACAAGAACTTCATCAAGTGGCGACGAGCTCGTAATAATGACAGAATATTCAACCCAGCATTTGAGAGATCTGAAGATTCGATTGAGGAGGTCAGAACTCCGTTTCAGTACTTGGAAACATATTTTCCGGCACAACTTTTTCAAGACGTCGCTCATTTTACTAACCTTTATAGTACGCAACAACAGTCAAAGTTCCAGCCAACTAATGCTGCAGAAATCCGTGCGTTTTTTGGTTTGCAGAGTATGATGGGTATTTTAAAATTTCCACGTATATCAATGTTCTGGGAAAAAGGTCTTGCTCTACCAATGTATGCAGATACCATGACACATAATCGGTTTTACGCTATTCGATCTCATCTACATTTGATAGATACGCAGATGACCCCAGATACTAACGATAAATTTTATCGAGTACGACCTATAATGAATGCAGTAAGACAGCGTTTATTGCAACATAAGTTAGAAGAATCGTTCTGTGTGGATGAACAAATTATTCCATTTAAGGGGCGTCTTTCGATCAAGCAATACATTCGTGGAAAAGGTATATGTTCTATGCGGTAAAAGTGGTATGCCTTATGATTTCATCGCTTACCAAGGATCAACCACTAAAATAGAGGCAAATCTAATGGAAAAATTTGGCTTTAGTGCTGCTGTTGTTCTAGAACTGATGAAACGTGTTCCACGTGACGCAATTGGTCACAAATTGTTTACGGACAATTTTTTTACTACATATTCTTTATTGGAAGTTCTACAATCACGGAAAATATTAGCGGCAGGCACAATTCGTGTAAGCCGTTTTAAAAATCCACCACTATTGTCAGATTCCGACATGCGCAAAAAAGGCTGTGGATATGCCGAACAAGTCATAAGCCGAGACGAAAAAATAATAGTGACCAAATGGTTCGACAACAAATCGGTATATTTAGCCTCAAACTTTGTTGGCATAGGCATATCTGATACGGTTCAACGCTATGACAAAAAGGACAAACAGTTTGTTGAAGTTGAGAGGCCAGAAGTTGTCAAACTATATAACAAAGGAATGGGAGGCGTCGATCTTTTAGATCAAATGATTCAGTATTATCGCATATTCATCAAATCGAAGAAGTGGACACTCCGCGTGGTAATGCATTTTTTTGATATGGCGGTAGTGGCTAGCTGGCTCGAGTACCGAGCTGATAATGAAAAAAATGGAGTACCACTCAAAAAACAGCTAGACCTCCTAGCCTTCAAAAAAATCATCGGCAACACACTACTGACAATTTCACCAAGTGCCATAAATAGGAACAAGCGTGGTCGTCCTTCACGTGGGCCTGAGTCTCCTCTTCAAGACTCCACTCCTCACGAGAATGTAGATTGTGTGCAGTTCGCCAAAACAACAAAGAGGTTCAAATATTTTGCTCAGCCACCTACCGATGTTAGATTAGATGGAATTGGACATTTGCCGAAGTTTGACCAATCACAAAACGCAATGCGATGCAAATTTGAAGGATGCAACCAGAAGATATTAATTTATTGCGAAAAATGTAAGGCACACCTATGTATTCGCCGAAAATCGGACTGTTTCTACAACTACCATCTAAAATAATAATTAGTAATTTTCATGTACAGTACTTATTTCGATTCAATAATAAAATAATAAAACAAAAAAACGAGATATTGTACCTATTTCGTAGTCAAAGTTATATTTTTACTATTGTAAATCATTGCATACTCTTAGTCAATTTGACTACCATTACTACCCATGTCCACTCAGGTGGACAGCACAAAGCAGCCACACCCACATAGGTAGGAAAAAAAAACTTTTTCGGGATGTTTGTCTGTACCATATTAATTAAAAAACCAACAAAAAAATATTTTTGCCACATCCATTTTAATTTGGTAGTGAAAGGGTTAAAAATATAATGTTGTTAATTTGAAATCCTATAACTAAAGTAGAATGTGCTTCGCTAGCCGGGAACCGCTTGATTCAGCGATATTTTTAATGCATTGCGTACATTTTTGGCTATTTTTTAAATTTACATTAAAATTAAAGCACCATCTAGCAGAGAAAAAAAAATTGTTTTTCTAATAAAAGAAAAATCCAAATTTAATTTTCTTTTCAAAACTGGCTCAAGCATTAAAATCGGTTCATCCATTTTGTTTTTATAGAACTTTTTATAATAGTATTACATTACCAGGTAACCTCCACGGTCCTTCGAAGCTTAAAAATCGATTTTCTCAAAATTCTGACGTGCTACAGCAAAACGCTGAGACACGTATTTCTTTATTTTAAGCCTATTTTCATATTATGTTAACATTTCTCATGTGTACTCAAAAAAATTTGATTTTGTCGTACTGTGTTATAAGCATATTTTCCAAAATGTTTAAAATTTTTCCAAAATGTTTAAAACAGCAATTTATTTTACCCAAATGCTGCTCCCAAACGTTAAGGTGTTTAGAAAACCAGGGAGAAACTAAAAATAATGATCGAGTAGTAGCAATATAGAAAAGCATTTCTCTTAGAAGTACCGCAAAAGTCTGCAAGAAAATGCACTGTGTTTCATAGACTACCATATTTTTAGAGTAGACCTTATACTAGAAGCCGGCAAAGTGGTCGATTGTGTTCGATGATCGATCGATTGATGATCGTGCCAATGCTACCACAAACGCTACTATTGCTGATGTTGGTTGTCATAATATTTATGTCGTCAGACGACGTTTGTTGTTGGTCATACAACAACATCAACAACAATAACAGCAACAACAACAACAACATTAAGAATAATGATAATAATAAAAGAAAAACAAACACTTTTCCAGACTCTGAATAAGCAGTCAGTCACAAGATAAATCCAATTAGCCAGATATTTGTACTTTTTATGCGACAATTCCTATTAACTTAGACGAAAAAAAAATGAAAAAAAAAAACAAACAAAAACTACATAATGATGATCAGTGATGCCGTTGTTGTTGTCATTATTGTCATCGTCCTGTATAAGTGATGAGCGAACAACCTGAACATTGGCAACAACATAGGTAGAATGTAGAAAAACACAAGCATCATCGAACTCAACATTATGATAACAAATTCAGTTGAATTCACCGATGAAAGAAAAAAGAAAAACAAAAAAAGAAAAAACCACAACAATTTCAGTGGCGCAACGGCGACATTATCACTTACCGCGCATTTACTGAGGATTGAGCGGCTCCAATCTCCTCCATGGATTTTCTGCAAAGACAAAAAACGCAATACAACACGACTTAGTAAGAAAAACTATGAAGTTTGTTGATAAAATAACAAATAATAGCGGTTTTAGCAAAGAAAAATAGAAAAGAAAAACAACAAAAAACTTAATGAAATCACTAATAAATTTAATTAGTAAATAAATGCGGTGCAAAGGCCTACACGCTTGCTTCTTAGCGCTTTTTAATGTCACTTTAAGATGTCGATAAGGTATTTTTTTGTGGTCGATCAAAAGCTTGAAACTGTTGAAACCGTTAATTGTGCGAATAAATAACAATTAAAATTGTTGTTCAATGATCAAGTGAAAAGTCTCAAGAGACGAAGATAGGCAATTCTGAGGAAATTTATTTACAACCTTGTCTGATGGGCAATATTTTTCGAAAATTTTTTTTTTTAAAAGGAGCATATCAAGAGTTTATATTCAATATGACCTATCTACATTTTCCACGAAAACGAGTTTTTTATGGCAAAGAAATCGTTGACTCATCTGCCACCTATGAGATTTATTTTAATACATATTTATTTAAACAAAAAAGAGAGTTTAGCAAAGTTTTCTCCCTTAAATGTTTGACTTATCTACCATACAGTTTTTTGTTTGTGAATACAAAAGGACTCATTTGTACAATTTTTCGAAAATATTCAAGAAAATTGTAACAAATTTGCGTTAGACTACAATAGCAGGGCAAAATAGAGAAGGAAATGCATTGAAAAGCTTAGAAGTAGATTATGCATCATCAGCGGAGGAAGATATTGGACAAATAACAGGTTTTTTACAGAGACTGTAAATAATAATTATTTTTAGATTTTTGAACCAAAAAAAGCATTGTGAAAAAATTGTCGCACCGCCGTTTTTAAGGTACCATTAGAATCCTCTTACATTGTAGAACTCGATTTCCTTTTTGATTGTTAAAATTTTGAGCAAAAAATACCAATTAATTCTGCTTTTTATTTTTTTAAGGCAAAAATAAAAACCAAAATTTGCCCGATATTTTCTAGGCACAAAGTAGCCAGTAATTTTCGATTTCTATTTTTTAAGGCAAAAATAAAAAGCAAAATTTGCCCGATAATTTTTAGTCACAAAATAACTGGCAAGTTTTGATTTTTATTATTTAAATCAAAAAGTAAAGCAAAAGTAAAGTAATGCTTGCCCGATATTTTTTTGAGCACAAAATAACTGGAAAGTTTTATTATAATAACTGGTAATAAAAAGCAAAATTTGCCCAACATATTTTCGAGCACAAAATTGATTTTTATTTTTTAAGTCAAAAATTAAAAGCAAAATTAGGATTTCAGTTTACGGTTGAACTAAAATTGAAAAATTTATAATAAGGGGTTTTATGTCATTTCGTAAGGGGCCGTTAAAGTATGATGTAAGCAGATTGGCTGAGTTCCTAAATGAATTTATGCAATGCATCAGTGCGTTTAATTTTGAAATGGCTCGAAGCTTATTAACCAAAACTGCGCAACTATACTATTTTTAAGAATATCAACTGAGTTGCGCAGTTTTCGTATTGAAACTTAGCACAAATTGAAAATAAAACACACTGATACATTGAATAAATGCATTTAGGAACTCAGCCATTTTTTCAATTCCTAACCCCCCGTCCCGCTCGTCGGCAAAAGTAAGAAAAGCTCTTAACCCTTCCCATTCGTACGCAAAAATTAGTACATGCATTTTTCAAAGTGTTCTAGTTTTTTCATTGACACCCTGTTCTCACTCGCCTTAAAAAAGGCAGAGTAATGGCGTTATTTTGACACTATGCATCTTTCAGGTGTTCTTACTACAGACTTTTTTAAGACCGCCTTATTTTGCATTCCGACAACAGTCAATAAATTGTGCTCTTAAATTTCGGAAAATTCATTACCTTGTAAGTCTTAAATTAAATAGAAACGCAAATAACACGGTGTTACAAAAAATAAGTTTTTTTCTGTCCTATGAACCAAATGCACATATTCGGAAAGAGGGGAACAAATAAAAATACACGTGTATCGTCGATTTTCATGTACACGTCAGAATTTTTTTTTTAAAGTTTGAAGTATAAAGCTCGTAGTGGCCTGTGTGGAAGCCTTTGGACGGATTTTTAACCCTTTTTCAGTGATCTAATCAAGCTGATTTTTTGCAGGCAGACTCGTGGAAATGTCTGTAGCACGTCAAATTTTTTAAAAACAATTTTTATCAATTCTCAGATTTTCCCCAATTTTTATTATTTTTGAAAAAAAAATATTTTTTTCACTTTTCTTAGCATAACTTGAAGGGACTCCAAATTTTTAAACTACTAAAGCGTTAGGAAAAAAAAATGTTTTTGACCCATCCTACTCGATAAAGTTGTAGTTAATCAATAGTAACCTTCTAACATTACACAGTTTTTGACTTTTACAACACTTACAACTGGTCTAGGGGCCCTCAAACGATACTACATGTCCATCCAACTTCCATCGGACATGTCCATCCGCCTTGATTTCTTGCACATGAACGATACTACATGTGTGATGACTTGACAGGTCGGATAGACATGTAGTATCGTTTGAGGGCCCCTTCTGACAGATGATATAAGGAATTGCAATATTGTTTTAAGTTCTGTTGTGCGAAAACGTATTTCTATATATTTCATCTGAAAAAAATGCAGTGTCTGACGCGAAATAACTTTTGTTACGTTTGTGGCTTATTCGCACCAAGTAAAAATTTCAAAAATATTACTAAAACAGTGGTGAATTCGTTTCAGAAAATATTTAAGACTGCTTATGTTCCTTACTTGTGGTATACTCCGGAAGTCAAGTGCGACTATTGCTACAGAAATTTGTGCAAGTTTACTGATGGAAGGTCAACAATAAAGTACGCTGTACCAACAATTTGGCTACCACGCACGGAGCACTGCAATGAATTGTGCTACTTTTGTGTAACTTTTGCTCAAACAAAAGGGTACCAATACATTCACCGCAACAAAATTCGCTACGCTAATGTAGAATCGGTAATTCCAGCAGTTCTATACTCACCAGAAGTGAGTGTAGCGGCTTCAGTGGAGATTTTTGGTAATGTTCCCGAAATAAGCGATGCAGAATCAACAGTTGTACCAAAACTGCTATCAACTTTTCTTCCATCGAATGCGAGATGCGAGAGTCCACAAGTATCGGAATTTGTGGCAACACCCAGTGAAATTGGGACTGCAATGCCGCATTTTATAACGCAAGCCGACTTCAATGACCTCGTACGAGACGGAAATTTGTCGAGGAGAACAGAAGAACTCTTTGCATCACGCTTTAAGCAGTGAAATATAGTGGCGGCTGATTTTAAAATAACAGCCGCTCGTGATCGATGTAGCACTATTCCATATGACCAATTTTTTAGATTGCACGAAGATCGGGAAAAAACTTGGCTTATTGTTGTGACATTGATTCGCTGTTTGCAAAAATCGGTTACCCACATATTTCAGAGGAGTGGCGACTTTTCATCGATGCATCGGTCAACAGCCTTAAAGTCGTGCTGCTTCATATCGGCAACACACATCCATCTGTCCCACAAACCTCAAGGAAACATACGAAGGCATGGAATTAATATTACAGTTGATAAAGTAAAAAGAGCATAATTGGAAAATATGCTGCGATCTGAAAGTGATCGGTTTACTCATGGGTGTTAAGCGTGGATTTCCAACCCACCAGTGCTTTTTGTGTACATGGGAAGGTCGAAAAAGAGATGAGCATTACACTGAATTTAAGTGGAAGCCGCGAACATGCTACAAAGTAGGCGTAGAAAGTATAGAGAATCTACCATTGGTGCAGCCGTCTCAAATCATTTTGCCTCCATTACACATTAAGCTCGGTCTCGTATCAAATTTTGTTAAAAAACTGGATCGTGATGGCGAGGCCATTGCAACTTTGCGCAACATTTTCCCGAAATTGAGCGGCGCAAAGATTCATGCAGGTATTTTTTTAAGAAGTCATTCAGTAACTTTATGTTTTTTAATGATTTTTTTTGATTTAAGGTATTTTCAATGGTCCGCATATAAAACAAATAATTGCAAGTTCTGAATTTTCATCAAAATTAAATGCTATGGAACAACGTGCATGGAAAGGTACAGTTGCCGCTATTAAGCAGTTTCTTGGCAACAAACGAGCTGCCAATTATAAAAATATTGTCGCAGAAATGATTTCGGCATATGGCGAAATGGGCATTTTAATGTCGCTAAAGATCCATTTCCTTTACAATCATTTAGATTTTTCCCCTGATGATTTAGGAGCTTGTAGCGATGAGCATGGCGAAAGGTTCCATCAGGACATTGCGGCTATTGAAAAACGCTTTAAAGGAAAAGATATTACGCATATGCTTGGCGAATACTGTTGGTCTATTTGTCGCGATACTGAAGCAAATGCTTACAACCGCAAAAATAAACGGCCTTAATTTCTTTAAAAACATTAAAGTTTTGAATGTAACAATTCTTTATTTTTATAAAACAAAAGTAATAAAAAAAATTGTTTTTTTAACGAACTGAAACCTTAAAAAAACGATAACCATTAAAAAAAATATATACTTCAAACTTAAAAAAAAAATTCTGACGTGTACATACATGAAAATCGCCGATACACGTGTATTTTTATTTTTTATCCCCTTTCCGAAAAAGTAAATTTGGTTCAAAGGACAGAATGTGTGTAACACGGTGTAATTAGAAATAAGTAAAAGTGAAAACCCAACCAATGCAAAACAAAGTTTATTTGCGCTAAAACATAAGAGAACCAAGAGGAAAATGACAAACAATGAATCTTCAAAGTAACAGACGTCAAAATGAATCGCAAAATTTTTAAAATATTTGAAAATGCTGCCTTACGTAACTTGTCGCCTTTCCACTTCCCACCTTATCTGTATACGTCAAAATTAATCCAATACTCCGCCTAACGTAAGGCGCGTGAGAACAGGCTCATTGGCCGCATTCAGCGCAGACAACAGTTGGCAACTGTTGTGTAAAAATTCGCTGACTGGTACAAATTTGGTAGCGCTAACTAAAACTGATAAAGTAGCGAACGCCTTTTAATCAAGCGAAAAAATTCTATGCTACATGAACGCAACTGTTTACTTAACTGTCAGATGCTGTTACTGACGCTGTTAAATTAATAAACGCAGAAATAACGCAGCAAATTTAAGTGAGAAACCTTTGCAATTGAATTAAATTTACATACAAATTAAATTGAATCTAACTTCTGACGTGTAGAGTAGCAATACATTCAGAGAAAGACATCGTGAACTAAGGTAGTGCTACCATTACAGTTCACAACAGTTGTCTGCGCTGAATGCGGCCATTGATTGATTCATGAAATTCAATTTTCAATTTTGGTTCAAACGTAAGCTGAAATCCAAATTTGCTTTTAATTTTTGACTTTGTTAAAATCGCTTATGTTGTCAAATTAAAGACGATGGTTGAAACTTTATCGACTTACAATTTATTTGGGTCTATTCAGTCTGAACACAGAGATTAAAATTATCCGGAAATAACAATTTTTACACTAATGCTCAATTCCGGTTTTTTTTTTAGCTGTCAGATTGGCTGAGTGCTACCCATAGAATAAGAAACGCATTTACCCCATGAACACATTATATGACAAACGAAACAAAAGTGAACTTAAATTAATTAAGTAAACAACTTCAAAAATAAAAATCAATATTAACAAGATATTTTGTGCTCGAAAGCATAAGTCACTAAAGGTGCATTCATACATATAAAAAACTTATAGTTAAAAATAAATATAGTAGCTTAAAAATGTATTTAATTCACATATAAATAATATTTTGCTTCACTAAAATCTTATTTATATGTGAATTAAATTAATTTTTGCTTTACTAAAATATTATTTGTATATGAATTAAATAAATTTTTAAGCTATTATATTTATTTGAAGCTATAAGTTTTTTAAATGTATGAATGTACCTTTAGTGACTTATGCTGTCAATATTAGATTCTTGTAATCTTTAGCTTAAGGATTTATTTCCCGAAATGTTAAGTAAATAAAATAAAATCAAATAAAAAAAAATAAAATGTGTTGGGAAAGTTTTGCTTTTTATTTTTGCCTTAAAAAATAAAAATCAAAACTTACCAGTTATTTTGTGCTCAAAAAATATCGGGAAAACTTTACTTTTTAGTTTTGCTTTAAAAAATAAAAATCAGAACTTACCAGTTATTTTGTTACCAAAAAAATATCGGGCTTTTGCTTTTTATTTTTGCCTTAAAAAATAAAAATCCTAAATTACTGGCTATTTTGTGCTTTAAATATATCGGGAAAATTTCGATTTTTATTTTTGCCTTAAAAAAATAAAAGCAGAAATAATTATAATTTTTTATTCAAAATTTTAAAAATCATAATTATTATTTTTAGCTTTTTATTATAAAATGCATACTTAGTACGGTCTCTGGTTTTTTATAATCGAATGAAATTCTCTTGGAATATTAATAAGTTTTAATGCAGATTCGGACGATAACTCGGCAATGGGCCTTATCCGCAGAAGAAAGAGAAATCATGTTTGCACACTGCTCTAGTTTGCATACTGCTCCGCTGCCTATCAAGCAAAAGAGTGCAACCATTTCCAGGAATTGAAGTCTGTAATTTTATCAGAATATCAATATTTTTATGGTAATAATAGCGCGGTGCGATAGCCAAAACGTGAGTAAGAAACCGACAGATGTTTTTAACTATTTTCGCACTCCTAATCACGAATCTGGCACCCAAATGTTTCCATCACATCAGGATTTTGAAAAAAACGTGATCCAAGGTCAAAAAATTCTCCTAAGAGAAATCAACTTGGATCGTCAAAACTAAAAGAGGATCAACTTGGTTCGATTTTTTAATATCCTTTTCACTTATTGAATTCTTTTTCACTTATATGATGTAAACTGTTGAGATATGGACAATAGGAGTAGCGAATTAAGATTGATTTCTCGAATTTCACATTCTAACAGGTCTCAAAAGTTGCATAGGGTTGTCAAGATCTCCCAAAAAAAAAAAAAAAAAAAATTAGGAATAAAGAACATCTACCGCAAGAACAAAGTTGTGTTTTGAGAAAAACATATAAAAATATAGATCTCAAAATGCTTAGATTTTTATAAGAAAAACTTCATATGTCTTAAAGTAAAAGTAAATACAGACTTTAACTAAAAATATTTTGTCAAACACGATGCCTTTCTTAATTTTTACCCAGAGTGTAAGGTGTGATGAATATTCGAATCTAAAGATACTCCCGAGAGAGCACAGAATTTTTGATTGTTGTCTGATTGTGTAAATTTTGGTGGTATTGATTAAAATGTTAACGTTTTCCTTAAATTTGGCGAATCAATAATTTGCATATTTTTTGCATATACATTTTCTTGTTTCTGAGAAATTTATACTTTACTTCAATTTTTAAACTTTTCCAAAAACATGAATATAAGGTTTTATATATCGAGCATCAGAAGTGGTACCGTAACGTAATTTTCACAATTTTAATTCTTAAAATATTTTTGAACAACTCCCTTTCAAAGAGTATCTATATAAAACACCAGGCAGGAAATTTATTATTTCCTCAAAACACCTCACCTCAGCATTTGATAAATATGGTATACTAAAATTTAGAGTTTCTGAGTTAGCCATTCGATGGGTCTCAATTGACTTAAAAATTGTTGTTAAGAAGTGTTTTAAGGAAATAATTACCATAAAGGATATATGAACAAAATAGTTAAATTTCATGCTAGGAAGCATTTTTTTTTAGATATGAAAATAGGAAAAATATCTTTGGCCATTTCCTGGTGTCTTAAATAAATATTTTTAGATAGAGTTTCGTTGAAAAATATACGAAAATTCCAAATTGAGAAAATTATTAAATTACCACTTCTGATGCCCGAGATATTAATTAATATATTAATTATTCTGGAAAAGTTAAAAAATTGTGATCAAGTATACATTTCTCGAAAACAAGTAAATGCATATGCGAAAAATAGGCAAATTATTAATTCGCCAAATTTAAGGAACACGTTGTCACTATAACCAATACAACAAAAATTTAGAAAATCAGATAACAAACAAAATATTTGTGCTATCTCGAGTGTACCTTTAGATTCGAATATCCCCTTCTCACAGGACACTGTGGGTAAAAAGCGATAAGGGCATTGTCTTTGGCAAGATATTGTTAGTGAAAGTTTGTATTTACTTTTACTTCAAAACATCTGTAGTTTTTTTACAAAATTTTAAACATTTTAAGAATTTTTTACTTTTTTTTCAAAAAACAACTCTGTCCTTGCGGGAGTGGTAGACATGTTTTTTTTCATAAAATTTTTTTGGGAGATCTTGACAATCCTATGCAACTTTTGAGACATCTTAGAATGTGAAATTCGAGAAAGCAATTGTGTGTCGATTCGCCCTATTTTCCATATCTCAACAGTTTGAATTAATTTTGTATTTTGGGGTCTATTGTTTGGATATGGGGGATCTAGGGTAATTTTGTTGTTGGAAGGCCCTATTTGTTTTTTTATGGGGACGATTTTTTGCCGACACATAATATTACATATCTCAATGGTTTGCAGAATATAGCTGCGCTAAAATAAAGTATTTTTGAAAAACGTGAAAAAAGGTTTAAAAATTGTTAAAAAGGGGGTGGGGGGAGGGTGGGGGATGGAAATATGAAAGATAATTTTTAATCAACTTATAACAAACATCTTTGCAATATACAAAAATCGCGTACCACTTTTAGTTTTGCTGATCCAAGTTGATTTCTTTTAGGAGAATTTTTTGACCTTGAATCACGGTTTTCTCAATATCCTGATGTGATGGAAAATTTTGGGTGCCAGATTCGTGATTAAGAGCCCAAAAATAATTGAAAACAATATTTGGTTTCTTACTCACAAAAAGAAGGCTCTTTTTGGTGAACAGTGTATTGAAAAAATGTAAGCAATTAAATTAATAGACCAATATCATTAGGCTGGTGCTTAACAGTTCCAGAGACGGAACGGACATGGAACAATTCTTTTGAAGAAAGGAACTAGTTCACGGAAACATGTCCGCGGAACTATCTAGTTCCTTTGCTTATTTGAACTGTATAGACTATTTGAACTGTCTGCTTGTTGAACTTCAGGAGGCAATTTGAAGCATGTCCGCGGAACTATCTAGTTCCTTTGTTTATTTGAACTGCAGAACTATTTGAAGCATTTATTTGAATTAAGTGCTTGTTGAACTGCGGAGAAAATGTGTTAGGTTCCATGTATATTTCCAACACATCACTCTGACTAGTCTTAAATCAATTGAACAGAATTTTTTGCTTTTTTATTCTTTTTATTTCAATATTTTTAACTTTTCAATATTTCTTTTTATTTCACTATTATTATTTCTTTAGTTAATATAAAAAAAGGAACTTCTATCATTTAGTAAATAGTTTCATTTAGTAAATAAAGTTCATGAAGTAAATTTATAAAGTTACTGAAAAGCGAGCAAAAATAATTTCTAATCAGTTCCTCATAAGCTTGAAACTCAGTTGCATCTTATAGTTCATCAGCTTTAAGCATGTTCCCGGAACTATATAGTTCTAGCAGTTCTATTTATAAGAATGAAAGTAACAAAAGCATGTTCAATGTCATTTCGTGAATAGAGGTGTTCACATTTCAAACCGCTCATCAAATCGTTTGTCTAATCCAATAGAACAACGTGGGAATTCCATGAAAATTTCACGTTGTTCTATTGTTTTTGACGAACGATTTGATGAGAGGTTTGAAATGTGAACAGCCTTAATGAGATGTGGCTCAATAAAAAAAATGTTATTGCAATCGGAACTGTTTGGACATGCTTAAATCGTCCAGATGGAATGATTGGAACTATGTCCGAGAGTGAACATAGTTCCATGAACTATGCAGGTCCAGAACGACCCAACTCTAAATATCATTCTTTACTGCTGTTTTGATATTTTTATCTTGTTTTTGTTAAAATTGTTATCAACAAACTATTCTGAAAATCTGAATCAAATCGTCAATTAATTCACGAAGAACTTACTTTTCTATTGAATAAAAAGACTTATCTACTGATTCCATTTATGAAAAAAATTTGAAATACTAAACAAATTATCTACACTTTAGAGATAACTAAGAGATTTCATTTATTTGTTTTTGTGTATGTAAGCTTGTCATTCTTTTAATACAATATTTTGGTACCTTGGTTGGTACACTGAAAGATTCAAACGATTTTTTGCTCTCCTGAAAAAGTTGTTTTTGTTGATAGGTCATATTGAATATAAGCTCCCGATATATGATGAAATAAGTACATTTTAACTTACCGATCTCCCCAGCATAACGCATCTTCTCGATATCTGAAAAGAACGAAAAGTAAATAAGCTTTAGTTTTTTTTTGTAATTATCTTTTTTGTGCTAGATTGTATTTTATAAAAATTTATTAAGTCTTTATTAATAAAACTAACTTTCGGTATAATAAAGTGACGACCGTAGCCTAGTGGCTAGAGTGCGTGGCCCCTTAGCTAAAGAACCGCTAAAGAAATGCTTTTTAAAATCGGGAATAATGAAGAACATGTTGAATTTTATTTTATTTTATTTTATTTAATTTTATTTATCTACCGTCAAAAAGGTAATTGAACGAGCATTTATCCAAAAAAGTTTAGGAAAATTTTTGTTCTTGGTGGTTCCATCTCTTGCGGTGAGCTAATTGAATTCAAAGAAGGGGTACGAAAAACATATTTTAAAAATTAAAAAGAATTTTTATATTTACTTAATCTTAAAGCTAGCAAAATTATCTTTTCAACAATATAAAAATTATGGTGGTACTCAATGTGTCCTTGAGATATGGACATTTTAAAGTCTAAACAAAGATTTATATCAATGTTTTATGAAAAATTCGTTGTACTAAAAATGATTGTACTAAAATTTATATTAGTTGCGTTTTTTTTTTCATGGGAGATCAGGATCA
This sequence comes from Dichetophora obliterata, assembly GCA_963920525.1. Lineage (NCBI taxonomy): Eukaryota > Metazoa > Arthropoda > Insecta > Diptera > Sciomyzidae > Dichetophora > Dichetophora obliterata. The sequence continues at coordinate 157,304,140 of OY986438.1, forward strand.
TATCATCGCATTTGCAAGCAAAGCAAAAACCACAAAAAATTCAGCAAGTGAGCTGGACATTTAAATTGATCCAATTCTATGTTTTTAAGTGTTGAAAGCGCAACTGTAAAAGTAGAGAACACTTAGCCGTTATTCACGACTAGATGACGCTGCGACTGAAAAATCTGGCAGTACTGCATTATTTGACATTTTAAAAGTTTGGTAGCAATAGCATTTTCGCAAAATATTTCGCAAAACTTATCTGCTAGCTACATAAGAACATCAGATATTCTTCTGTAAGCAGAAAATAGCGCCACCTGTCTGTAATCCCAAACGTGTGGGGTTAAATTTGAAGAAACTTTTGGTAGACATCATCATTCAGCTATTCACCGCAAGGTGTATAGTTTGTACCCACAGTACTTACAAACGCGGCGCCATCTATCTGTGAATTTAACGCATAGATCAAAACTAATGAAATAATTGTGCTGACCAGATGCGCATATGTTTTATTATATCGCCATATAGCTGAAACTGATTACATGAAAATATTAACTTTTACAGCATTCTTATTCACAGTCATCTTTTCGATAAAATTGTGATATATATACAACATTTAAAGTAGCATTGATAAAGAACTAAGTGACAACGGTGACACAATAGTGAGAAAAAACAGAGCATTCACAACAAAACAAATTTAACACGAGGGGGCGGGGGTGGGGAGGCAAAAACTAAGTAGATTACTAAAAGATATATAATCCAAAATGTTCGTAATTACTCTAGACGCAGAAATGCATTCTTTGAGATAAATGGGGACGTTCAAACAATGTACATAGAGAATTTTAAAACAATACTCAGTTTTATTAATAGTCTGGTATGAAAAAATAAATTTTTAGCCATAACTTTTGGTTGGAAAGAGATATTGGTGTAATTTTTTTACATAATTTATTTTTGAGACTTGACTTTTTTGTAAAAAATATAAAAACAACATTTTGGTAAAAAAAATTTCGCGAAAAAAATCAAAGGGTTCTTAGGTAACGATGTTTTATGAAAAATTCGTTTTGTTGTTTTGATGATAAAAACATTAAAATAATTTTTGCGCTTAGCTGGAAGAATTTTTGCAAATAAATGCTATGTCATATGAAAGGTAGTCAGATTTGCTATTTTTAATTGATTTCATTATTATAACAACAACAATTTTTGAGTCATTTTTTGAGTAAAAAGTCAATATTTTGGACCTTTTTTGGCATGGTTTGGTTGGTTGGTTTAGATGGTGATTCTACATGCAAGTAGGATCCAAGTAGCCTTAGTGAGCCGTTTTGATACCATAACCTCTTTTTTTCTGATGGTTGACTGGGTAGCGCACTGCTAGGTTATAACCATCCGGTGCGATTGATGAACGTTAGGAGATTGTTGATTTTTGTTGTTGAGAGTTCCTCTAGGTTGCTGAGGAAGGGCCTGTCAAGCGTTGTTAGTCTGGACCTGACCAGGGCCGGGCAGGTGCATAGAAAGTGTATTAGTGTTGCTTTTTCATTTGGGTCATCGCAGCTGCGACAGTGGGTGTTGAAAGGTAGTCCAATTCTCTCGGCATGAACTCCGATGCACCAGTGACCCGTAATAATAGCCGTTAATCTGGCTATATCGTTCCGGGGTTTCGAGAGCATCTGTTGAGTTCGGCCTATGTTGTAAAGGGGCCATATTTTTCATGATGTGTTGCAGGTTGGTTGTTCAATCCACCTACGACCGGCTAAGGTTAAGTAGTAAGAACGAATTCCTCCCTTGACTGTGTTCAGTGGAACTTCGACTGGTTCCGCTCTGGAAACGTCAAGGGAAGAACCCCGCCTAGCCAATTCATCTGCCTTTTCATTACCATAAATGTTCCTATGGCCGCGAACCCAGATTATGGTAATGCTAAGTTGGTGACTTAGCCGGGCCAGTTCATCCTTACACTGCCTTACCAGTTTGGAGTTGGTACTGATCGCAGCTAAAGATTTAACGGCAGCTTGGCTATCCGTCAGAATAGCTGCGTTTTTGGCATACTCATAAAACATATATACACTGACTTAACGGTACAGTTCAACCTATTTTTGTGAAGTGATTTTATTGATCTTTGTGTTTTTATTGATTGAACAAAAGAAATTGGAATGAAATATATTAATGGACAGCGGAGATATTTGCATCGAAAGACCAAACTTTGATTTTCATGTCGTTTTTTTCTCATTCTTAGGTAACGATGTTTTATGAAAAAGTCGTTTTACTGAAAATTTCTCCAATTTTAAAGATATATGAGTGTTTTTGATGTCAAAATAACAAAAAATTTTTAAAATTAAATATACAAAAATCTCCGATACTAAAGAGTTTTATAATAACAAAATTACCGTTAGTTGAAAAATTACAGAGGGGGCGTGGCAAAAACAAAGTATGTAACATTTTAAGTTGGGATAAACTTAATATGTGTACCTAGTTTGAGCGAAATCCGTTGAGCCGTTTAGATTTGTATAAAGGCCAAACAAACAAACAAACAAACAGAAAATGAGTTTTATTACTATAGATAAATATGTGCGTCCTAAATTAGATTCTGTTATTTGGACACCAAAATATACATATTCTTAAAATTGTAGAAATTCTTAGTACAACGACTTTTTCATAGAAAAAGCGCCAGCTGTTTTCTGTCGTTAGTAGACTCATATCCTGACTTTGATTGGTCTGCCAAAAGACCGATTTTAATTTTAAGCTCAGGTTGATTTATTTCTTTTGTTTCGCGCTACCAATGCCTAATTTTCCTTACCTCGTACTTGCCAAGTCTTTAATAAACTCAGATAATCCCTTCTGTAATTAAGATAATCGGTTAGGGATGATTTTGTCCAACTTCTAGGTAAAAATGCTGTCATTGCTCATTAAAAAAAATCTTAAAAATATCTCCAATTAGATTTTTACAGCGGAAAGGAGAAAGTGGCGTAAGTCCATTCATTTGACATCTCCCTTAATAATGAAGATAATTGTTAAAAGGTGGTTTTGTAATACCTCTAGGTACTGCCATTCCTCATCAAAAAATTCTTAAAAATATCTCGTTTTAGATTCCTACAGCATAAACGAGAAATTTAAAAAATGTTCAGTGGACCAGTGGCGCAAGTCCAAATTTTTTTAATAATATGCAATATTCTGCATCAATTTTGGGTGTTATTTAGTTTATTTTTTACGCTATGAATAGCTGCATTTATGCTCTAGACCTAGCTTATAAGCAAAACTGAGTTCTTCATACTTGGAATTCATCATAAGAATTTTTCTAAATGTTCGATTTTCTCAAAACTATCAAAAATTAACTTGCGCCACTTGTGCTCTGAGCAGCTCATACATTAAAAATCTTTTAAATTTTATATAATATTCTTTTTATATGGTTCTGTCATCTTCAATAACGATCTTCTATCAGCTTCCCATGCACCCACAACGGTGCAGTTTTTGGCTGTTGGTGTCATCGGGCCATTCTTCTTCGAAAATGTAGCTGGAACCACAGTTACTATTAATCGTGCCCTATATCGCGCTGACGAACTTCTTTTGGTCCGAGGTGATGTCAATTGGCAACCGAAAACAAGTATTTTATTTTACTAAAATGAATAGAGAATGCTATCATTTTTAACTCTTTTGCAAACATGTTTATGGTGAAAAAAGTTTCTTTCTGTAATTCAAAATGAAGCCTTTTTGAATTTAAAAAAACCCTTCCACTTTTTGCGAACGCATCGAAACGCCAAGTTCGTAAAAATGAATTTAAAAATGAAAAAATTCTAGTTGTTTATAATCGAGTGCAGTCGTATTTCATTAATTGATTTAAAATTTCTTTTTGTTTTTCTAATTTTAAATGTTCAATGTTTTTTAAAGTACAATATTTGAATGTTGTGATATGAACTAGATATAGTCTTAAGACCAATGAAATCAAAAAAGACCCCTTATGAAGGAAGAAAGCCGCTTCCGAAACGTTTGGTAGATGGTGAAAAATATATCTTAGATTATTTTTCATTGAAAAAAAAAATTGGCCAAAATAGTCTAAAACAAAAATATCTCCACAGAAAAATTATCAACCCGAAAATGTTCGCAAAACTCTCACTTATCGTCAAATTTTTGGTTGTGCTTCAGTGGGGCGCATATAAAAACAACGAGAATAAACAACAAAAGCAATTCAGAGCCTGAGCATAGCAATCAATATAAATAATTTGGTAATATGTTGTATAGCACATATTATTTTATTATTGTTATTGCCAACGATCGATCGATTGATCGAACCACTCTCATTCATTCATCCTCCGTCGTCGTCGTCGTCGTCGTTGCCGTCGCATATTTATTCCACAGTTCGTATGTGATCATAATTTAAAAATTTTAACTCAAAGTTTCTAAATTGCCAAGACTAACTAACCATCAACACAACAACAAAATGTTTAACAACAACAGCAACAGTAAAACAACCGCGACAACAATAACATCATCATGTTGGCAAATTGAAGTAACTTGGTCAAGACGCACATGAGGACGTTTTATGCCTTCCTTCATACGAATATACATACATACATACATACGTATGTTTATATGTTTGTCAGCTCTGTGAACTGTATTATTATTATTATAGGGCCACGCATCCTACAGATGCCAGACAAAAAACCAATTATTAAAATTGTATTTTTCGTCGCAAATCCGAGTTTTACCGCAGAATAACGCGAAATACGACGACCTTTTTGGGGAATAAGTTTTGACTTTTTTTTTTGTTCTTTTAGTCTGCTCGAACTCAAGTCGAACTTAGAATATAGCGTAAAAATTGTTATTGGCATATAATCGATTAGTATGTTTTGATTTTCGTTGTTGTTTTATTGGATTTTTAATCGCAGGTAGGGAGTAAATAAATTTTGACTTTCCGGATGTTTGAAATTTAAAAGATCTTTTCAAATTCTCAATCAATCAATCAATCAATCAATCAATCAATCAATATGTTTCAAATTACTCTCAATTTCTAGTGCGAAGTGAAGTTGGAATGAATAAACGAGTTATAAGGGAAAACCATAAAAGGTGAAATATAGATAAATACAAACTCCATTTCGCAGAATATTATAGTGATGCATTTCCACTTGATATGACGTTATTGATATGATACCTGATATGACGAATTACAAAACAAACTTTTGTTTTTTTATTTTTTTTATTTGATTGGACTCTTTGTCTTACAGCTATTGCCTTGGTGTCAAAATAACTCTAAGAACCTATTTTACTGATTTGCTAAAGTGTAAAACTTCTGCTTAGACATATTATTGGAAAAATAGGCGGATCAACAATATTAAGAAAAATTCGACAACAATAGCCATGGAACCTATATTTTGTGACGATAATATCGATAATAGAATTGCATTATCGAATAACGAATGTGAAGAATCTGTGTCTGGGCATTTCCAGAAAAAAGTCTACCGTAACCAAAAAATTAAAACTTATTAAAAACTTGATATATAATTAAATCATTTAAGAGAAACATTTTAATTAAAGTTTTTTCTAAATGACCTAGTTATTTATTATGTTGATTTTATATGATTTAAATATTAATTGTAAATATTTGATAGTTTAAATTTTACTTGATTTTAAATACTAGAATTTGCATTTAAAATCAAGTATGATTTAAGCTATCAAACATTTAGAATTAGTATTTAAATCATATAAAATCAACATAAGAAACATTTTAATTTTATTAGCTTCAGTAATTTCTACATAAATTCATTAATCATGATGATCAAATTGTCTGCACTGTTTCACAAATGTAGATTTTCTTTTTCGTTATAATTCGTAAATGTTTCGTAAGCTTTTTTGTTTTAGTAAAAATGGAAGGCATTGGCAAGAGATAATGAAAAAATGGTGGATTCAAAGAAAGGACAATATATTAAATTTGTTTTTTTATTACTTAATTACATAACTATTTAACTACCTAATTACTTAAATACCCAATTAAACTGCATTGGAAATTTTAGTAACGTTACGAAAGATCAAAAATCCTGATAAAAAAAGACCAGAAAAGATTATTAAATTTGATCACTTAAAAAATAAACTTATGTTATTTTCAAATCTTCTAAAAAACGTTTTGTACAAAAAGTCTTGCCCAATTCAGAGAGTTTTGCAAATTTTGAAATCCAAGTCAGAAATCACTTCCGTTTTTTGTAACGTAACGCCAGCACATATTTTTGCTTATGTATTTAGATCCTTAGCGTTAATTGTTGTTATTGCTTTTAATATAGTGCTACTAAATTACTACGCAAATAAAAAAAAAATTTTAAAAATTAGACCTTTTCATTCTATTTTTTTAACATTTATTTGTACAAATCGTCCGTAACGCCCATATATAATTTTGGGAGAAGCCTTAGATTTATTCGGACAAATATAGCGTCTGATAAATTGACCTTGTGGCTTGGTTAATTCCGAAATTATTAAATTAGTTTATTAACCGAAGGTTAATTAATCAACCGTTTTTAAAGAGAAAATACCGAAATTATAAGAACGATTTTACAAAAAAAAAAAATTACTAGTAAGAGGTATAAAAAATTAACCCATTAACGTCAAAGAAGACACAATTACAGACACTTAGGGCTTCAATCTTGAATATTGATACATGAAAAAATATACCGAAAAGATGTGTTTTTCTATTTTTAGGTATGCTCTTTTGATTCGCAATTAGATTAGAAAAAAAAAAAATAATGAAAAATAATCTAGGTTTAAAGCGGAATATTAGTGATTTTCTTTTTTCCATTATTTTGAGTAAAAAAAAAATAGTTAAATATTAGTACTTTCAAGTGAAATACTTTTATTCAAACTCGAATCAGTTTTTTTCCCAAAAGTGATTCCGAAACGTAATTCCTAATATTTTTAAAACAAGTTTCAAGGCCCTATAAGAATTTGCTTAGATCCAAGTATGTCTTTTATACCCTAAGCGTACTGCGTAAGGGTTATATTAATCTCGTCACTCCGTTTGTAACGCCGATAAGAAGACGTGGCAGGTATAGAAAAGTTTAAATATAATATCCTTGATCAGCATCAACTTCTGAGACGATTTCGTCATGTCTGTTTATCCGTTTATCTGTGTGTCCAAACCCGCCAGAGGACCTTCGGGGAATCTGCCTGTCCAAGGCCAGGAATAAAGGGTGATGGTTGGTGACTGTGTAGACAATTTATGTGACACGGAAAGGCTTACCTTGAACTTTGGTTGTTGGCTCCAATGAGTTATGTGAAACTATAACTTCAGTTACAGCCAACTTAAACGAAGTAGATAAAATAATTATATTGGGAGACTTTAACCGTCGCAATATTTCTTTTATTACCGATGATAATGACAAACACCTTCTTCCAAATACTCTTACTAATTCGGTCGACTTTAATTTACTTAGCTTCTTTTATAGTAACGATTGTCTGCAAGTAGCTCCCATCCCTAACCAGAATGGACGTTGGTTAGATTTAGTTCTTACTAACTCATACGACGAAGTCAACGTCACTCCAACCTGTGAAGCAGAGCATTTATTCTCAAATACCCTTCACCACACTGCATTTACAGTTCAATTACTTGCTTCCCGTATAACCTTTAGACAATCCTTTAATAATTCTGTAGTGTATGATTTTCTTAACGCTGATTATAATAATATAAGAAATGAACTGAATTCTTTTAACTGGGACCAACTATCAGTCTTGGATTTGGACGATGCTGTTTCGCTTTTCTATCAGAGTATCTTTTCCGTACTTAATACTTTTGTTCCAAAAATAAAAAAACGAAATAAATTATCTGAACCGTGGCTTGATCCCAATCTTAGGCAACTCAGAAATCAAAGAAATAGTCTCTACAAAATCGTTAAAAACACCGTCATTGTGAGTGATGAAGTAAAGGCTGTCTAAAGAGTTTTCAAAAAAGTCTGAAGAAGCATATAAATTTTACACCAACTTGATTGGTGAAAGAATTATTTACGACCCTAAAAAAATTTTTCGACTTTGTAAACGTCAAGCGTAAATCGGCCGGATATCCTACAACCATGTTTAAAGGTAATGTTTCTTCTTCCAACCCACAAGTGATCTGTAATCTCTTTGCAGATCATTTTAAAGAAGTATTTCGTCCTCCTTTAACCCCAATTCGTACCCCGTTACTGTATCCCAACACGTCCCCTTTGGTTTGCACAGTCAATATTACACAAGAGGACATTAGTAATTCTATAAATGAATTCGATCCCTACAAGACTCCCGGTCCGGACCTTATTCCACCAATTCTCCTTGTTCAGTGGCTAGCTCAATTAATTACACCATTACATATTATTTTTAATAAGTCTTTGGAAATAGGTGTTTTTCCATCTTTTTGGAAGCCATCTCATCTAATACCAATTTATAAGAATAGCGATAAGAGAGCGATCGAAAACTACAGAGGTATTGCCTTATTGTCAGCTATTCCTAAGCTTTTTGAAAAAATAATATGTTCTAAGCTCACTGAAATAGGTAATCCACACCTAAATGAACAACAACACGGATTCCGTAAAGGACGATCAACCACTACAAACCTCACAATAATGGTTTCAGATGTTCTTAACAATATGGAAAAAGGTCATCAGATAGATTCTATATATACTGATTTTAGTAAAGCATTTGATCGAGTTGATCACGTAATCTTAACTAAAAAATTAGAAAAATTCGGTATATCAGGTTCTTTGTTGAATTGGCTTATATCCTATCTTAGTGGAAGATCCCAACATGTTAAATTTCAGGGTACTCTATCTAATAAGATTATTGTCTCATCAGGCGTACCCCAAGGAAGTCACCTCGGTCCACTCCTCTTTAACATATTTATTGCAGATATATCTGAAGTTTTGTATGATATCCCACATCTCTTATACGCAGACGACTTAAAAATGTATTATGTCATTAAATCAGATGTGGATACAGTTTTCTTACAGAGTAAACTTGTATCCCTGGAAAACTGGTGTAATCAATATAAGCTTTCTCTTAATGAAAATAAATGCTATGTTATAAGTTATTCCCGTAAAAAAGAAATGCTTTACAGTAGTTTTGAGCTAAATGGGGTTGAACTAAAAAGGATCAATCACATTGCAGATCTTGGGGTTATCCTAGATTCTAGGCTGCGCTTTAATCTTCACCTCGATCATATCACATCCAGGGCAAACAAGCTTCTCGGATTCGTTAAAAGACGCGCAAATGAATTCAAGAACGTCTGGGTAACTAAAACCCTATATTGCACACTAGTACGTCCAATTCTTGAATATTGTTGCACAGTATGGAACCCAAGTTTTGCAGTGCATAGTGATAGAATAGAATCTATCCAAAAACAATTCTTACTTTTTGCCTTGAGAGACACGTACAACCCTCGGGACTATAGAAACCTGCCACCATATGTTCACAGACTGAAAGCCATTAACCTAATGCCGTTGTCAACAAGAAGATCGCTACTCTGTTCATGTTTTATATTTGATGTCATTGCCCGAAACATTGACAGCGAATATATTTCCAACAAAGTAACAATTAATGACCCAATAAGGAGAACTAGGCATACAAGATTTTTATGTGAGTCACAGCACCACACTACTTACGCTTTCGAAGAACCAATTAACAGATGTTGTATGATATTTAATACTATCAGCGAGCACTACCTACCACCTATGTCTAAATACATGTTCAAGCGTACCCTCTCCAATCACCTCCTTCCACCATAAGCATCTATCCTTATCACGATCACCAATCACCATCCATGCCTCTTTAACTGTTCCCTATTAATTATAAGATAGCACATCAGCTTAATAGCCATATTTTCAACTACTTTGTATAAAATATGTAAGTAATAAGTTCCTTATGTTTTTTTAAGATAGCACAGTAGCTTAATAGTCATATTTTCTACTACTTTGTATAAAATATGTTAGTTATAAGTTCCTTCTGTTTCTTTTCTTTTCTTATCTCCTTTTCTGTTTGACGTGTTCTTAAATTCATGTCGTTCAGGTGGGCGGATTACGCCCACTTCGATTAGCATGTCTTTGTACACCAAAACAAGGTAAGGGGTGAGGAAAAAAAATAAATAAATAAAAAACAACCTGTTAGAATAAGTATATTGCCTCGCTTGGCCAAATAAATAAATAAATAAATAAATAAATAAATAAATAAATAAATAAATAAATAAATAAATAAATAAATAAATAAATAAATAAATAAATAAATAAATAAATAAATAAATAAATAAATAAATAAATAAATAAATAAATAAATAAATAAATAAATAAATAAATAAATAAATAAATAAATAAATAAATAAATAAATAAATAAATAAATAAATAAATAAATAAATAAATAAATAAATCTTGGAGAAAGCATGGTTTCGGTATTAAGTTATCATAACATTGTTATTGTAATATGCTTACGATGGACGATCAATCCAATATAACTTGAAGAGCGGGGCAGTCACCCATCAAGATAAGGAGACCTGATCTATCGTTGTTCTGCAGATCTTTGTTTTAGAATAAGGGTTCTATGTAAGAGACATAGAATCCTTGACCCGAGTATAAGCCAATTAGAATACTACGGCACACGCTTCCTAGTTTTCTGAAAGAGGCTTTTAAGAAGCCTTAATTAAGCTGACAAAGTTGCGTAATTAGGATTGTGGTTCTCTCGGAATTAAATTACCGGGAAACCAATAGTTATTTTTACCTAGTCATGTACAATTCTAGTGACTGAAGGAGTCACAGTCAAATATAATTCTTCTAACAACTTTTTGTCTGTAGACGAGATGTTGAAGAGCCTTGTCTAGTGGAACCTTGAGCCCGGGAGGACTGTCGTCGGCTTGGTCCTTCGGGGTTTCATTTGCTGTGGTTGTTGTTAGACCAGGAAGGTCGGTGTGAATTACACTTAGTTGAATTCGGGTTGGTAATTCCCTTAAATTACTAAGAAAATGATGGTAGATAAATTCTCGTTTATTTCAAACAGTAAATGTTAGGAAGGTAAGCAACTACCGTATCAATATACTGTTACCTTTGGAATTTGAGAACAGGCGACGGTGAAACCTAAACAGTCTGAGTTGTGTCCACAAATGATTTGGGAACCTTATGAAATAGCAACAGTACCATAGTCTGGTAGTAAGATCGCTACCTAGTTTTCATGACAAACTTAAACGTGGGGTTCGAAGTTGCGTTCCAAAGAAATGGGTTATATTATCGGTATTTATACATGGTTATTTTAAATAATCTAGTCATGTACAATTTTAGTGACCGTATGTGTCACGGTCATGTAAAGGGTGTTTTTTTATAGAGTGATACAACTTTGAGTTGGCATCACTGCTTTATTTGACCACCCATTGAACAGCTGATAGTTGCTTTTTGTTTAGTTTGCGTTGACATTTTATTATGGATCGACTTACACCAGAGCAACGCGTGAAAATTGTGGAAATTTTTAATCAAAATAATGATTCTGTTCGTCAAACTTGTCGTGCACTTCGTCCATTTCATGTCGTACATAATCGTCCTTCAGAGCTGCTAATTGGAAATCAATAGATCGTTTTCGTACCACATTTACTGTTACTGATAATGTGCATCCCGTGAGACGCCGAACAGTGCGCACTGAAGAATCTGTAGCCGCTGTACAGGAAAGCATTGAAGATGATCCTAATTAGTGATGGGACAAGGGTAAATACCCAAATGGTAAATTGGGTATTTTAATGTAAATACCCAGGTATTTACCCAAGCACCTGGGTATTTATCCAAAATGCGGGTATAAATCAGAATAAAGAAAAATTTAAATAAATTAGAAGAATTTAATTTATTATGAATTAAATTTTTTTATAACAAATGAAATAATTTTTAAATTTAATCGTAATTGCTGTTGCTGTCCGTATCCGATAAAAACTCATATCGAGTAGAGCGCGTGATTCCTGTTGAAGTTGAAGGGATATCGTCTTGAGTACCTTCTTGTGAAGAATTCATGGCATTTTCAAATTGAGTGGAGTGCGTGCTTTCTGCTGAAGGTGGTAAACTATTTTTAAAAAGCAAGTTCCCGTTGCACGATACATATTTTATTTTTCCTTCTCTTTTGTTGTTAAACGTTTCCTCTTTTTTGAGTGAATGAAGCTGTGGGTGCTAAAGGAACGTTTAGTAGCAGCTGAAGTACAAGGAGCTGTTAAAATTCGAACAACTGATTTGCTTAATTGCGTGCTTCCACAAATTCCTTTCCACCAAGTTACTGGAGAAATTTCATCCAAACAGCTCCAGACAAAAGTTTTTGCCCAGAAATCATTTCTGGTCTAGTAATTGGAAAATCTGCCATTACATTTATGTTTAGCGCCTGTGACATTGTGTAAATGAATTCCAATGCAACTACCTCCTCAGACGGATCAAGATCACTTCCTTGTGCCTTAGGATCTAGCAAATTCGCAGCTAAATGTATCGGTTTTATGGTTTTTTTAAATCGTGTATTGAATATGGTTGATAGCTCAGTTTTTTCGGCATCATTCAGTATCATAGTTGAAGCAAACTCTAATTCAAGCTTACTTTTAATTTCATTAAACGCAAAATATACCCTGTGTATATTAAATTCATTTGATTCCAGCTTACAAATCCATTCTGTAATGCAACCAAACATGTTTGAACTTAAATTTAATTGCTTCCAAAAGATTTCGCTAAGTAACTGTGATTTTATATCGGCTTGTAGATTAATTTGTTCATGAACTGCTAAGACTTGAAGGGATGCTTTAGTTTTTATTAGACTCTTAGAATTAGAATAGAAGTAACTTCCCCACCTTGTTTTGGCTGGCAGTTTTAATTGTTCACCAATTCCTTTTTCTTTCACAATTTTAGCTAAAGTTGCTGTTAGAACTTAGTTGTTTTTAATTGTTTTGATTATATTTACAAAATATGAGTAATTCTTCTGTAAGGTATCGCATTTTAAAAAAATCCTGAAAAATTAAATGAAGACTAGGCGCTACACAACCCATAGGCACAACATTCGGGTAGGCTGCGTTTACTATTTTGAACGCCTTTTGCATATTTGCAGCATTGTCACCAATTAACACAAAAAACTTTTGTTCACCGTATTCCTTCATGATTTTAATAATTTCCTGTGATAAATACTGAGCTGTATGCCGATTGGCCTGTGTTGATAGACTTTTCACAAATACAGTTTCTGGCTTTGATATGAGAAAGTTTACAATACCTTCATTACGAATGTTACTCTATCCATCACATTGAATATGTAAAAAATTTGCTGCTTTTAGTTGCTGAGTAATGCCCATACTCATCTCGTTATAAATTTTATCCAAATATGTGCTGGAAATCGCTTTTCTAATTGGAGTCTTAAAATGTGGATTAAGGTCCTTAAAAAAGTCCTTCCACAATGGATGCTTCACCATAGCCAAAGAAGCGCCGGTTACAAATATAGCCTTAGCTAAGTTGTATTGTGCCAAATTTGAAGGAAGATGCATATGTAAATGAGATGAAGGCGGAGAATCATTTGCTATCTGTATCTTGCTTATTGTCACATTGGTTGCAAGCATGTCTTGAACTCGTTGCTTTATTAATTATGGACACTTGATGCACGTTATTAAATATTTTGCCATTTTATTTACATTTGCAAATTTGTACCGCTGTTCGCAATGTAAGCATGAAACTTCATTGCTGCCTTCGCTTCTATGAAAATGTTTCCAAATAGTTTCATTTTTCGGTCTTCCCATCATTTAACATATAATTATCAACACGCGCACTTTATTTCATTTACTAATCGCTGGGAACAAATATTTAAGAATGAATGAACCAAATTCTTTTTATGCACCTGAGACTCAAGCTTGGGTTTCGAAACTTTAATCTTTCTAGTTGCTCATTGTTGTTGCCATCGCTCCCACTCATTACATTGAATTGCCATAAGCACGCTGATTAGCGGTTCTTATTAAGAATTGTTGTTGTGTTTGATGCAGTCAAAACTGCCTTATCTGAGCAAAACGCATCAAGAAATGAATAAACAAAATACACTTAACAAAATATGTTCAAAATAAATTCGAAAATATTCATATTTCTCTTACTCTACGTAACAACGAGTATTTGTTATTCAAATGAGTATTTACCCGAAATTAGATAAATACCCGGGTATGAAAGTGGGTATAAATGGGTAAATACCCAGCGTTGGGTAAATACCCAGGTCTAAACCCATCTCTAATCCTAATCAATCAATTCGTCGCCGTTCTCAGCAACTGGGGTTGTGTCCTTCCACTTTGTGGAAGACGAAAAGATCTTGGCTTAAAAACTTTCAAGATTCAACTTGTGCAGGAATTAAAGCCAAACGACCATCGTATGCGCCGCTAATTCGGAGAATGGGCTAAAGCACAAATTGATATTGATTTTGAATTTCCATGGAAAATTTTATTTTCCGATGAAGCCCGTTTTTGGTTGAATGGGTACGCAAATAAATAGAATTGAGTGAGTATTTTGAGTGAGGAGAATCCACAAGCTTTTGTCGAAACACCATTACATCCACAGAAAAATTACTGTTTGGTGCGCTTTATGGGCTGGCGGAGTCATTGACCCATATGTCTTCAAAAACGATGATGGTGAGAATGTTACTGTCAATGGTGAACAGTATAGGAACATGATTCGAAGTTTTTTCGCACCTTAATTAGCTGGCATTAATCTTGCTGATATGTGGTTCCAACAGGACGGAGCCACATGCCACACAACGGGCGCTACAATTGATTTACTCAAGGAAACTTTTGACGAAAAAATAATTTCACGAAATGGCCCAATTAATTGGCCCCCAAGATCGTGTTATTTAGCCCCACTGGATTATTTTCTTTGGGGTTATATAAATTCACTTGTCTACGTCGAAAAATCACAAACAATTGTACACCTCGAAATCAACGTTCGAAGAGTTATCGGCGAGATACGGCCGCAAATGCTGCGAAAAGTTTGTGAAAATTGGTGTTCCGGATTGTGCCTTGTACGCGCCAGCCGTGGCGGCCACATGGCCAAAATCATATTTAAACATAAATGTCATTAAATTTTCTATCCAATAAAGTCCGTTTCATTGATATTACTTTGTTTTATTATGATTTAAACTTGTATCACTCTATAAAACACACCCTTTATACAGTGAGTCAAAAAAGTTTACATACACCACAATTCTATGGCATTATAACTTGTTTATCGTATTAAATCAAACAAAAAAATATTAAATGTGAGTTTTATTTCAAATAATACACATTTGCACATTAATTCAATTTAAAAAAGTAAAGGTTTTTTCAAAACGAAAGGAAGAAATTCAATAAAACATTAAAAAAGTCGTAAACTAACATCAAAAAAGTTTACATACGCTAAAGAGATCTCTTGAAATTTTTGGTAGGAAAAAGTAATTTTTTAATAGCTTAATATTTTGTTGGGCCTCCTTTGGCTGCTATAATCGCTTCTAGACGCCTGCGCATACTTTTGACTAAAACATTAGTGTCATTTTCTGTTATTTTGGCCCACTCAGTTAATAAAGCAGTTTTCAGAGTTTCCTTCGACGATATCTGGTGTTTTCGGATCCTTTTCTCCAACAAGTCCCATATATGCTCAATGAGATTGATGTCTGGTGATTTTGGAGGTGTATGATTCTGCTTACAATTATATAGAAGCCATTTGCGGACAAGATACGACGTATGTTTTGGGTCGTTATCTTGCTGGAAATAAAAATTGCTGCTATTTGGACCCAGTTTTTGAACACTTCGACGCAAATGGCTTTTGAGGATGTTCAGATAAACATACTTGTCCATTTTGTCACTTATAAATGCCAGTTCTTCAGCTCCGGATGTGGCCATACACCCCCAAACCATTACATTTTGGCCCCCATGCTTTACTGTTGGTATTAGATTATTTTCTTTCATCTCCATATTGGCCTTTCTCCATACTTTTCCAGCTCCATCCGAACCAAATATGTTGTACTTCGATTCATCGCTAAACACAACATTTTCCCAAAACGAATCCGGCTTCTGTAAGTGCTGCTTAGCAAAATCCAACCTCTTTCTTTTGTTGACTTTGGATATGAAAGGCTTACGACGTGCCACGCGACCATGAAACCCAGCACTGTACATAGTATTTCTAATTGTTTGGGGATTCATTTTTTTTTGCGTACACTCAACTATGTTCTGTGTTAACTTCACTGCAGAAATTTTAAGATTTACCCGAACGGCGGCGAAGACGTCGCGTTCTTTGCGTGGCGTTAAAATTTTTGGTCTACCCGATCGTTGCTTAGTTTGCAAATTGCCATTGTTTGTGTACGATTTTATCACAGTTTGAACACTAGCATGGAATCTTCCAAGTATTTTGCCGATTTCCCGGAATTATTTATTTTCAACATATAACTTGATTATCAATTTGCGCACTTCTAACGGAATTTCCTTACCGCGACCCATTCTAGCGATCTTTTTCGCACTTTGAACTGAAAATTGCAACTGAACTCCAAAATATGCTAATAATTGCAATACTTCTATTCATGATCAACAAACAGTATGAAGGAGAAACAGCAATTAACGTTACATTAGCAACAACAATGCTATAACTGGAAAATGTGTATGTAAACTTTTTTGACATATTATTTCGGTTTTTTTCGCTTTCGTCGCACATATGCAGTGGCGCGAAAAAATAACAGGACTTGCATTATGCGTACAAATAAAGTGAATATTTGTCTAGGTATTTAACAAAAAAAAGTAAAAAAAAATTAAAACATAAAACCATTTGAAAATGATTTAAGTTATGAATTATATGTGTATGTAAACTTTATTGATTCACTGTATATTCTAATAAACTTTTAAATATTGGTCTGTGCTATGAAATTAGAGGAACCTTTCTAGTGGATTTTTTTGAATTCCGAAGGGGCGTTGGTTGACGCTAAATATTGGTTCCAAGCTTTGGAGCACCGCAGAATTAAGCCTTCACGGCAGGGGTCTACGTTAAACACATAGAGAATTTCTGTCTGTATGTCCGTCTATGTTTGCAACCTACGATTACAACCGTAATTTTAGAGCTATCGTAACGAAACTATAATTTTTTTTCCGATAAGCATGTAAATTCGAATATAGCAGTAAGGTGGTATATGGCACGAAAAAAGTCTACCCGGGAATACTAGTAGAAAATAAAAATAAAATACTTAAATATAAAATTTGTACAAATTAAATTAGACAGTAACCATAAAAAGGAAAATTAAAACTAAAAGAGAATTAATCATTGATACAATAATTTGCAGTTCTTTTTTTGTCGCATTGGTACATCGATATTGAAAAATAATGCGCCTCAATGTTGCCATAATGTTTTGCCATAAGAACCGCAAATATCCCCCAAGGGTGTTTTTTTTCGTTTTCATCAAGTAGCGCTGTTCCTCATTGTTTTTTTTTTGTGATGATGTTCCAACATGTTGCCACAATTTATTCTACATTTGTTGATATTAAGGACATAAGTATGGACCGTTTTGATTTTGATGGTTTTTATTGAACACTCTCTAGAAACGTCTGTCTACACGATGCAACACACTCCATCCGTCAAACGGAACAACGCAGCAGCCAGCACCAAGCAGTGCCATCTAAAGTGTATGAGCAAAAAACTTTGGCCGAGAACAAAAACTGCAGACATCATCTTGATGAAGAGTTGACAAAAACTTAAAGAAAAAAAAAATACCCAGCAAGCAAACTTCAAGCTAACGCTGAGGGAGTGCGTCTGCATAAGTGCGGAGCCGCTGTTGGCAGCGTCTGCAGAAGCTATTCGAACTGCTTAGAAGCGCATCAGATGAACGCATGGATTTGCTGATAAGTTGGGACTGCAGCAGCAAAAACCACAACAACAACAACAACAACAACATCGTTTAAATCAAGAAAAAACAACGTACGACAAAAGCGTCTGCGCATCTTCTGAGTGGACACGTTGTAGTCTGGCTTCCATTCGCGGTCACTTGGGGCAATTTAGGCTAGCCTTGCGCTCCCGTTGACAGACGACGACTACGACGTCGACTACTTATCTATCATTATTGATTATGCCAAAACCATTTGTGCCAAACTCGGGCTATCTTTTGGTTCAGACGGCCGTGTGGAGGTGGGGAGGTGTGATTGGACGCCATGCTCAATACTACACCATTTCATCGTTCCATCTCGTGTGCCACAGACAGTAAGTTTGTTTCCTTATACTTGTTAATCTCATGTTTCCAATGTTGTGCAGCTCTTTTTTAACAACAACAAAAACTACAAAGTCAACAAAAACATAAATTATACTCTAGCTTGAACATTGATTGTCAATTGATTTGGTTGAGTCAATTTGAAAATCATTTTAGAATGCGTGCCTCAATTGTAAGTGATTCGGTTACTTTATGATTCCTAACAACTTTTTCAAACAGCAAGCAATTAATTTATTTGAACCTGCTAAAAGCTAAAACAGTAGAGTTTACTC
The DNA here is from genome assembly GCA_963920525.1 of Dichetophora obliterata. NCBI lineage: Eukaryota > Metazoa > Arthropoda > Insecta > Diptera > Sciomyzidae > Dichetophora > Dichetophora obliterata. The sequence goes on from OY986438.1 coordinate 157,322,554, forward strand.
AAAAGTTTATGCGATACTACTCTTAAAAAAACAATTTACTTAATGAACCGCTAAGATTTAGACTCAAAATTTTAATTCTTCTCGTTACTTGTTCTTGCCTCAATATCTGCTGCCCTCTAATAAGTAGCTGTTCGTTGTTTTATCTGATCTTTGGTAGTGATCTTTCCCTGTTTCGATGCATTTCAAGAAAGCATGAGCAGCAGCAGTAGCATCAGTCTGATGTTTATTTATGGATCTGTGCAACTTTTTACTTACTCGCGTTATGCCGACTAATTGGGCACGAATGACAATCAAACAGAACGAATTGCGTTGACTGACAGACAGACAGACAGACAGACAGACAGACAGTCATTTGGACAAACAGTAGACCGTCAGTCATTTTAGAGTGACAGAACGCAGGTACTGTGTACGAATCGCTATTAAATACATCAATATTGTTGCCATCTCCATGCAGGTTGGTGCGGAGGTTGTAACATCGTTACAACAACTAGTTCAACATGATTCTACATAATTACCTCTGGTTGTCGCACTTTTTGTTCTCTAGTTCTTGCACAAAGTACAATTCTTGTGTTACACGCTTAAAATCCTTTGAACGATCGTTTAAAAAGTTAAGGGGAGGTTTTTCCTAAAATTTGTAAAAATCTTTTTTGCATTTTCTGAAAGGTAAAGGTGTCTAGAATGTCACACGCTAAGCCTTTTACAAACCAAACACCTTTCTAACCAATGTGTCGATTTGCAATTTTTTTATCGATGAAGAAATATTTATTACTATTGCAAAAAAATTAAATACTGCGCGGTATTTCAATTTTTATTTCCAGCAAGATAACGACCCAAAACATACGTCGTATCTTGTCCGCAAATGGCTTCTATATAATTGTAAGCAGAATCATACACCTCCAAAATCACCAGACATCAATCTCATTGAGCATATATGGGACTTGTTGGAGAAAAGGATCCGAAAACACCAGATATCGTCGAAGGAAACTCTGAAAACTGCTTTATTAACTGAGTGGGCCAAAATAACAGAAAATGACACTAATGTTTTAGTCAAAAGTATGCGCAGGCGTCTAGAAGCGATTATAGCAGCCAAAGGAGGCCCAACAAAATATTAAGCTATTAAAAAATTACTTTTTCCTACCAAAAATTACAAGAGATCTCGCTCGGTACCTGACGTCGGCGCGCTAGTTGCAAAGTACACCTCAAATTCTCGTCTCATACCGTTGTTCTTTGTATTATATATTAGGTCGGGTTAATTTTTTTTTATGAAGCGTATAGCAAAAACGTAATCTATAGGTGATTCTGAGAAATTTTGCTCAAGAGACCATAGCTCTAAGTCGGATTTAGAGCCCCCCAAAATACTTTTTCCTACCAAAAATTACAAGAGATCTCGCGCGGTACCTGACGTCGGCGCGCTAGTTGCAAAGTACACCTCAAATTCTCGTCTCATACCGTTGTTCTTTGTATTATATATTAGGTCGGGTTAATTTTTTTTGATGAAGCGTATAGCAAAAACGTAATCTATAGGTGATTCTGAGAAATTTTGCTCAAGAGACCATAGCTCTAAGTCGGATTTGGAGCCCCCCAAATTTTCAAAATAGATATTTTTCCATATATACATAGAATTATTTAATTAAATTCGTCATAAAATCAGATAGAATTATAGTAGATTTCTCTATCTGGGCTTGTTTGAAAGGTATTTTTGTCACCTTTCAGAATCTGTATTGATACCTGTAGAATAAGTCGTCAATGGCAGCATTCATAAAAAAAAATTGTTCCAATCAATTTGACCCGCCCTAATATATATATATATATATGTAGTATGCTTTATATTTTTAATTGAACAATATTATTTATTAATAAATGAGGCTTTATAGAAAATTGGGTCAAACTTTAATAAACAATTACATTATTTCAGCAAATAAAGTGATATATTACGATTTCAATTCATTAGTATTCTACACGTACATTTTTTTGTCTCAATATAACATCAGTCTTTACTTACTAATTTTTATATTTTTTTTTTAAAAACTTTAAAAAAAAATTAAATTTACCTCAAATGTTCAGAAATAAAAATAAAAATATATTTAAATTATGGCACTTGCAGTAACCTGCTTCAATAAGCATTTGATATGAGTAATAAAAATTCCACCAACTAGTGTTGAGCTCGACAGATGTTTCTCTTCGGCTGGAAATTTCGCTACCAAAGAATTCACCTTTCAAAGACTTCAGTGATCTCAAAAATGTACTGTTCTTATGTTAGTATTATTATGACAGAAAATGTGAATTTTATGAATTAAACAATAGATATATATCAAAAATTATATATTTTTGTCTTTTACAATATATATATAAAGAAATAAAATAAATTAGCTTTTTATAAAAAATTTAAGTTAACTGTTTTTTTAAATTTTTTGGACAATTTTTTATTAAAAAAATATCCTAACTTTCATACCGTGCACACGATTTCTTTTTTTGTTAAATAAATTACTTTTTATCTGTTTTCCAAATCCCGGTACTAATTCCGGGATCTCCGGATTCTTAGTTAGTAATTCCGAAATTGCTTTTGAGTACCAAAATTGGAAGCCCTAGACACTACATAATTTATATTATATTATAATACAGAGAACAACGATATGAGGCGAGAATATGAGGTGTATTTTGCAGCTGGCGCGCCGACGTCAGGTACCGCTCGAGTTTGTTTAATTTTTTTGCAATAGTATTATCATTTCTCCATCGATAAAAAAATCGTTTTCTTTGTAAAATTTGACGTAGAGTACGATGGTTATGTTTAAAACACGCTAAGTGGTAGGTAAGATTGGCTAAAATTTATTTAAAAATTTAAATTGCGTATAAGAATATGAAATTTTACATAAATATTTTTTAAACTATTTTTTCTTAAAATTTATTTCCGTATTTTCAAAATGAAACAAAAAAATTGCCTCTAGCTTAAACAGAACCGAAGCTATGAATTTTTGAAAATTAGTCTTCAATGCAAAAATCACGAAAATCTCAAACTTTTAACGCCCTCTATTTAAAAAAAAAAAAGGAATCCTCGAACACGTGTCGCTTTTTTTCGATATAGAATCCGTAAAACAAATTTCATGCAAATCAAAAATGGGTCGGTCATTTTTTGTTCAAATCTGTACGGTTTGTAAAAGAATGACCCATTTCAGAAAAGTTCAACATTTATTTCAAAATAAATTTATCTTTTAAAAAAATTTAGTATTATTTAGTATTATATAAATAAATTAGTAAGCTGCTAGTAAAAAGTATGATGTGAATAAAATATTTCTTTTATAGTAAATAAAAACTTTTTAACAAAAAAAAAAAAAAAAAAAATCAACTTCAAAAACACTATAAAGTAAAAAATAATTTTAAATTACTTTTCACATAATTTCTTAGTCAAATTTGTTAATTTATTTTTATATATTATTAAATTGGAAATCTAATTACTACACATTTTTTCTATTTTGTATTATTATCATACATATATTAATTTCTCCATGAATATAAAATCTTTAAAGTCGGAGCGTTTATTTTATAAAAGCCTGATTATATAAGCGCCGACTTTAAAGGCTTATATTCATGGAGAAATTAATATATTTATGATAATAATACAAAATAGAAAAAATGTATAGTAATAAGATTTCCAATTTAATAATATATGTAAATAAATTAACAAATTTGACTAAGAAATTATGTGAGAAGTAATTTAAAATTATTTTTTACTTCATAGTGGTTTTGAAGTTGGGTTTTTTTTGTTGTTAAAAAGTTTTTATTTCTTCCTTTTTAGATATTATGATAACAATTTTCCCATTCTTGTAACGAATTTTTATACCCTAGTGTCAACATTAACTGAAAAACAGTATTTTTCTTATATTGCCACGCCCTTTTGTCCAGTAACGCCCACTTTCTGTAACGTAAATTTTCATAATTATGCCTACCTCTGTACCTAATTTCAGTATCCTAGTGTCAATATTATTCGAGTTATGGCGTTTTTCTAATATTGCCACGCCTTTGTTAAACCACGCCCACTTCTTTACCGTAATTCGCAATAATTGTTCCAACCCTTGTACCAATTTCCAGTGCCCTAGTGTCAATATTAACTCAGATACAGTATTTTTCTTATGTTGCCACGCCCTTTTCTCCAACAGTGCCGACTTTCTTCACAGTAAACTTTTATAATTATGACTACCCCTACCTTATTTCAGTACCCTAGTGTCAATATTATTCGATTTACAGCGTTTTTTATATTGCCACGCCCTTTATCGAATTACGCCCAATTTTTTGACCATAATTTGTAATAACTGTTCCTAACCCTGAACCAATTTGAAGTACTCTAGTGTCCATATTAACTGAGATACAGTATTTTTATTATATTGCCACACCCTTTTGTCCAACAACGCCCACTTTCTTCACAGAAAATTTTTATAATTATGCCTACCCCTATACCTAATGTCAGTATCCTAGTGTCAATATTATTCGAGTTACAGCGTTTTTCTAATACTGCCACGCCTTTTATCAAATAACGCCCACTTTTTTTAACATCACCCTGTACTAAATTTCAGTACTCTAGTGTTAATGTTAGTCGATATACAAAGTGTTTATTATATTGCCACGCCCCTGTGTCGAATACCGCCCACTTTTTTAGACGGGCACCTCCGCGTCTAGTATCTCTATCTGTTGACAAAAAATTGTGGCAATCGGGCAAGTGCTTCAGGAGTTATCGATGTACATTAGACCGGTCGTTAAAAATAAATTTTGAAGTGCCGGGCATTGTACATTGTACATACATTACGGACATTGTACATACATTAAAAAAAAAACTAGTAAGGAATTATCTTCGACTGGGCCGAAGTTAAAATACCCCACGGCCGAATTAGAGTGTATATAAAGTCTTAAGCAAACTGTTAAATATATTTAAAGAGATTTTCCCGTTTTGGCTAAGCCACTTTGTATGGGAGGTAGGTGTGGTTTTCATCTGATTTTTACAAATTTGATACTCAAAATAAATATTTTAATATTTAAGACACTGTGCGAAATTTGAAGTCATTAAATTGATTTTTGTGGAATTAAAAGAGATCTTACCGTTTTGGTTTAGTCACTTTGTATGGGAGGTAGGCGTGGTTTTTATCCGATTTTGCTCAGATTCGAACTTGACCTCCATTTTTGTATAAAAAGGTTATATTTTGAATTTCGTTATGCTAGCTCAAAAATTACGGCTGCTATCGTGGACTCAGACGGACAGACGGACAGACGGACAGGCGGACATGGCTAAATCGACTCAGGAGGTGATGCTGATCAGGAATATATATACTTTTCTATACCGGCCACGCCTCTTTATCGACGTTACAAACGGAGTGACAAAATTAATATACCCCCATTACGTTTTTTAAAAGTGGGGTACATAAAAAATAAAAAAAGAAACCAACCAACTTGAGAACCTCCTCCTTTTTGAAGTCGGTTAAAAACTAAAGCGTAGCAATAAAAGTATTATATATAGCTACTTTCAAAATTGCATGAAAATCGAACAGCCTACACAGTAAAAAATATGAACATAAATTTTATACTATTTGGTATATATATAAATCCCAACCAAAAATGTTTTGTAAAGTTATACCATCAAATCTTATACATTTTTCCAGACCATTTTTCTCGTCAGACCAATCAAAACCACTATATTTTTAAATTTCGGTGAATTTTTAACTTTCGAACCAGAATATATTTTGATTTACACATGATATCCATATAAAATTTTTAAATTATATATGTTTTATTATTTTTATAATATTGAGTGGTATAAAATTTATAAATTATTTGGAATAAAAAAAATTTTTACCACACAAATGTTACAAAAAAGATAAAATTTACCCTAAAATTTTTTACTGTGTAGTAAACAGAGTTTTTTAAGATCACATTCAAAACTTATTTTTTTGTTTTGAATGTGATCTTTGTGAATAGACTTTCAATATAGAGAGATAAAAAATAACAGGGTGATTTCAATTATGAAAAAAAGCCATCGTTCACAATGCCGTTGCATTTATAGTTGCTGAAAATTTGTATATTTTCTTGTGAATAAAATCTAGGGACTTAGGGTTTTGATTCCCGGGATCCCGGGGTAAGAAATTGGTACAAGATCCCGGGACTTCGGGATTCAGGATCCTGTTAGTGAAAGCCCTAGCCCCAACTAAGGCGAAAAGTATAAATGCACCAAGAAAAAAAAATCGTAAATCCAACAAATTAAGACTTAAATGCAAGTACTTTTTGCATTTGTTTTGTGCTCAACAACGACAGTTCTTAAAACTGAAAGCACCGATTTGTTAAATATTCTAACAATTTTTACTGTTAGATTAAGAGTGGAAATGGTCAGATTAACTATTCAGGTACTTAAAGGAATTAAGAGTTGAAGTCGTTGAATTAGTATTATAAGTATTTAAAAAAAAAAACAAGCAAAATTTTCATTTCAACAACGAAAGTATTTAAAGAAATTAAGAGTATAAATTGTTCGATAAACTATTCAAGTACTTAAAGGAATCAACAGTGAAAGTTGTTAAACAAACAATAAAAGTATTTAAAAAAACTAACAAGCAAAATTGTCAGTTCAACAACGCAAGTATTCAAAGGAATTAAGAGTATTAATTGTTCAAGTCAACTATTCAAGTAGTTGAAAGAACTAAGAGTTAAAGTTGTTGAATAAACAATAAAAGTATTTAAAATACCTCAGCAGCAAATAATCTGCATGCAGAGCGGCGCTCCAAAACAAAACATAAGAAAAAAAACCATTTTGCATTACTAAGTCGGATGTCGCAAAACTAATAGTATCACATAAAAATTAGTCAAAATCAAAATTAGGTAAATATTAATTATCACATGTGTGAAAAATATCCCGTCTTTATTATTATTATTGTTATTATAAGAAACAGGACAAAAATTTTAAATATTCTGCAACTAGAAAACAATATAGAAAATTAACATCACATACAAAACAGCTCCTAACAAAATGAAACCAATTTACCCTAAAGAACACACACGGTTTTGTATAAGTTGTGTCCTTTTTTGGAAAATATTTTTTGTGTGCTCCTCTCTACGTAGTTGCTGGTGTGATTACTGCGTTGATAGTTTCTGGCTCATTTGATTGAATCGTGTAAATATACTGTAGAGGAATTTTGTATTATTTTGTCATTGGCTTTTTTGTTGCCTCTACAAGAATCTACGCCTCATTCCTACTGTCTGTTCTTGTGTTGCTGCTGCTGCTGCCGTCGCTCAAACGTCTGTCACTGCCATGTTTGTAAAATAGTTTCTACGCATGCGCACAGGCTAAGTCCATATGTCGTACTGTTGGTCCGTCCGATGGACACGTGTCTTCGTAGAATGGTGCAATTTGAATCTGACCACATTGGTTTTTTTTTTTGCTTTAGATTAATTTGTTTTGAAATGTTTATGTTAATGCTTTCGAGTCATTAACTAATTAGGTTGAAATTTCTGCGTATTGTTGGTATTTTTAGAAAAAGTTTGGTTAACTTGGACATACATTCAATGGGTTTGTCTGTGTTTGCTTATGTAAATGGTGTCGGACCAAAAATGTTCTTAGTGTTGAGCATAAGTCCTCGATACTCTGTGACACTGTAATGTGTATTGTTACTAATTATAAAACAAAAATAGCTTTTACGAATTTCATAAATTAAATTAATCGAATAGTGGCTGAGGGAGGGGGGGGGGGTAAAGTAAAATTCTCGATCAAGCAAACTCAATTAAATGCAACAAGGTCAATTCTTGGCTGATTTTTCGCCATGTTATGGTATAGTAGTCTCCACACACTCTGAACCACTTTCGATTCGATCAACGAACAGCATATTAACGCTTTTCGTTTATTATATTATTTTATATATTTTTTTAATTTTTTTTTTATCTTACATGTTTTTGTTGCTGACGGGCAGCCGATTAAATAATTGAGATAAAGAAATAAAATGAGGCAGAAGCAAAAAAACACCGTAAAAAAGATATTTTTTTAAAAAAAGTAACTCTTTGCAGCACATCCTTTAAGTTATAAATATGTATGAGTCTAAAACAGTTTGGCTGGAAATGATGGAATCCCTCTTGAAGCAAGCAACAGGCAGGTAAGCAAGGTCGGCGCATCTGAAGAACGCGTTCAAAGGGCGCAAAGAGGCATCAACAGCACATCAACGCAGTCATCATCAACATCATTGTCGCACAGTGTGATTGTTTTTGATTTTAGGAGTACAAAACTCACAAAAGAGAGACATGACAGTTTGCACATGGATTTGAAGATCAAAAAGTTAATAGTTACAAGAAATACGCGTGATCGCTAAACTGACACTTCTACCTCCCATACAACTTTCAGGAACTTATGCATGCTGTAAAGGTCAAATTAGGTTTCTTTGTTTCTCTTAAAACCAAAAAACTTCAACTTTCTGTATAATTTTACAATATTAAGTTTATATTAAGTAATTACAAGGAATTTTTCTATCTTCATAGATAAAAGCGTATATGAATCTTGTTTAAAAAGGCTTGTAGTGACAAATACCATGGAACATTTTCATAGAAAATTTTGACTATCTACGACTACTTTTTGGTAATGATATATTTATGAACCTTTTTTTCTAAATAGTCAAAAGAGACACACTCTCGAAAGGTCGCTAGTATTTTTTACCAAAATTTATCTCATGTAATTTCTTCATAGATTTGTCAACAAATAACTATACGATAGAAATTTATTCAATACATCTGTCTTCGTTTTAATAAATTTTGAAATCTATATACCCTATAAGAACAAACTAACTTGTTTTTAAAAACAACTAATTAAAAAACTGATTTAAAATATACTAGCTTATGAACTACTTTGAATTATTTTAAGGCGGCATCCACTTCAATTTTGAATAGTTTTTATTGCATTATATATGAAGAAATTGAAAAACTACTTCAAAACAAGTGGTTTAAAAACTATTTTTAATTATATTAAGGCGGCGACTACTCTGATTTTGACATGTTTTTATTGCAAATTTTTATTAGATTACAAGTTTATATATATTTAACCATGCTATTTCATCAATTATATTTGATTTGACTTTAGGCTTGCACTAATATGAATTTATGTATTTTTTTTTTCAAAACAATAAAATAAATTTTCTCTTTGATGTTTAGAAATTTAAAATTTTTGTGCTTTTAAATTCATCTTCAGTGAGTGAAATATTAACTAGTTTTCAATTGATTTATTTTATAGTAATTAAAAAATAATTTAAATTTAACTAGTTTAACAAGTAGTTGAAAATATATGCGGTTTTCAATTGATTTATTTTAAAGTAGTTAAAAAAATAATTTAAATTCAACTAATTTAAAAAGTAGTTGAAAACATATGCAGACGAAAGTCAATTGGCTTATTTAGCGGACATCACCATACAAAATATGTTAGTTCGTTCTATGGAAAAAAGTCAGATTGTCAACTAGTTGTGGTTGACAAAAACTACTTTTTCAACTACTTTTAAATTAGTTGATTTTCCTACAGGGTATCTATATATATAAAATAAGTGTACATTTTGATGTCACCACTAACTGCGGAAACGGGTTGACCGATTTCAGGGTACGTTGGGAATGGTCTGTAAACGGTTTATGTGAAGTTTGCACGTAATCAGCCCAGTTATTCCGGAGATATAGCATTTTAAAAAATTTTCCATACACTCATATGCAAATATCAAAACACTGTCTGTTTGTCTGTGCGATGCCTATAGACTCCAAAACTACTGGACCTATTCACTTGAAATTTTGGCAATCGATTTGCCTCAGGTACGAGATGTCTTAGAAGAAAATGATTGCCACACCCCCTTCAACAGCCCCCAAATCAATAAAAATGCTATATTTCATTAGGTTTGGGTCCTACAAGTTTAAAATTTGGTAATTTTATTTGTATGGCTACTGTCGGCAACAGTATTAAAAATTGGTGTTCACACCGCCTTTTACTGCCCACAATTCAATGAAAATGCTTTAGTTTGGATGGTTTGGGTCGTATTGGACTAAAATTTTTTAATTTAGTTCATATGGTTACTCTCGGCAAGTGCACTAAAAATGGGCATGTCCGACTTTAGTTACACCCATTTTTCGGGGGATAAGCGTGGAGTTATGGTTTAAGGGTAAATATTTTGCCGCACCCTCTTTTACCGCCCACAAATCAACAAAATTGCTATATTTCGCACGGTTTTGATCGTATAAGACTAAAATTTGGTAATTTAGTTCGTATGATTACTTGCGGAAACTATACTAAAAATGGTGAATATATTTGGCATTTGCGTATATGGCTGTAAGGCGGTCTGTAGCAGGACAACGTCTGCCGGGGAATACTAGTATTGTATAAAAATGGTGTGAAAAATGTATAGTAATTCATCAATTGAGAACGGCTGGGCCGATTTTGCTCATATATTTTTCAGTTATTCGTAATTGCCAGGGGAAGGTTATTACCTTTAGAAATTTCTGGAAAACCTTTTGGAAAAGTTGGGAAATTGGAAAAATCCAAAATTGAGATTTTGTATGGAATTTTTGGTGCTATTCTTCCGGAATGGCTTTTCGAATGGAAAAATAGAAATTTCTTAGTGGAAAACACGGAAAAACGCGAAAAATTTGAATTTTTTACCGACGAAGTTTTACATTTTAGCGCATGATTTGATGAATATGGACGAAGTAAAGCTGGAAAATTCGTTGTGAAGCTTGGAGAATTTCAGATAATTGTGAAATTCATTGTGATAAAAGACGTTTGATGTAAATTTTGGGTGGATAAGTTAACGAGATAAATAATAGATGGCGCTGTGCTGCGATCAATGTCACAATTCGATATCTACTCTATTGAGCAAACGTGCTATTTTTTTTGCTGCATTTGATTCGAGTCTTGCGTATAATTACACTGATTCCGGATAGTCGTATATCGCGCATCACATCCGCAAACGATAATCAATCGGATTCAGTTCCCCGTTCGATTGGCTTTTTGAATTATTTATTTATTTAAGGCTTTTGCGATTACAATCAATAAATCTCAAGGCCAATTGTTGGAAGTCTGTGGGATTAATCTTGAATTTGCCTGTTTTTCGCACGGTCGGCTGAAAGTTTCCTGTTCGCTTGTTGACAAACCGTCTTCGTTGTTTGTTTTTGCGCCGTAAAATAAGTCGAAAACATTGTTTATCATATCGCGCTCTACTGATTTCGATTTCACTCAAATAAATCACATTGAAATTTTAACTGTCTGTGTTTTATTATCACTCTGGGCTTTATCTGAAGGCGTTAAATTGGGGCGAGACGAAGTTCGCCGGGTCCGCTAGTTTTCTATAAACTTAAAATTCCAAATAAAATATTACTCTGACGTAATGTTTTAAAACGCTGATATGATACACGTTTTACCTTTGCAGTCTCTATACAACAATCCGCTGATTAAAGTTATAGGTTAGGTTAGTGTGGCTGTCTCAAACGAGACACACCTAGGCTAATGAGGCTCATTGTGATACCAAGGGTTAATTTTTCCTATCTCTATTTAAACCAATTTGAGCTGTTTACTTAGCCTAAGATTCGGTAAACCAAAGTTTCCGAGAGTTCGTCAAGGTCATTGAAGAACCAGTTGCCTGAGTGAAGGAAACGTTTTTAAGCCAGCGCTGGGCAAGTGCAGAGGAAATGTATTGTAGATTCTTCGTCCTAATCATCTCTACAGCTTCTGCAGAAGTCGTTGCGGGGTATGTTCAATCTTGAGCGTGTCTGCCAACAAGGCAGTGCCCTGTAAAGATCCCTACCATGGTCCTGATATTGTCTCTACTGAGAGAAATGAGTTCTTTTGAACGCATAAGGTTGAGTTTGGGCCAGATTTGCCGCGTTATATTACTCGGGCTACCTGCTCACCATCTGTTGTTGGTTTTGATGCTCGATAACTCATGTGTAAGGAGTTTACATGTGGTTAGAGGAATACCAAAGCTTCTCTTATCTATAGATAGTTGTTTGGTAGTACCTGTACGAGCGAGATCATCTGCTTTACAGTTACCTAGAAAATCCTTATGTCCAAGAATCCAGCATAGAAGGATTTTGAGCTGCTCTGCCATCTCGTTTAGAGATCTGTGGCAGTTGAGAACTGTTTCAGATGTTATTTCAACAGTTGCTAGGAATTTCAAAGCGGCTTGACTATCAGATAGTATGCAGATATCCATGGAAGATATCTCATTTACCTGAAGCCAAGCTAACGCTTTACGTAAAGCAGCAATTTCAGCTTGAAATACACTGCAATGGTCAGGAAGCCTGAAGGCTAAATTAATGCTTAATGCTTCTGAGAAGACTCCTTCACCTACTTTGCCATCTAGTTTTGATCCATCAGTAAAGATCGTAGTGAAATTGTGAGGCGAACGGTTTCCTATTTCCCACTCTTCTTGAGAGGGAACGGATACATTGAACTTTCTTTCAAAGAATAGTTTTTGTGTGATGTAGTCAATGAACCTAGGTATGGGAGGGAGAAATTTTCTCATGCAAGAATGTCCTAGTGTACCTTCTTTCGACTGGGAGGTGGCTTTTAGGCGGATGGCTCTATTAGCGGCCATCTGTTTAGCTAGGATATCAAGTGGTGTAAGATGGAGCATTATTTCTAATGCGTCTATCGGAGTGGTTTTTAAGGCTCCACTGATGCACAGTTCCTCCGATCTTTCAACTTTACGGAGAAGATTTAGGTGAGTCTGTTTATCGAGTGCATGCCACCAGACAAGAGCACCATATAGAAAGATTGGCCTTACAACTGCTGTATACAGCCAGTGAGTAACACTTGGTTGTAATCCCCATTTGCTAACTACCGCCTTTTTGAATGAGTAAAGGGCAATATTCGCTTTTTTTGCTCTCTCGAGCAGATTGGGCTTCCAGTTTAGTTTCCTATCCAGTATAAGGCCCAGGTATTTTGCTTGATCTGAGAAGCTAAGTCTTGTGTTTCCCAGTTTAGGAGGACTAATTAGAGGTAAATTGTGTTTTCTAATGAAAACCACTAATTCAGTTTTGTTTGGGTTAACGCTGAGCCCACTGCTGATAGTCCAGTTGACTAGAGTATTTAGGCAATTTTGCATAATATCTCTAAGAGTAAATATGTATTTTCTAGAGGTAACAATAGCAACGTCATCGCCATAAGCTATCACCCAGCACCCCTCTAGTTCCAGTTTTACTAACAGTTCATTTACTGCTGAATTCCAGAGTAGAGGCGAAAGAACCCCTCCCTGAGGGGTTCTCCTTGGTACAAAACTTAGCGTGGATGTCTCACCAAAACTTCCGCTAATAATCCTGCCTACCAGCATTTGATTTATCAGTACTATCAGCGCGGTATCCACCCCAAGCTCCGTAAGCGCATTAGTGATAGCTATTGCTTCGACATTATTAAAGGCCCCTTCTATATCAATAAAAGCTATAATCGAATATAACTTCTGATGGAGGGATTTTTCAATAATGGAGACTATGGAGTGGAGAGCTGTTTCCACGTATTGGCCTTTGGTGTAAGCATGTTGTGCTATTGATAGTAGCTTTTCTTCTATTTTAAATCTCAAGTGAATGTCGATTAATCCCTCGAGGATTTTTAGAAGAAAAGATGAGAGACTAATTAAGTGTGAGCCTCTGCCTGTCTTAGGTATAAAAATAACTTTCACATTACGCCAATGCTTGGGAATGTGATTTAGGTCAAGGCAGCTTTGGTAGATCAACAAAAACCGCTCTTTAATGATGCCGTACGACTTCTGAATTTCAATGCTATACCATCAGGCCCTGGTAACTTTAAAGGTTTGAAGCTATTGATGACCCATTCGAGCATTGCTTGTGTGGGGATTTCTAGGGAATTGTTCGCAGACGGTAACTGATCTTCCTGAATTGGAGTATTACATATCTCTGAACATCCCAGAAAGTGAGCTTCTGTTAAAACATTCAGGGATTCCGCACTGTTGGTAGTTCAAGCACCATTTTCCTTTTTCAAGAAGCTTAGATTAGAGGGAATCGTAACTAGAATTTTCCTAAGCCTTGACGCCTCTGAGTTTTGTGTTACTTTTTCACAAAAGATCCTCCAGGATTGCCTTTCTGCTTTTCTCAATTAATTTTTTTTTTAAAGATCAAAGAACCAAGACATGCGCCTTATACAAACAACGTTTGGTCTTTGACCTGAAAGGAAAGGGATAGATTATTAGAGGAAGAATTGATTGCAACCATACGTGAATTATCGATTAGGCGGAAAAACGTGAAAGACAATTTGAATTTCTTGTAACCGAGGCTAGTGTTATGCCTTAACCTCGGCAAACATTTCCAACCTTCAGTTGTTCCTGTCCTATAATTCCACATTTTTTACAATTTAGCTGTGGATTTTTTGTTTCAATAATTCTTAAATCTAGTAAAGAACAAAGAAAGCGAAAAGAACTATGACCGAACCCAGATTCAAACCGGAGACTTATGAGTTGATAGTCTAGCACATTCTTCATTAGACTACAAAGGCCGACAAAATCTTCAAATTAAAAAAATTATTAAATGTGATTAAATTTAAATTGCAAATTCTACAGATTTTGACCTGATTGTTAAAAACTGAGTATGCCACTAAACTCTACGACCAAAAATTAAACTCGACCAAAAATTTGGAGAGCATTTTTCTCGCAATTGTAATCGCCACAAGGGCAGTGAAGACATTTTTAACAGGTTCCTTATCACTTTTGACTGCTTGATATCTGGCAAAAGAAAGCTGCCAAAAAAAAAGACACGTGATTTACCCCCAGAAGCTTTAAAACTTCTGAAATGTGAAATACGTGATTATGATATCTTTGATGATGATAATAGCTATTATGGTGATGATGATGATAGTGATGACGATAATGCTGATGTTTTTGGTGATTATCTGAATCAATCAGATGATGAATGATATTAAATTAAAAAAATTTAAAATTTGCCTTGAATAATGTTCCTCCCTTTTTATTAAATACTAGTATTCCCCGGGAGACGTTGTTCTGCCACAGACCGCCTTACTGCCATATACGAAAATGTCAAGAGAAGCCAAATATATTCACCATTTTCAGTATAGCTGCCGAAAGTAACCAAATGCACAAAATAACCAAATTTTAGTCTAATACGATCAAAACCGTGCAAAACATAGCATTTTTGTTGTTTTGTAAGCAGTAAAAAGGGGTGCGGCAAAATTATTTCCCTTAAACCATCTCGTAATCGAAACAAATCGTCTACACAAATTTCAGCTAAACTTAGCTTAAGCCTGGCGCACTTGCCACTTTGCTTCACTCGACGCTGACCCCCCGAAAAGTGAGTTTAACTAAAGTGGGACAGGCCTATTTTTAGTGCACTTGCCGAGAGTAACCATATGAGCTAAATTACAAAATTTTTATCTAAGACGACCCAAACCGTTGAAATAAAACATTTTCATTGGTTTGTGGGCGGTAAAATGGGGGCATGGAAACTAATTTTTAGTACAGTTGCTGACAGTAACCATACAAACCAAGCCAAAATCTTAGCTCAATCGACCCAGTATTCAATTTTAATGATTTTTCAAAGAGTGGGTGTGGCTATATAGCGATAACACCCTTTTTTATAAACTTAAAATCAATACAAATACAAACTGAAGTATCAAAGTACGGCCAAAACTGCTTGAAATATGGAATTTTCACTGATTTGTGGGTTGAAAAAGGGGGCGTGGAAACCAATTTTTCGTACAGTTACTGACAGTAATCACACAAACCAAATTACCAAATTTAAGTCTTATACGACCAAAACCGTATTAAATAAAGCATTTTAATTGATTTGTGGGCGGTAAAAGAGGGCGTGGATACACACTTTTAGTAAAGTTACCGACAGTAACCATAAAAACTAAATTACGAAATTTAAGTCTTATACGACCAAAACCGTCTGAAAGAAAGCGTTTTAATTGATTTGTAGGCGGTAAAAGGGGGCGTGGAAACCCATTTTTTGTACAGTTCTCGACAGTAATCGTACAAACTAAATTAAAAAGTTTTAGCCTCATACGACCCAAACCGACTAAAATATAACATTTTTATTGATTTGGGGGCGGTAAAGGGGGTGTGGCAACCGTTTCCCTTTAACCATCTCGTACCTGAAACAAATCGACTGGAAAAATTTCAGGTCAATCGGTTCAGTAGTTTTGAATTCTATAGGCATCACACGGACAGGCACACATCGTTTTGCTTTTTATGCATATAGATATTGATTGGTGGGCGGTACAAATGGGCGTGAAAACATTTATTTATAGTGACCTTAAAATCACCTTATAGTATCACCATAAAATGTGTAGAGCTCAGGAATTGCCATGATTTCAAAAAGTGGGCATATTTATATTGCGACCACGCCCATTTTTTATACAGTTACCGGCCGTAACCATTTGAACAAAATTACTTTATCTTAGTTTTTTACGATCGATATATATCCTGTCTGATATATATCCTTTTTTGGTTTGTGCTCGATAGCGCAAATTTGGCTTGTATGGGAGGTACCACGCCCCCTCGTCCAATCGTTACCAAACCTCACAGGAACACTATCAAGATGTGGCTACAGTTTCCCTGAAAATTTTATAAAAATCGGTTCAGCGGTTTTGGAGTCTATACGTGATATAGCCACATACCCACATACCCACATATCCACATATCCACATAACCACATACATACATCCATTTTTATGTATATAGTATTGTAAATAAAAAAAAAATGTTCACTAAAGTTTACTTTTTTAAAGCTTATTCTACTTTTTTATCATTATTTAATTAAAAAAAAATTAGGTTGCTAGGGGGCTTGGCTGATTAAATCGTGGTTTAAACGTCTATCTGTATAAATCCGCCAGAGGACTTTCGGGATGTCTGCCTGTCCAAAGCCAGTATAAATGGTGAAGGTTAGATATGCGATGGAGAAATTCTTGAGGCACGGCATTTTGATTAATGCTCTATTGGATAGTGAACAAAAAAATTTGAAAAGAGCATTCATACTTTTTGACTTTTGGCCAGCAAAACGATAAAATTTCCTATGGTGCATTGGTGTGAAAAAATACAGTTACATGTACGAGTATAAGGATCTCTTGAATGCGATAAATCTTCCGCAATGTCCTATTTTTTTAGTATAAGTGCGACTTTACTAAGCGACTTGAGTGGAAACCAGTTAAGGAAAAATTGCTTGAAATATAGAATTTTCACTGATTTGTGGGTGGAAAAAGGGGGCGTGGAAACCAATTTTTCGTACAGTTACCGACAGTGACCATACAAACTAAATTACCAAATTTAAGTCTTATACGACGGACATGTACGGACATGTTCTGGATATGATAGTGATAGCACTTTTAAAGAAGACTTATCAATATCTGATTAGATTGCAATCAGGTTTTCCTAGGCTCTGTGAAATAAGGCTGCAAAACAAAAACGAAATAAGGCCCCAAATATGGGGCTTTATTTCATTATTAAATAACACCCTACAAAATAAAGCCCCAATTCGACGAAATAAAGCCCCAATTTGACGAAATAAAGCCCCAACCTAAAATGAAATAAGGAACTTAAATTGGGGCTTTTATTATAGAACATGTTCTTATGAAATAAAACCCAATATGATGCAATAGGTCCCAAACTTAAATATGTCACTTTTTTAAAAGGCTCAGCGAAAATGCATCCCATAATAAAAGGTCTCAAATCTTAAAACGGAATCAGATCCCAAAAATGGGGTATAGTTCCATTGGGAAAAACTACCCTAATATTAAAGAAATAGCAACCCAAAATTTATGAAGAATGACCCCACAATAAATGAAAGTACCCCAAAATTGTTATTATTTTTATTTGTAAACAAGAATGATATTAGAAAAAATAGTATTCTCCTGTACGAAATATTTTTATAAATTTTATAATCCAAATCGTTTGAGCTTAGATGATATTATAATTGTTTTGTAAATTTATCTTAATGCACAAATATGTAGTTATAAAGAAAACTTTGTTAGTTCTCTTATATCTCGTACCAAAATTTTACTGTCAATTGAGTCCAATTTAAGTTCCAAGAGTTGTTTTAGTAAGAGATCTTGTAAAGTTTGAACGTCGTTAAATTTTCCTTCCGGCAAAAGGTTAATTAACTCATGCTTTACAGGCCTCTTGCTGACTTTCATATTTTGTTATAGTTTTATAGGTAGATTTTTTTCTATATATCATTTTTTGATCGAGGATATAGAGAAATTTTACCATGAAATTTTTCACAATTCATTTTATTTTGTAATTTTTTATTATGACCTCTCAGTATGCGGCACAAATATCAAAACTTAACATATTTTCTAAAATTTTTTCAATTGAGAAATTCAATTGATCTTAAATAACAAAACAAGCGTATAACAAAACAACGTGTTATAACAACCGTATCCCTAATCCTCAAGGAGTGTTGAAATATTTGGTGGCCTATTTTACACTGAAATAAAAACCTAATTTAAAAATTGAAATAATTCCACAAAATCGGAATAACACCCCAAATATTCATGCTTTTATTTCCTAATTTTTTGGGCCTTATTTCATTTTACTCTTAGGGCCTTATTTCATTATGAAATAATGCCTCATTTTCAATAATGAAATAAAGGCCCAAAATAGGAAATAACATCCCGATTATTTGTTTTGTTGTTTTGTATAGAAATGTTTGGGGCCTTATTTCATTTGTAGTTTGGGACCTTATTCATAGAGCCGTTTTCCTAAGGCTATCCCTTAAGAAATCCTTATCAAAATCTGATCAGGTTATTATCAGGATTCGGTAACATGATTCGGATTGATATCAATAAGTGTGTCACGTTTTAAATCAGTATCTTATCAAAATGATAAATATAATTAGATTATTTTCTGACCCTATTCTTGGCAAATTCCCACTCGGAGATATCTCATATAGATTTTTAATAAAAAACAGAGAACCGTTTTTAGTATAATGTCTTCCATAAAAGACATGTTTTTGTAAAAGTTTTCTAAAAAACATTACTTCACAAAATTGTTTTGAAAATTAATAAAGTGAATATAGGCAATTATATCAAAGCAGTATTAATTTGGCGGCGGCCGTAGACTAGTGGGTAGAGTGCGTGGCCTCTAAGCCAAGGAACCGCGGTAGCCCGGGTTCAATTCCAGCTCAGACAGAAAGTTTTTTCAGTTGAATTAATTTTTCTGTTCGGTCGTCACCTCTCTGCAGACAATGGCAAACCTCAGAGAGTAAAAATTGCCATGTAAAGCTTCTTAAGAACATAAGCCGTTCGGAGTCGGCATAAAACACGTTGGTCCAGTTCTCTATCATTTGTGATCAAACATTTAATAACACGCACAACACAATTGATCAATAGAAGCTAGGTCAAAGTCCTTCCAAGGGCTGAAATGGCCAGTTTATTTTTATATTTTAAGCAGAGTGGAAAAGGTTTAGCAACATTCACTCGTCCACAAAAATTTAAAAGGCTTATCTTAGAAATTATTTTGTAAATAATTGAAACATTTTTAAACGTTTATTTTTGAAAAAGAAACAAAAATGACAATATTAAAAATGATTTAGGCCCCTATTATGTATTACAACTCAACTTAAGTTGACTAGATTCAACTAATTTTTTTTCTCATAATTTATTACATACATTCCAGTTGAACTATGTTGTTTGAAAATTCTTAAAAGATTAAGGCAAACTACATGGTTCAACTAAAATAAATGTAATACGTTATATGAAAAAAATTTAGTTGAATCTAGTCAACTTAAGTTGAGTTATTTTACATAATATGGGCCTTAAATTCACTTTGAAACCACTGTGCGTCGTCGCCGTCGCTATTGTCGTCATCGCCGTGGTTGTCTTGGCTCACAAACTATCAACCAGATTTAACGATCGATCGATCGACAGGTTTTACAGCAGCCGCAGCAGTTCAATCATCGAAGAACGGAATCTTCGATATACACAACTATGTTGAAGAAATACGCCCCAATCTTCTCCAACGACGAAAATTTAAGAAATTCTTAATTTAGAACTGTTGTTGTATAAGTTGTTGTTGTTGCTGTTGGGACTGATATTAAAGTCGTATTCGTAGGTTCGTCAAGCGATCGCAACGCATCAAATCAATGCGAGTGTTCTTGATCAATTTTTCAGATATGAGGCGCAAATTATTTGAAACCAAAGTCTCGCAATGGTTAACTACAGAACTCAACGATCACTCGATTCTTTCAAATTAATAACATCTAAGATCGAAGTCTAATATAATTTTTCTAATTCATAGAATAGACATTAGTTTTTTTAAGAATTGCAACATTCACAATTACAGTAATGCATCCGCCATAACAAGTATAATTTCTTTAATATTTGAAAATTCTTAGCCCTAAGTTTGCCGTCAATTCGTAGAAGTTGATACCATAAACGCTTGCATAGCTATTCCATAACTCTCTCTCTGTCTCTCTCTCTCTCTCCCTCTCTCTCTCGCCTTCTTAACTTAACTCATTCCGTATGCAAGTGCAGAATGTTCAATGAACCTGCTGCAGTTCCTCCTGAATAACCAATAACCAACAACGTATGAACATGATGACAAATCTTTACTACTAGAGTCAGTTCCATGCATGGTCAATACAGTTCAATGCAGTTAAATCGGTCGATGCGAGGCGCAGCGTTTCTTCAATCCGACAAAATGTTGAATGCTTCATGCATATTAAAATATTTAGTTCCAGTAGCCAGGAGCGAACGTACGGTTTCGGTCAGTTTTTATTGTGCGTGGCACAGATGCAGCATGTGGTTTATTTGGTGTGGTTTAATGTGACTCATTTTATCGTGGTGACAAAATATTGACTTGCTTAGCTGTGAAAATAAGGCGGCGATGAATATAAAAAACGATCATGCCTACGTAACTGCTATTTACAATCATATCATACTTAAGATACATAAGATCAATGGTAGTATTTTTTAGTTTATGAATATATACATGCTGAGTTTTGGAGTATTGACTTCCAACTAATCAATAAGTTTTTTATAATTTTTGAGCTCCCTTTTCCTTAACAGTCCATTTAAGGGGCAAATAGGTTTACAAAATTTTATAATTCTTTTCCACAAATTGTTGCTAAGACAATTCAAAAATAAGTTCCAAAAGTATTAAATAAAAATGTATGCATTGCACTATAGATCAAATGAGCTACTTTTCTGGTCAAAACTATTAGGTGCCGAAATAGAATATTTTAACAGCATGAAATTATTTGTTAATTTAAAGAATTATCTGCTTCATTGAAAAATTAACCCTCTAGAAGCTCACACTCTTTCTTAATATTTTAAAAATTATAGTTTTAAGCAAAGTTTGTTTTTGTTTCCAAATAATAAATCAATGAATCACAATATATGATTGAAAATTTAGTAAAATAAAGAGAAAATAAACCCCTTAAAGAAACTTTTAATGTATTAATTTAAGTACTAGTTTTTGAATAATATATTTTTGCAATTAAATTATGGTTGTTTTTTTAGCTGCATGAGAACTTTAAATAATAATAAAAGACAGCCATATTTTTGGAATGAATTTTTTTATTATTATAATCTGTCACAACTGTCTATTTCATTATCAAAGTCAACGTTGTCTTCATAAATATGAATGTCATCATCTTCATATTCTTCATCATTAGATCGCTCTTAGGGCCATTTTGTTCACAGAGAGATAAATTTATCCCCGAGTTAATTTCCAGTTGTTCATTTGTTCACAGTGAATTAAGCATTTAACTCTTAAAGCTGGAGATAAAAATGGTGGTGAGATAGCTTAACCCCAGAAATATTTCACTCGTGAAAATTGGTGAGTTAAGATTTTTAATTCACTCTCATCACTCTCATTTTAATATTTTTTATTTACTTGGTGTCAAAATATTGAAAATACAGATTTTTAAACATAGGGAAACAGTATTGGGGGTTACTGATTTCGAATCTGGTGTCAGAATTTTAAAATTCAAAATGGTGGATAGGGTTGCCACCATAATTTTTTTGTATTTTTATGAATTCAGGACTGGCAAAAAAAATGGTACACCAAAAATGGATCGCTGAATACGAATCCATGATCAGAATTTTAAAATCATAAAGTTTTGAAATAATAGGGTTGCCACCTAATAATATGTATTTTTAAGAATTTTAAACATTATTTAACAGTGTTAGGGAGTCACTGATTTCGAATCTGATGTCAGAATTTTAAAATTCAAAATGGTGGATAGGGCTGCCACCTTATTTTTTTTGTATTTTTATGAATTCAGGGCTGGTGCGATTTAAAAGGTAAAAATGGGTCGCTAAATCGGAATCCGTGGTCAGAATTTCAAAATGATAAATTTTATAATAATAGGGCTGTGCCACCTAATAATATGTATTTTCAAAAGTAAAAGCAACCCTCTTATTTCAAAACTTTATAATTTTGAAATTCTGACCATGGGTTCGTATTCAGCGACCTAATTTTGCTGTACCATTTTTTTTTGCCAGCCACGAATTCATAAAAATACAAAAAATTAAGGTGGCAACCCTATCCACCATCTTAAATTTTAAAATTCTGACTTTAGATTCGAAATCAGCAACCCCCCAATATTCTTTCCTCACGTTTAAAATTCTTAAAATAAAACATTTTTAGGTGGCAGCCCTATGTGTAGAAAAGTTTTCGAGTTTTGAAATTCTGACAACGGATTCGGAATCAGCCACCCAATTTTACCTAGTGTTTCTCCCAGAGTTGAATTCGCATAAAAAACAAGAAATTAGGTGGCAACTCTATCTGCCATCTTGAATTTTAAAACTCTGACACCAGATTCGAAAGAAGTAACCCCCAATACTGTTTCTTCGTGTTTAAAATTCTTAAAAAAAGTTTAGTTGGCAGCCCTGTGTGGAAAAATTTTAGAATTTTAAAATTCTGACATCAGATGCAAAATCAGCGATCCATTTTTGCCTAGTGTTCACTCCAACCCCCAAATTCGCAAAAATAAACCAAAAATCCCCACACATTTTTTAATTAATGAGCAACAGTCTAACATTCCAATGGAAATCGATATAAACTGAGAGAGAGCTTATGCTCTAAGCATAAGGCCGGGTTAAAATGTGAACAAAATCACTTTTTTATCTCCCGACTTATACGCTTGGTATAAAATTAACCTAGAGATAGTTATCCCCGAATTAAATCATATTTGTGCCCTTTGTGAACAAAATGGCCCTTAGTCTATTTTATGTTCTGCATCAGGATAACATTTCAGCATTTCTAATACTTCAGACGGTAAGGGAAGTAAGTTTCTTCGCTAAATGCGATTTTTGTGGTAAGTTGGAAACTTGATCTTCTTTTTCTATTTTAATCATCATTTACTATTTAATTCCGACGCAATATTTGTCTGAAAGAACTCAAATTTCTTGAACATTTCAACCATCTTTGTTTGGAATTTTTGCATAAATTTTCGACTTTATGACTTATTTGAGAAGTAATTTTATTTGATTTTATCTCCGCCAATTTTTGGGAAAATGTTACCAAAAACATCGGTTTCCTTTTGCCATGAGTCATGTTGTCTTTTCCAAATTTAAAATAAGACTGAATTTGAAACTCGTATGTATCTAGAAAAAACAAATTTCTCACTAAGTTGCAATTTTCGCACGTTAAATCTTGCAACAAATACATACTTGCAATGCTGCAATTCAATTATTTACGTTGTCAGGATATCAGCATATCCTGTCATTCAAATGCCATAAGAATTGGGCTAAGGTTCTTTAATTTAGCGAAATAGTTCTTAAATGATTGTTGATTTTCCTAAACTTCTGGTGTCAATGTTACAAAAAATATATACTTAATTTTTAGAAAATCGGCCATGGCGCTTGGGTACAATTCTTCTAGATTTTCTGGAAATTATGTATTTTGGCCAGCAAAACCGGTCATTTGACCTATAGTGCATTGGGTGCAAAAAGGGTGAGAGGCTTTCACGCATGGCTTTTGCATGAGTAGCAGTGAGTAGCAGATTGTGATTATATTATCATAAACTAACGTCGTACAAAATCCACTTTACTGTTTGTTGTATGTATGTATTGTTTTGTTAGGGTAGGAGGAATACTACTACGTATATCTTCTGAACATAGCTATAAATTGGTATTAAATACAATAAAATGTATTATGTGTAAGTTATATATTTAAAAGACCGATAAAAATATTGAATAGTTTGAACATAAAAATTTCAGAGGAGATTATTTTCTTGTTTCATTCACTGTTTAGAGCGTGCTTTTTAGTAGTGGGGATTTAGTTTTTGAACTTATATTTTATTTAAATTATTTTGTGAATATAATTTTTATATAATCGCAAGTAATAACTACTAATCAACTGTTTAATGATCAAACTACATAAACAATTTTTTTAGTTCATGACCTTATGTCCTGTATATGGCGCCATATGAAATTTAATGTGACGTCACATAGCCTATAGCCAGCGGATAATTAAAACGCTTCCAACGATAAGGCACTTGTCAAATTATGATCAGTAGCTTAGAAGTGAGAGTGGAACAGATGAACAAACATACATACATACATACATACATACGTACATACATACATACGTACCAGAGATCTGCAACGGATAGCTTTTTTGCGACTCTGAGTATATCCGAAAAAAATAAGTACAAAAACCTACTCACCCTAAGCGCACGCAACTCGACTCATATTCTCTTCTACGAAGCTAGAATGCGGCGGCTCAAATAAATATGAGTATCCTAAGTCATGAGTCGAATCGGGAAAGATCGGGTTTTTTCGGTTCATAAATACTTATGGTTGTTGTCGTCTTGCTGATACTTATCCTACTTGCCGAAATACTCATAATCGACACAAGTAGCCGAATCACTCGGCTCATCTGCCACGGATATGAAAGAGAGCGCAGTAGAGCGCAGCAGTAAATAGTGAGCGAGTTTTTTGTATTTGTTTTGTGCTATTTTTTCCTACGCATATCTAAATGCTGAATAACAGATGTGTTATTCTTGTGTTTTTATCTTGCACAGTGAAAGCTGCGCATGAGGTAACGTTGTTAAGGCATAAAAATAATACGCAGTTTTGATAGTATCGTAAGTGTCATTCATTTTCTGCAATCAGCAATTATTATTAAATTTGTAAAGTATTTTTTTATTTTTCTGTAACCTTAAGTTACCAAATCACATGCGCATAATTTAAATTAAACTTCTATTGCACGTGTTTACTCACAAGAAGCAAACAGACACGTGCGCCGCACAGTGGTTGAGCCCCATACAAAAGTTTTCAATAAATAGAAGGACTCATCGTAAGCCAATTAAATTTTGTGTATTATTTGGAATTTGCTTTATTAGAATACACACAAAAATATTTTTAAATCCGCCCTCAATCACGCCCACCTCCGATACAATACAAATATTTAAAACGCCATCTTTTTTTTTGTCTTAAACCAATACAAGAACCATTCTGTCAGAAATCTTCAATATATGTCTATCATAAAAAAAGTATTTTTTGCCACGCCCACCTCCCATACGAAATTTTCCACTTCACGTGTTTTTCCGTATTCCAAGTTCAATGAAGCGCAGCATCTAAACTGTTTAAGTTAAAGGTTTATACTATTCAAAAATATTATTTGTTTGCTTTTTATAAAAAAAAAAAATCATCAAAAAAAAGCTTGTCGTTTCGTTTGTATTCCAGAAAAAGGAGTGAACCTCATGCTTTTTGCCACAAATTGGCACTGGTTGTAAATGTGATACTATCAACAGTTAAAAAAGATAATAGCATACTTTTTAGCATTGTGATAAAGTGAGCACAGGTCGAGTAGCAAAAAAACATGGCTTGCATACACGGAGAAAACTGTTTGCAAAATTAGTATTGTGGTTAAGCAAAACTTGCGCTTGATTCTAAGCCACTTCAAAATTATGCAAAATTTTAGCAAAAACTAATCAAAATGTGCTATTCCAATATATAATAACTAAGCAAATATTTGCTTGAATTAAGTAAACATTTGCTATTCCCATTTATAATAACTTAGCAAATTTTTGCTGAAATTAAGTAAAAATTTGAAATTAATCAAAATTTTGCTTTTTCCTAAATAAACGAGGAGTGATTGCAATTTAGCAATCCTTTTCTAAAATCACATTGTGATTGAGCAAAGTTTTACTAATTACTGTTTTACTAATTCAATTTAGTTGTAATTATTTAAAAAAATATTTAATATACATTAACATAGCAAATTAATAGACTGAGAAACACACTATAGAATACTTAAGTACTCTGCAAATATATAGTATTGCAAAAGAAGAATAATAACATTTTAAAGCATTTATCGTGTTTAGTAAGTAAATGCTTTCACTATTTACATCAAAAATTTAACGATTTTAACTCGTAAGAAGTGATCGTTAAACAAAAAATGCCTAAAATCATACTAAAGAAAATGACTATAGTAATAAACCTTGAGACTAAACATATCTATATTTTCTTCTAAACGCATTTACCAAATGTTGTTCAAGGACGCAAAAAATTCTGTCAGTTTTTTTTAATCGCTCAACTTAAAGTCCAATAAAAGCTTTATTTAAAATATCGTCGACATCCATAGATCGTTATGTTTTATTCTGCAAAAAAATAAATTTACGTTTTTTTGTCATATCAACTTTGCATAAGAAATTTATTGCAAAAATAAAAAAAAATATTTCAAGAATGCAAAAAACTTTTTCAATAATGCTTTTTGTACTTAAAAAAACCAGAGTGCAATGCGTTTTCTCAATGGTCTGTAATAACTCTTGAAAAATATCAATATTTTACGAAATTTTTTCAACATTTTTACATCAATCGTATTTTAAGGCGTCTACACAGAAAACCTATATATATATATATTTCTGATAAATATTTTGGAATCATGCGAGTTTGAATATTCTTAAACAACGCAAAGAAAAAAAAATCAAAAAAAAAAGTTGTTGTTTTCTTTCTCCATAGAGTGCAACAATAAAATACCAAAAACTCGTTTTCGAGAAAAACAAACAAAAAATGAGAGCTCACATGGCCTGCAGACAAATACTTACGAAAAGTGCATACGCAAAAAAAAAAAACTAATTAACGCTAAGAGACTTTAGCAGAGAAGGAGCAGTACTCAGAGTACACCCAAAATACATTCGGATCGAGCGCTTGTGTAAAAAACTGACTCAACGCACTCATTGAAAACGGCTCGAAGTGGATCGGATCACGCCGCTCTCGGATATGAGAATGTACTTATAACCGAAAAAATGCTAATGAGCCGAATGCCTATAAGTATTTTACACATATTATTAAGTATGGATAGAGTTCAGAACAGCACGACACTCGGGTATGATTTGAGTATCCGAATTCTATCGGATACTCATTGCAGTTCTCTGATACGTACCGGTCAAACACATATACCGCTCCTTTTGCATCGCCGTAGTCGGGTAAAAAGAGTGTCAAGCTACCCGGTTCTACAACGTGGGTCCTACACTCAAAAAAATCTGCTTCCCTTATATTTTGAAACTGTGGCTTCAATTCCTAGACATGGGTTTTTCTATATTCTATAGAGGTTTCTCCTTAATGTAGAGAATTTTTACATGGTTTAACGACCTCACGTCTTGATTTCGTTGTTATGTTATCAAAACAGCTTCTTAGTTTTGAAGACAAGTTTTTACTTAAATATAAGAAAACCCTGAAAAAGGGGTTTTTTTTGCAAAAATTACAAAATTTTTCCAGGAATTTGATGAAATATTTCTTATTCTCAGAGAAAATTGTTCTCTTACTTATAGCCGATGATTAATAAAAGGTAGAAAATTTCTTATTTTCAGAGAAAATGTTGCTCATAGTTAAAGCCACTGATAAATAAACGACAGAAAATTTCTTATTTACATTCTTATAAAAAGTTACAGATGAAAACGTTAAGAAATTTTTATTTTAATTTTATAATTTTAACCTTGTTGAATTTTTTAAGCACCCTAAATATACATGCTCAAAGATATTAAATGTTTCATTTTTTGATTTTCATCATTTATCTTAAAAGGCTCAAAAATCGTGGTCTGAATATAAAAAATATTTATACTCTGGTGCAAAATCAAAAATTTCATGTATATAGCTTTTACAAGTGAGCTACGGATATATTTATTTTGATTGAATAAATTAATTTTTCAACTCAACTCAATTTTTCAGTCAACTGAAAAACTAAATGGCCCATAATCATAGTCAAAATAAAAGTCGACTCTAAATTTAGTATAAGCATTTTTGACAGTTTTTTAATTTAATATGTTGTCAAAAAGCTTGCACTGATTATGGGCCAATGCTTTTTGAACGCAAAATAAAACAAGCTTTTTGAACCGATGAGTATATCTAGGTAGTTTAAAAGAAAAATATTCAACAAATCAAGATCAAAGTTGAAAGAACAAAGAAAAAAAATGTGAAAGTTCTTATAGTTTTCACCTGCAACTTTTCCAATTCTGATTTTATGCTTGTTCGAGATATATAATAGGCTATTTTACTGTACGCAAAAGAATAACTACTTCTTATGTACTCTATATAAATAAATCCAAAATTAAAAATACTTTGAGTTCTCTGCATTACTTGCAGCAAAAAAGTACTTAAAAGTTTTAATTAAAAAATGATACAATCGAGTCAATTCAACATCTGCTACACTCGCACTCCAACAAACCACCAGGCAGCAGAAGCTCTAATGTGCACATTTTCCACACCTGCAGTAGAGACTGGAGCCAACAAAAAATTGCAGCGTATTCAATTAAATTATGTAAATTGAACGCTTCATTTGCGAAGCGTCGCGGATGCTTCTACCAGCCACACCGAGTCACCACACCACTCACTTCAATTCGATCTAATGGTGCCACATGTTTTTGTTTTTATTTTGTAGGTACTTGTTTTGGAAGATGGTTAACATGCCGACTTAAATGGAACTCCACCCACAACCAAAAAAAAAAAAAATTAAAAAATAACATTAAACACAATTTCTGCGCTGATTCAAATTCTGCACATGCAACCAAAGCAAATGCAACAAGAACAACAACAGAGACCATCAAGACCAGCATTAAAAAAAAGTAGTAGCCTGATAACTGCATCAGCTCTCAGCTCTCAGCTCTCATCCTATGCAGAAAATTACAACAAAAGTTCAGGTTGACGTGGCTAGAAGGACCATGACGGCGATGATGATGATGATTATGATGATGATGATGACGACGATGTTCACACAGCCTGCAGCCACAAACTCATTACATGCAACACACATTCACACACGCACGCACTCACACACACTCACTTACTTATTGGCTGCGAACCACTGGCGGGCGATGATGAGCCGTGATATTTAAGCCGCATCCTTGCTGCCGGCAAAGACAAAGTCAAGAGATTGTGGAATCGCTATAATTTTCGAAGTAAGCGTTGCAACGCCGTCAACAACTAGTTCTACTATAGTCAGGATGCTGCGGTAAGAACGAAGACTACTTTTTGATTGTTGATGAAAAAAAAAAACTACTTTAAATTGCTGCACAGAAGCAGCGACGGCGGCAATCGATGGTGGTGCTGCTGATGGCGGTGACATTGAAGATGCAACCAGCTAGCCAGACAAAAGTCATCAGAAGCTAGCTAACTGGAATCCCAAGCAAGTGGTGACGCAAGTGCATCAGCTGCTGCACAACAAAGTGGAGCTAACCATCTTCTAGTTGCGATCGAGCAAGTAGCTGTCGCAGCGACTTTAGGCTAAATCCGATCGCTGCTGAGTTGCACATGTCAAAAGTGCAAAAGTACAAATTCCTGCATAGAATACTTAATTTTGAAAGGGAGCAGCCGTTGTAAGGGCTTGCGTAAGACAACAAATTGGGTGTGAGTGTGACGCGCATACAGCAAGTGCGAAGGTGTTGCGGAATAAAACGTCAAGTTACTCTTTGTTGAGATACGTATGAATAATTATGTTGATCGCTTGAGTTGAAGAAGCCTCCAGCTCTGTGCTTTGTTTGTTTGTACAAAGCGCTTAGACTGC
Source organism: Dichetophora obliterata (assembly GCA_963920525.1). NCBI lineage: Eukaryota > Metazoa > Arthropoda > Insecta > Diptera > Sciomyzidae > Dichetophora > Dichetophora obliterata. The sequence goes on from OY986438.1 coordinate 157,352,511, forward strand.
GATTCAGGAATTAACTGAACATAGATTATTTAGTGTCTGTTCGTATACTCAGTTTCTTCAAGATATGCTTATTTGGGTAAAATAATAGCTTTTTTTAATTTAATCTTTGATTCGACAACATCTACGAATCTATACATCAACGAATCTATACATACATTCATTAAAAAAATTACCGGGAATTGATCATTTAAAAAGCTAGCTTAACCCTTAATCGGTCCCTCGAGAAATACATCTAATCGGTACCATTGTATGCGCGCGCATATACGTATATATTTTTAATTGTAAAAAAGCTAAAAAAAATTAACAACCATTTATGTTTTGTAATTTTTTATGTTTATTACATTGTTTACTATCATATTAATACATTTGAACTTCATAAAGGTAGATTTAGAATGAAATTATTTAGAATATTACATATATGAGAAAAAAAATTGAATTTTTAACTTTTGTCAATTATTTGTACATTTTTCGCAATAATTGAAATTATGGTCAGCACAAATGAAATTTCTACACTTTTTACAGCGTGTAGCAAAAAGATTTTTGTTATTTTTATACGAGCAGATGTAGTATCGGCCTCGTTTTGATGTACTTGGTAAATGGCGAATCTCCCGAATTCTTTGAATAACACTGGAAGCATCATTACTTTGAGGTTGTTTTTTACGTTTACTGATCTGTTTTTCAACGAGATTTCAATCTCGATAAAAAGGCGACGAGGAATATTATGGTTCGTTTTAGAATTTTACCAATTCAGGAACAATGCAATGAACGTCACGAATGCATTCAACGCACCAACATCAAGCATGTTACAAAATACTGCCATTGGCTACCGATTGACTTTTCGTTTGCATGTGTACGTAGCCACCATTTGATCCATAGTATCAACTCCACTCTTGGTTTTGTTGTAGTCTTCTTTTCACTATTCTCATTTATGCTGACAACATTGTGGTATGTACTGAGCAATGTCACAAATCGGTACCGGCGAGGAACATATGACAACATAACTGCTTGCAATTTATGTTCATATACAACTTCTGTATGATAAATTGGCTTTTGACGCATGTCGAGTAGAACTGAAGGAATTTCAGTCCTATTTTTCCTTATTGTTCCCAAAATAGTCATGAGATTCTCATGTAAATCTTTTGCCAATTCATACGAAGTGAAAATGTTGTCACACGTTACATTTCTGTCAGAAAGTCTTTCCACCAAATCCAAAACAACACGCCGTCCGAGATTACGTTCAGGAGTGGCATTACGATTTCGACCAACTTAAATTTGTGTGTTGTATGCATACCAGCTTTTTGAGTCACATAGCACCCAAATTTTGATGCCATATTTCGCCGGCATCACCGGATATACTGACGAAACGGATATCGCCCACGATACGGAACTATCTGTTCATCTACGGTAAAGTTTTTTCCTGGTGTGTATACAACTTTCAAATTATGATTCCATTCGTATACATCGTATACATTTCGAATCGGTGCCAATTTGTCACGTACAGAAGTACTTGTAGATGCAGTGTTGGCCATACGTTGTTCGCGGTCATCAAATCGAATGCAACCATGGATACGCTTGAACATTTTCAAAGACATTGTTGCTCTAAATATTGGCCGACCAGTTTCGTCATTCCACAGTTTAGTGACACATTCACCGTGTATGACCGATACACACCAGAAAGCAGCAACAATCCAAAGTATGCATGCAGAGTGTCCAAATCAATGTTTTCCCAATCGTCTTTGTACTTTCGCACACGATATAAATTCGTCATGTTCAAAATAATATTCTCAACCGGTTCAAGGAACATGTGAAATGCAGACGAAACATCAACTATAGTAGCAGCTGCTAATGCTTTTGGACCTGAATTATAACAAAAATGAAACATATAATGAGCATGAACCCATAACAAGGAGGGTAGGTTTTTACCTGAAGTGAAATTTTCTGCACGTCGAAATGAATTTCTTCGATTTATTTCAAATGGTTGCGATGAATATTAAATTTTCTTATTTTTTGAAAAGTATTTATTTTCAGGATTTGCTGCATTTTCTTCTGCTAAATTCTGCTCAAGTGGCTCAATGTTGTCTTCATCCGAATGCACGCTAACTTCACTTTCATCATCTCCTCGTCTGATAATGCAAAATCATCGTCACTATTGCACGGAGATTCGCCCGCTTCGCTTTCCAAATCAAAATCCATTTCTATTTCATCTCGCTGCCTTCTTTCACGTAAAACTCTATCCATTTTTTATCAAATACTTCGAAACACAACCAAAATTCAAATAAATGCGCAAACAAACTTCACTTATGTGTGTTCCAGAACAAACTGAATTTCATAAAACGAAAAAATAAGAGCGTGCTATAAATCCACACAAAAAAATAAGCGGCAATGTGTATGTGTATGCGCGCACATACACAGGGACCGATTCGTAACTATAACTGCACAGGCAAATTTAGTAAGGGTACAAATTAAAAAACGGGGTTTTTTGGTTGTTCAGGCAAAATAATTCTACTTTGCAAAATACAAGGTCATTCCGCTGAACCGTTTTTATTTTATTCAAGGTTAAAGATCAAAATTGTATGCGTGCGCATACAGTGGACCGATGAGGGTTAAAGGGATTGATACAATTTTTCGCCAAGTTGGCACAATTGTCCTCTACACTCACGCTAAGTTTGAGCGCGATCTGGCATTTAGTTTGTTTACAAGCGCTATGTTGCCAGTTCATCTCAAGTGTGTTTAGCGATTACTACAATGAATAAAAATATGAGACAAAGAATTTGCCTCAAATTGTGTATTCTATATATATCACTGGCTCAAACCCGGCGCGTTTTTGCCACGCCTCCGTTGCCAAACGCCCATAAAATTTTATCAGTGAAAATGCATGTGTAAATTGCAGTCGAATACTGAATTCCGTGGCTGTGCGACCTATAACTCAAAAGCTATTAAATTTCTCCAATTTGGGTTGTATGGGAGGTGCCACTCCCCCTTTTCCAACCCCCACAAAATGTTATCAGTAAAATGTAAATTGTAGTCAAAGACTAAATTCCGTGGCTGTGTGACCAATAACTCCAAAGCTATTCGATATCGAAAAATTGGGTTGTATGGGAGGTGCCACGCCCCTTTTCCAATGCAAAGCTCTCCTTGGTATGTGTTTAATAACTTCCTAAATTTTCATGAAAATCGGTTCAGATATGAACTAAATTACAAAATTTTAGTATTATACGATCAAAATTGTCCGGTATAAATAAATAAATAAATAAATACGATCAAAATTGTCTGATACATATATATAAAGAAGTTATATTAATTTGTGGGCTGTAAAAAATTACGTGGCAACAGTTATACATATAGTGACCGCCACTTGGCGCACCTAAACACCAAGTTTCACTATAAAAAAGTGTAAAACTCTAGAATTGACAAGTTTTCGAAAAAGTGGGCGTATATACAGTGCAGCCGTGTCCATTTTTTTACAGTTGCCGACAGTAACAATTTGAACAAAATTAATAAATTTTCTACGATCAAAAAGTCTGATAAATATTTTTTTTTGGTTTGTGGACGAAAACGCAAATTTGGTTTGTATGGGAGGCACCATGTCCCTTCTCCAATCGACACCAAACTTTACAGGAACACTCTCAAGATGTTGTTTCAGTTTTCCTTTCATAACAAATTTCATAAACAAATAAAAAAACATACCCACATACATACATCCATTTTTATAAGGCCTATTTCATATTTGTAAGGTCATATGATATTTTTAAAAATATTTGAATGTATGAATATTTTTTTGCGCTACTGTTTACTAAATGGTCTCTACAAGTGTTAAAATAAAACAAATAAAAACAAATTAAAAATGTGTTTTTATTAGCTAATGGTAGTCCTGTTATTTTAATGAACAATAAACGCCCGGTTGTGGCATACCTCCTGCAGCGGAATGCCATTTAGGTGGCATTACGTGCCAAGTGGTCACCGCGGTGGCAACACCGCTGGCTAGGTACCTTGAAAACTGGGTGACACGCTTGTTCCACAGCTTGAACTCGCCGAATAGGTGGGTTCGGTTTAGTTTCAAAGCACCCGGTATTTTTGCTCACAGTATAAAAAAGAATTCATGTCTATAGGAATGAGTAAAAAATAGAAAGTAATAACAAAAACAACACAACAGCTCATCATCTTCGCGGCTTGGTGGACAGACGGATGTAATTTTGTCCATGGCTGGCCCACCCCATATCAACCGATCTGTGATACCTTATCGCCAAACTTGAGGTATCCCTATAATAGACAATGCCCTCGCCTGGGCTTCTCCTAAAACACCAAATTGACGTAAGTTTTACCCACACATATTCCTATCTAAAAACGGTCAAACATCACAAAGTAAGGCGACGTTTAAGTTTAATACATTTGTTATTGGCAGAACTTGCCGCATAAAAATCATATTAACATTAATGACAAAATATAAGTTAACAATAACAGCAAAAAGCTCTTTAAATGGGTTTTCTTAAGATTTTTTTTAGGAACGTCCCCTTTATCTTAATCGGATTTTTTTTTCTATGGCCCAATGAGGCAGAATTTAAAACATAGAAACAAAACCACTACATATATACATAAAATCTGGTAGCAACTTTTATTTGTATACTCTACACATTAAATAATTATTTGTATTACTTGGATTAAATTGCGAGCTTTAGATCAAGTAAGTTTTTAAGAAGGCAACAGGGAAGTATATACATTAGGGCGGGTTGATTTTTTTATTTGTAAATCGTATAGCAAAAACATAAACTACATAAAATTCTAAGAAAATTCTCCGAAGAAACTATGTATCTAAAATAAAATCCTTATCCGCGCCTCTCGACTTGAAAATTTATATGCCCCCTTTTCTACACTCAAAATTTTTTTACATTAAAAAAATATTCACCCAAGTAAAAAAGTTTGTATATAATTTTATATTACATATTTTTATAAGGAACATAGATAAACAAGTCTTATTTTATAATGCAAATAAAAACAAACAAAAGAAGTGTTTTCACTCAAACAATATTTCAGTAATTTTTCAGTAATTTTTTTACCATAAACAAATTTTGTGTCATTAAAAGGAATAAGCTCTTTAATACATACAAAGAAGTAATTAAAGAATACAAAGAAAACTTTACTTATTGGTTATATGTTAATTTTGTTAAGTCTTTTTAACTCTCCATTCTAGGTACTTTGGCAATACTTTCTATAGTTATCTACTACTATTTGATCTATATTTATATAGATCAAATAAATAATATTATCTATATAATAATATCTATATTTCTATTGATCAAATAAACTGGATTAGAGGTCATGTTTTTTTTTTCCTGTTTTAAGATGTATGTTTTGCATATTTTATTCCAAAAAAATTTTTTTTTTAATAATTCTTTGTTTTTTGCAAAACGCAGTTTAGGTAAAACGTGTTCTAACTATTTTTCATATAGAACGCAAATGAGAGGAGATGCAAATTGGGGTTCAACTGCTTTTATGATAATTGAATATTTTGATTAGTCTCAAAACAAAACCTGTATTGCATAAACTATAATATAATAAAACATAATAGCTATATTTGAAAAAAAATTTTTTTAGCGAAAGAAGAGGAAAAAAATTTCAGTTCGAGAGGCGCGGATTAGGGTTTGATTTTAGACCTATGGTTTCTTCGGAGAATTTTCTTAGAATTTTATGTAGATTACGTTTTTGCTATAAGATTTTTCATTTTTTTTTTCATCCATACAAATCAACCCGCCCTAATGCACATATCTTGAAAAGTATGGAAGTTCTTCATACAACAAATGTATCATACAAAATCGTTTCATATGAAAACAAAATGACCTTTCAAGGTAATTAAATTTTTTTTTTGTAAATAATAAAAAAATATTCTGTTCTTTTGACACCAAAAACATTCGCATATTCATAAAATTATGAAAATTCTTAGTACAATGCATTTTTGACATAATTTCATTGCTTTAGAATGACAAAAAAAAAAAACAATCCGAAATTGAAACTTTTGATGTAAATATGTATCTGCGTCGTTTTTGGATATATTTCATTGATTTATTTTTTCCCTAAAAGCTTAATAAAATGACTTTACAAAAACTGTTTCAATAGTTTTGTTATCTAAGCATTTATATATTTAATTTTGTAAAAAAAGTCCAAAATATTCAGTTTTTACTTAAAAAATAGACCAAAAATTTGTTTTTCTCGTAAAAATAATATAAAATCAAAATCGCAATTTTGGCCACCTATCTTTTGCCATTTCATTCATTAACAAAAATTTCCTTTTTTCTACATAAAAATTAATGAACTGTTTTTGTCATCAAAAACTCCCTTTGATTATTTCGGCAAAATTAAGTTTTTAAAAAAATGTTGTTTGTATATTTTTTAGTATATAGCATTCTTTCAAAATAATTTAAGAGAAAAAATTATCCAAATATGTCTTACCAATCAAAACTTATAACTGAGAATGTATTTTTTCATACATATGCTTATCTATATCTACAAAAATAGTTTTCTGTTTGTTTGTTTGTTTGTTTTTTTGTTTTTTTGAAAAAGTTCAGAAAATGTATATAAATGATATTGTTTATCATACAATATATTTACAATAGTTAATATGAAGATTTAAAAAAATTTAGGGTGTTTTGTGGGAATAAAATGAACATACAAAACCACTTTTATATGGCAGCGCTATAAAATATTAACATTTACCGTTAAATTTGAATACAAAAAGCTTATTCACAAACAAACAAAATTTTTGATACAAATATTGTATACTTTTTAAAATAACAATTATATTTATATATTCAATATTTACATAGTTGTGCATTTTTTTAAAACTAATACTTAATTAAGAAACTTGAAATTACAAAAAAGGGTAACTAACCAAATCATATATGGATTTACAAGTATTATAAAGAAACGGTTACGTTATCAATACAATATGAGTAAAAATTTGTTAAAATCAAGAACAACAAAAATCAACAACAAATAATGTTTTATAATATATACCAAACGATGCGAAATTGCAATACCTTACATTTGGTGCCTAATTTGTGTATGTTTCAATATTCAAAGTTAAAGTTACTGGTAAAAAACGTAATTTTTGCAAATTTTAGAACGCCATTTTGAAAACCTTAACCTTGAACTTAGCAGATTCTACGCGTACGTGGAGACCTTTCTTTGTGAGTACTATTTTTTCGAAAATGTAATGTTTTGATATTAAAAATACACTCAGGGAATTATTGAATTTCGTACACGGCTGCCATGAAAAAGATGAGGCTGTAGTAGCCATACTAGAGTTATTATATATGAAATGAAGTCACCTTAGCTGAAAGTTTATTACAAGCACTTTATGAGAGTTCTCATAGCCCTAATTGAATCTGCATTAATCATTAAAAAAAAAAACAAAAATTATATTGAGCGTCTTTTGAAAATAAGAGCTGTGGTTACAGTTGTGATACATTCAGTATTGTGGCTACTGCAACCAACTTTTAAATCTTGCGTGTAGAGAAACTCCAATACGGCTATTGTAGCCTCAATACGGCTTTCACGCTTTTACTGAAGATACTAAAACCACAAAAGACAAATTTCTCCATTTTAGTTTTGGCTTTGCAGCGTGCTTGTTGGCAAATATTAAAAAAAATTGTTTTAAAGTTAATCGGTATTTACTTTGATAATCGCTTTACTTTGATAATAAATATTATACCTATTGTATTGAAAAAGGCATGGACTATTTTACAATTCCATTGTCTAAAACTATGTCGTTTATAATATGGGATTTTTAAAGTTCCATTAAAAAAAATTTTTTTAAAAAATAGCTTGTAAAGTTCTATGAACAATTAAAATTTTATATTTATTTGATCAAAAAAGTAATATTTTTTCAAATGATTTGAAATAAAAATTTAAAAAATATTTAAAAATAACACTTTTTTTAAGCAAACGGCATTAAGAAATTGTTGATAACCTTAAAAGCGCAGAGGTAAGTAGCTTAAATAGAAAAAGTTCTGACAACCTCAACATAAGGATTTATGGCTATCAAAACCGAATTCCTCTGACCATTGCAAAAGGCGCTGTTATGACCCCTCCACAATTTGGCTGTCAAAACCGAATTCCTCTCAACATCGCAAAAGGCGCTGTTATGACCCCTCCACAATTCGGCAGTCAAAACCGAATTCCTCTCACCATCGCAAAAGTCGCTGTTATGACCCCTTCACAATTCGGCTGTCAAAACCGAATTCCTCTCAACATCGCAAAAGGCGCTGTTATGACCCCTCCACAATTCGGCTGTTAAAACCGAATTCCTCTCACCATCGCAAAAGGCGCTGTTATGACCCCTCCACAATTTGGCTGTCAAAACCGAATTCCTCTCACCATCGCAAAAGGCGCTGTTATGACCCCTCCAAAATTCGGCTGTCAAAACCGAATTCCTCTCACCATCGTAAAAAGCGCTGTTATGACCCTTCCACAATTCGGCTGTCAAAACCGAATTCCTCTCACCACCGTAAAAGGCGCTGTTATGACCCCTCCACAATTCGGCTGTCAAAACCGAATTCCTCTCACCATCGTAAAAGGCGCTGTTATGACCCCTCCACAATTCGGCTGTCAAAACCGAATTCCTCTCACCATCGCAAAAGGCGCTGTTATGACCCCTCCACAATTCGGCTGTCAAAACCAAATTCCTCTCACCATTAAAAGTTCTTACAGCTTTCTGTGAGGTTGTCAAAACCGGCAGAGCATCTCTTAAACAGGATCTAACAGCCATTATTTAAGTTGTCAGAGCCTCGCATATTACATTTTTTGAGAACCGTAATATTGCGGCTAGAAGAAGCGAAGTTTTGATAGCATCGCCAGTTCTGTGAGTGTAATTTAAAATTTTTTTGTTAGTTCAATAAAAGCAATCAACAATAAGAGAAACCATTTATTTATAAAACGAATATTCTCGTTGATTACAGCTGAAATCGAAGAGAGAAACATACAAACATTGGCGTCGGAAGCGGGGGGAGAGGGGGGCAGTTGCCTCCCCCCACTTTTTTAGCCAGAGAAACAATTTAAAAAGAAAACTTCAGAAGTTATTCAAAATGTCAGTTTTTTTAACAACGATAATATTTTTGTATTAGATATTTTCCTCTTCTTTCTCTCTTCTTCATAAGCATGCTTGCGGATAACCATTTTCTTTCTCTGTGTTTGCAAAAAGATAGAGCAAAATGTAGAGTTTCTACTGCAAACCCACCACTTCAGTTTAAAAACACCCTTAAGTATGAAGCTTAATACTGTAATATTGTAATAGAAGCCTTCAACGGAAAAGTGCCTTCTGAACAAAATCTAAAAACAAAACTTTATGCAGATGACTTTGATGTGAGCGACCTCCACGCGCAACTTAAATTGCTGAAGCAATTGCCTGGCCAAACACCTTCAAATTGTAGTGGCATTGTATCCCAATTTGCGAAAAATTCGGTTACTGTAAAAAAACTATTAAATGAAGTTGAAAAACTTATTGCTTTGCTTTTGACTGTGCCTGCATCAGCAGCTTCATCTGAGCGTTTTTTTAGTGCACTAAGACGACTTAAAACGTATATTCGAGCAACTATGAGACAGAAACGACTCACTCATGCGGCGACTCACTTATACACATTCACAAAGATAAAACCGAAGAATTGAATTCGATGGAGGTAGTGAGAGAGTTTGTTTCTCGCAAGGACAGAAAGAAACATTTTGGAATAATTTAAATTGATATAACATTTTGTACCTTATTGCATTTAAACCATGTAAAGATATACCTAGTCTTGCTTTATAAAAGCAACCATTATTTCTTATATTTTCATATTACCATATGAAAGATCATTTAAAGAATGATCTCTAATATTGAAATTGGAAGAACTTTTAAAAATAATGAAATATTAATATTTTTTATGTATTTTTATATTTTTTATTTTAAACTAAAATAAAAAATTTGTGTATTCACATTCATGTTTCTTTGAAGAAATTTTGGTGAACTTTTTTTGCACCACCATTTGTATTTCCCCCCCCCCCCATTTGTACTGCCCCCCAGATGAAATTCGCTTCCGACGCGCTTGCATAGAAATGTTTCTGAACTTAGCTTTAGAAGTGGATAAGTTACACAAACAGTTACAAACTCACATGATGGGCTTTAGAGTTGACTAATATTAATTGAAAACGCTATAATACAGGGTTATAAATTTTCAACTCTGAAAACAAAAGTTTAGAAAACACACTAAAAATTCAGATTTCGATAAAACTTTTATTTCGCTATAATGTTTTTAGTTTGCCATTCTACGTGGAATAAAATATCATTGAAATGCCCTCCACGGTAGATTTTGCTGGATTCAATCCTTTTGAGGTAATTTCCGATGATTTTTCCGCACCAAATGCCAAATACCAGGGCTGCAGTTTCCGAAAACCGAAATGGACAACCCTGTATAAAGAACATCGATTCAGTTAGTTTTATTTGTGCTGTATGTCATATAACATCCGAAAAGAGAAAAAAGTAGCATCGCTTTTGGTTCTTTCAAAGAACTAGAAGTTAATTAATCGATCAAAGCATTCGTATTCAACATAAGTATTTCAAGTGTTGATATACAGCTATTAAAAGTAACAACAACATGACAGCTGTAATAGACATAAATAACTAATACTAACAGGGTGTTGAAATAATCACCTTATAATTAAGTTAATAAATCAAAAAGAATTCCCATAAATAATTCCATGGATTATTGCAACATTTCAAAAGCATTTTAACAGCATGCATTTAAAACTAATTACTTAATACACAATAAATTATAATAGTAATTATGGCAAGTTACGGGTTCAATTATTTATAGAACCTTAATGATAGCGAAAGAGATAGCAAGATAGATGAAAGAATCTGTCATACATACAATTTTAGCACGATCTAGATGATTTATTAATGAATGTAGTTGAATTTGCAACAATAAGTGAAACCATTTTTATTAATCATTCAAACACATACGGGCGAAATGACCAAACGGGCGGGTACTACACTGAAAAAAAAACCATGAATAATAATACTTTATGTTGCACAATAAACCAAAAAGTACGGCAAATTATTAGTTGCCGCAGACTTAAGCGAAAACTAATTCATTGTTATTTGCGATGATATCATAAAAAGAAATCCGCAATCAAAGACCGCTGCAGCGAGCGACTCAAAGAAAGGCCAAACAGCAGACGGACGGACAGCATTTTCCCATCACAATAAAGCGCGAAGAATATAAGTCATAATCTCTGATTGGAGCCAGGCAGCAGCAGCAGCACCAGCAGGATCTGCAACTTAGCTGCAGTGAATGGATGCAATTGCAGCTTAATGAAGCGCAAGAGTAAAACGCTCGCTTGATTGGCTGATAGATGAAGTGTCGGTGCGAGCAAGCATACCGACAACCGACAGATGAATAAACAGTCAGACAGACAGATGGACAGACAGACAGACAGATGCCCAACAAAATGATATGTGCAACGAACCCTTCATTGGTGCAACATTGCAGTAACATCAGCAGTCGACCAGCCGTGCATCCACCAAACCAAGCAGCAAGCGACCCCAATCGCATTGCTTGTTGGAAGGTAAGCCGCTGCAGAGATATGCTGCTGCTCGCACTTACTCCGCCATGACTTGGCTATACTTCTTGCCCCAACTCGGCTTGGTTTGGCTCAACTTGGCTCGGCTTGGCACACATAATCAGTGTCTATCAGAATTTTTCAATTATATCGATATAACGTTATCCGTACTTGCATCGCGTCAGAACGCATAATTACTATAATCACCTGAGTTATTACCTCAACGAAAAAATATGAACAAAATACGGACAGACACACAAACACACACACACACATATCAAATTAAAAACAACATAAAATGCAATACATGCATAAGTATATCGTTTTATGTTATACTCGTAGCACTGACTATCTGTCTGTCTGACTGACTGACTGTCTCTCATGCCAGAAACCGACCGACCGACCGATCAACCATTTCCCAAATGCATTTGAAATGCGAAAATTTCATTTCTTTTTTGCTGATATTTCGTAATTTTATTATATTTTTGCAATTACACAGTTTTTGTTAATGTTATGAACAAAAACCGCGCATAATCAAGTTGCAAGATACACTGTCAGAAAAACTTTTACTGACATCAAAATAAAAATTGGTGTCTTTAATTAAGCAATTAAGTTGAATTCGAAATATATGTATTGAATAGTACTAATTGAAATGAATCACGATACTAATGCAAGATATGTAATTTTTTGTAACTGAACATCGTTATTTTGTATGGAAATTTAAAGAACCTAGAAATGTTTGACCCAATCTAGAAATTTTACCAAATTTCACCACGTCGAAAAAACATTTATATCTGAACTTTAATAAAATTTTCTTAACTGTGCCCCAAGCTTAATTTAAGTTGTTGAACAATACGTTAGTTTTCCATTTTTTGAAATAATTATTTTTCCGTCTGACAGATGGAAATATATTTCAGAGTACCATAGTTAGTAAAAATTTACCGCTACCCTTTAACCTTTAGAGCAGAGGTGTCGTGGCAGTGAGCGAAATTACAAATTAAAAAAAAAAATAAAAATAAATTAAAGCTTTGATGGCGACGAAAAATATTAAAAACAAAAACAATAACATGAGCTAATGTCTCGTGAGCTCATGTACATCGTAATGTACGGTGAGCTAATGTCTCTTAAAAAAAATAAAAATTACAAAAATAGGTTTTAAGCAACTCACGAGGTCCAAATGTTACACGCAGCCAGTAAATCAAAAAATAAAATGATTCCAGACAAGTGATATTGAAAATGCTACAACAAAAAACTCGCCGTTTGCGCTACGAGAAATGACCAACAAAAAACTCACAGCAGCAATAACATTAGAGGTGTTCACACGTCTGTCAAATGATTGAAGTATTTCAAGAATTATATACTCAAGATTCCGCCTTGCGCATGTCCGCGCTCTATGTGAGCACGTGTGTGTGACGTCAGAAGTGCAAGAGAAAAGAGAGTCAAACTGACTGAAAAAAAGTAGTAAACAATTTTTAATAGGGGTTATCGATTTTAAAATCTCCTCATTTTTTTATAAAATCTTGGTTTTTTAAAACAAATAATTTTAAATCAAAGAACAACGCTTGCACAGAAAAAATTTTAATATTTTTCATTACTATCTTTGATAAAAATTTTATATCTTATTCTGGTGTTAACTTCCGTGTTGACCCCTTCACAAAAAATAGCTATGTTGTTCGATTTATTTTGAGAGCAGTTTGACTGTTTCTTTGTATGTATTTCGTTTGTTTCCCAATTAGCCAATCAGATTCATTTGCTTAGTTTCGTTTGTTGTTTATGTGATTTTTTTTGTTTGAATGTATTTTCACTTATGACGTAGATCTGCGCAGTAGATTGCCATTTCTGCGCACTTAAGGCGTGATCTTCTTTATATTGTTCTTGGAAGTATATTGTGATTTTTTACTCTCTTTTACTCACTCTAAAATTTTTGATTTATTTCTGCTTTGTAACTCTTCTGCCCAAGGTTCATTTATAAGGTTGTATCACTTGAGAGCAAGCTCGGTCGAACTGTCAGAATGAATGAAAAGAAATCAAGAATATTAACGCATAGAACCAAGAAAAGCACCGTGGCAGTTCAAGCAAAGGCGGAAAAGAGAGTGCATTTCTTTCAAGTGCCACGACCTTATAAGGGTAATGTTACGGTGGTCGTCATATGATCCCTGGTCATGACACTTTTTACTCTCTTTTTTCGTTTGATGAGCTGTGTGACGAAAGTATGTTATGCTGGTGGTCATATGATGCCTAAGCACAAGTACACTATTTGCTACTTTTAGTATTTTTTCAACCGATGAGTGTTGCTATTAAGCAGGTTTCATTACTGCTTTCATACATTCCGTAGCAAAATTGAACTATTTTCGTGCCTAAACACAAATGTTGTGAATAATTCGACAACGCAACACTGTTTTGATCCCATGATTTCATATTTTTGTCGAATCATTTGGTGACCGTGGTGGTGAAAATTTACTCTCTTGCTCTCGCTCTCAAATTTTTAATTTACATTGAAACAGCAACAATGCATGACCATGATGAGCCCATGACCGCCACCGTAACATGGGACTAAATAAACCTTGCTTCTGCCTACTTTTTTGCCTACTTTTCTGTCTACTCTTCCTTTTCTCACTTAAAAAAACTGCTTTTGTGTTCAAATAAGTACTTTTTTAGAAATAATTTGCTACTAAACAGCAGATAAGTAAAAAAATGCAACTTTTTGACTGATTGATGCAGGTCTGGAGCTCAATCAAAATTTTGACTGATGCGATGAAGAGTTTGAAGTTCATTTTCGCTCTCGCAGAGAGTTCATTTTTTTAACATAGGAAAGCAACAACAAATTTTGATTGATTCAATCATTTGACAGACGTGTAAACACCCAAATTGATAGCTAGCTTTCGACGCGAGCAAACAACAGCAATGCCATGTGCATAATTCCTCGAATTACAACACACTGAAATATTGAAGTTGTTGTAAGTGAGCTAAAAGAGCTAAAAGAGCTATGGGATTTACAACTCTGCTTTAGAGGTCGTCTTTTCCATATGTGCCGAAATATTGCTCTAGAGTTTTGATAAAAATATATAAATATCATGATTGAATAGAAATTTCTGCGATAGTAAATAAAAACGTGATATCAAATCTGTTTTTCTAACGTTAGAAAAAAATGTTTTTTTCCATGTTAAGCTTAGTATGCTGTAGAAGCGAAAAGAAATCGTTTTTGACAGCGAAAAGGCAGCGATATTTTTTTTCGTAGGTTAGTACGCTGTTGAACAGAAAAATTTGTTAGTTAAAATGTAAAAATTTCACTGTCGTTTATATGTCCGTACATTTCATTGGCGTGGAAATTTGACATTCAACAATAATGTTCAACTCACACATTCAACAAACACGTTATGGTAAGCATGTGCTAGTGTTGAGTCTACACCAAAATTCTGCGTGCCTCAAAATTTTCGCTTCAACAGCATATTAAGCTGTAAGAAAGTGCCCATATCATGCCGTCACGGCAAACGGTTAAGCTTAAAAAATATATTTAAAAATTTATACACTGAGCTCATTGACCCTGCAAGACACTCCTAACCGAAACTTTAACACATTCACAAAAAATTTTTGTATTCACTAACACAAATGCATGGTATTTTGTTATTAAAATGGCGGTACAAAATACTATTAGTTATTAAACCTATTATTTAACAGGCAGCAATTTAGTTGTACATCCCTGTTTTCTCTTATTGGTGTGGTAGACAGAGACAAATGATTTTCGTTGTGTTCTACTTGTTTTGTCTTGTTCTTTCTTATGAGAAAAATAAATTTGATGTACACACAATTTAGAAAATTTTCAAACGAACGATTTATATCATGCAACAGCACGTAAGTACTTTTAATTGTGAAATATATTAAATAAAATATTGTATAATGTAAAAACAATTATATTTTAACACTTTTCTAATGAAATAGACGAAGCTGGTGGTCGTCAAGTGCAGGTGATAGCTGCTGCTCCGAGTACTACTGGAATACCATTGACTGCAGCTCCACAACCGCAGGCTCAAGCTACACCAGCAGTCACCTCTACGGCTCAATAAAATGGAAATATTACGACCTTGCTTTTAGTTCTGCTAACTTTGGCATTCATCAGCAAACTTTGGTGCAACAAAATACTTCGCCAACAAGTGTCTGACTACCGTGGCCATAGCCAATCCGATAGTTCTCGCCCAACAAGCAGGAGCTCCTAGCATGCTTATCACGAATACTTTTGCTGCTATTACACACAGTGTTTCCAAGTGGATTTGTTAATGGAGCTACGCAGCAAATTTCAATATGCAATTTTCAATAAAAATTCAAAAAATAAATGTGTTCATATAGTTAAAAAATAATAGGGAATTAACCAGTCAGTTAAATGGTAGGTATAACTGGTGTACTTGGCATAACAAATAGTTAATTACTTAGTCATTTCACTGGTAGCTGCGACTGGTATTTTTGCCATATAAATAAGTTATTTAACCCACTATTTAACTAATTGCTTTAACTGGCAAGTTTGACAGATATTTTCAGTTATTTAACTTATTATATAACTGATTGGAATAACTGGCATATAAAATGTGTGAGCGAGATGACTAAGCAATTTAAACTTCTGAAAAAGTATGTGCAAGAAAAGGATACAAAATCACACGTACACAAATGTTTTGGTAAGATTTTTCACATGGCCCTTAAGAAACTGATAGAAAATACTGACCGAAACTTCCGCATTGCTTTTCTTTATATAACCAGCAATATAACCGGTTGTGTTCTTGCAGGGGAGCTACGCTTATGCAAAAATTAAATTTAATTTTCAGAAATAGCACGTTTCAATTAGTATATACTAGTGTCCAAACGAATATTCGGCTTCGGTATTCGGCAATAAAGACCTTTCAACCATTCAAATTAGCAGGTGTTGACGGCATCTTTCCTGCGTTTATGCAAAAAGGCACAGAAACAATATTGCGCCACCTAGTCAAAATAGCTAAAAGCAGCCTTGCCAAGGAAATAAAGAAGGGACATAGTCAACTTCATACCAAAAGTACGGGAAAAAGACTATACGCTATCAAAGCCCTTCAAACCAATTAGCCTCACCTCATTTGTTGTAAAAAAATGAAAAAGGCAATAGATAATTATATAAGAACTGAGATGCTGGAGAATGCGCCAATGCACCCATGTCAGCACGCATATAGGGCGGAAAGCTCCATAGAATCTGCCCTGTACTAGATGACTAGTAACACCCAGACAGCTCTTAAAAATAAAGATGCTGTACTCTGTGCCTTTCTAGACATAGCCTTCGTCAACACTTCTCATGAGGCTGAGAGAAAGTCACTACACAAAAAAGGAGTAAATGATATATTCGGCAGATGGATATGCCAAATGATTATATTCACATGAACTCCAGAAACAAAAGTGGGCACCACCACGATAAGAATTAAAACAGCAAAAGGCTGTCTACAAGGTGGATTCCTTTCTCCAATGCTTTGGAGTCTTGTTGTGGACGAACTCCTATCGAAGCTAACCGAGACTGGCATAAAATTTCAGGGTTACGCAGACTACATCGCCTTAATAGCGAGAGGACAATACGATGATACACTCTGTAAAAGGAATGGTGTAGTACAGTGGGATTAAATATCAACCCAGCAAAAAATACCATAGTACCTTTTACTAACAAAAGAAGCTTGCAAAATCTCCGAACTATGAGAATGGATGGCACAGAAATTCCCTTCAAAGGAGAAGTAAAGTACCTGGGACTAACACTAGATTCAAAACTTCTCTCAAGAAGACATGCAGAGAAAACTATAAATAAAACAATGCTCGCACTCATGGTATGTTGGAATCTGGCGGGGAAAAGCTGGGGTAGAAACACAACAATTTTTTGCTGGATGTACAATATGATGGTGAGACTGATCCTCGCCTATGGTGCAGTAGCATGGGCTGAAAGAACCAAGCTATCCACAATGAGAAAGATGCTATCAAAGGTGCAGAGACTGGCCTGCGTAGGCATCACAGGAGTCATGAGAGTTGCCTTACAGCAGCACTAGAAGTAATTCTTGACCTAACCCCCTTACATCTCTTTAATAGAGGGAGCAGCAATGCGAACTCTGCTATGCATTGCTAAAGAGGGAACAGGATAAGGTTAAACTATCAGCAGTAGAGAGAAGGAGGATATTGAAAAGCAGGTACCTTACATCTATCTACCAAGAGACGTAAGATAAAGTAAAAAGGTACAACTTCAAAAAACGCTTCGAAATTAAGCTAAGTACCAAGAAAGAGTGGGACAGCGAAAAAATATCGCAAGCCACAAAACCACACAGTATACCATAGTATACGGATGGCTCCAAAACATTGGAAGGTATAGATGCAGGGGTGTACGGGCCAAGAACCAAACACTTTGAACCTATGGCGACAAAGACCACTATCTTCCAAGCGGAATCCTAGCAATACAGTTGTGCGCGCAATTCAACCTGAACCAAAAATACAAAGGTCCAGGATATATTTGTGATGTAGGACAGCCAAACAGCAATTAAAGCTCCTGTCCTTTAATTCAACATTTTCCACGATTTAGATTTAGTTGTAGATTTTTTGTTTCAATAATACTTAAATATAGTAAAGAACAAATAAAGCGAAAAGATCTATACCAGAACTCGGATTCGAACCGGGGACCTCTGAGTTGGTAGTCTAGCGCACTAGTCACTAGACCACAAAGGCCGACTTGCTTTGTTTTTAGTTTTTACACGGAATCAATCAATTGCAAGTAAAGCGCGAAGCAAGTTTGGAGTGAAGTGTGAAATGATTGGTAATTAGTTTTAAGTTCTGCCAATACAGCTGTTTTTATAAATTGTTGCTGTAATACCCAAGAAGTCAAATATCTTCTTTATTTATAAATTTTTACATTATTTTAAGGAAAAGTAAGAAAACTTTATTTCCAATGGTCAATTTTTCAAATACCCCTAAAAAACCCCTAAAAACATTAAATCTCTCTAAAAAAACCCCTAAAGACTCGTTGCCTTTAAAATCCCTCAACACAGTAAAAACCTCTAAGTCTAGGGGGAAATCCCCTAACCTGGCAACACTGTATCATACTCTCCTTGCCCTTCACAAAAAGGAATTGAATCAGTTTTCTATCTAAACGAGGAAAGCAAGAGAATGCATTACAGACAGAAATCTGCCAGAAAAACTCTAGTGTTGAACTCGATTTAATGATTGCCGTTTATTGTACCTAAATTTTTTTTACTTCAAAAATCGGCCTTCGACCGATTATATTAACTTTGACGATCATTCGGCTTCGGCAGAAAATTTACATACGGTTATATACCAGGGTGCATCGTTTTTTCTTGTTTTCAATTCTCTCACACATCGGGAGGTGTATTAACAATTTGAAATATAGTTTCGTATTGTACTCGACCAGACCTATAACCTAGACTACGTAACTTAAAAAAGAGTAAAATTACATTTCCACTGTAGCACCGTGTAATTAATTATCATAATAGTCTAAATACAATTAGAGTCAAATTTAAAAATATTAGCTGCGTTCCTTTCGCCTTTATATAATCGCGATAACAAATTTTCTCAACGGAACGGCAAAAAAAAACGACTCGTAGGGGGCACTACCGTTGCAGTCAAAATTAAATTCAAACAAGCAATCATGATACAATAACTATTAGGTGTCATGAGAACGTGAGTCGTTCAAAACTGTTGTGAACTGTCATGGTAGCGATACCTTAGTGAACGGTATTTTTCTCTGAATGTTTTTTACTCTAAACCTCAGAAAAATTATAAATTATTTAATTATTAATATTATGCAATTATATAAATAATTTAAGTGCAATAGTTGGCTCCGCTGAATGCGTCCAATGTCTGTGACACACGCGGTTTGTTTTGTTTTCTTTTGTTTAACATGCGATGATCGCAGCTCATGAGAAAATAGGTAGCTGTCATGGCTACCTAATAGTCATTGTATCAAACAAACAAATAATTCAAAAAATGAAATGACAGCTCATAAAAATATATAGGTGCGGCACCTGTGCTTCAAATTTTTTAAAGGCTATATCACAATTTGATATGGATAGCAAAAATAATCCTATTTGTTATAGGATTATTTTTTTGTTTTTGCTTTGCATGTAAAAAAAAATAATCCGGATTATTTCTAAGCGAATGGAACGCAGCTATTAATTCAGAAATATTGCTTTAAAAGCGATGAAATATGTAAAATCGTACATTCTACGCACTTAACTCTGGATTTGAAATATCCTGAGATGAAATATGAGCGTTTGCATATCTGAAAACTCTAGAATTACAAACTCTAAAAATTCCATAACTTTGATTCTAGAGCATTTAGAGACTTCTTAAAACTCTTAGACTGAAGGTGTTGAATAGTACTACTACAGTTTATACTAAATGCATTTTTTAGTTGGCGCACTGTTTCAGAAAGTGCGATATCCTCACGAATTTGAAAAAAATTTTCCTAAAATCTGTTCAAAATATCGTTCTAAAAAATAGAATTGTATATATATTATTTATGATTTCGATTTTTTTCACATAGTCTACATATATTTCAGTAATAAAAAAATTGTTTCACTAATCTTCAGTGCATACGCTTTTATAGAGATCAATATTTATCAAACAACTACGAAAAAGTCGAATTAATGCGGATATTCTGGGGCGTGGCACCACCTGAAGAAATCAATTATGGACCTTCTACTTGCACAGGTTTTTTATTTATGAAGTAAAGCACCAGAAAAATGCTATTAGAAGTGAATTAAAAAAACGATGTACCTTATTATACACTAGTAAATAATGAAACATTCTTCAGCTAGAGATAAAGTGTGATGTGCTGTTAAAGAATGTTACATTTAAAAAAGTAAAATTTTACTGAGTATATCTTTAGTAGAGAAGTATATCTGAGAGTTCCTGTCAGACTTACAAAAAAACCGTGCACACAAAAGGTTTATAAATAAAAATAGTAAAAATATATTAGATGACCCGCCAGTCGTTGTTTTTTCTTTCCGGGAGTTAGTGCAATGATTTTTATTTGGGTAAAGTTTCTGTGTACAGAATCTTGGATATATCGTTTATATTAGATAATCAAGTATTGTGGAAATAAATTTTGCAATAATCTTTGATCGGAAAGGGATGATTTTTCACATTAAATATTTTGGATGTTTGTTTGTTTTGTCAAAAATTTTAAAATATTTAAAAAAAAACTTAATTTCGCCAAAAAAATTCTTGTTGTTTTGATGACAGAAATAGTTTCAAAAACTTTTGCGTAAAGCTAAGTATGCTGTAGGAACGAAAATTTTAAGGCATTAAATTATACACGCGTAGTTTTGGTGTCTCAACACTAACACATACTTACCTTAACGTGTTTGTTAAATGAGTTAGTTGAGCATTATTGTTGAATGACAAATTTCCAAGCCAATTAAATGTACGAACATATAAAAGACAGCGAAATTTTGATATTTTAACTCTCCTATCGTGGTTGTGAACTAGGCTGCATTGAACAATTTTTCGGTTCAACAGCGTACTGACCAAAAAAAAAAATTTCGCTACCTTTTCGCTGTTAAAAACGCAATGCATTTCTTACGGAAGATTTCTTTTCGCTTCTACAGCATACTAAGTGTAAGACTGTAACATTTTTCGATAATTATTTATGTCTTCTGAAAAAGAGTAAAAAATGGCAATATCAGTTGAAATTTTTTTTAACTTTTGCCAAATTTTGATATCATAATACATACGTACAGTGCCTCACAAAAGTATTCGGAATTGTTATATTTTTAATTCATACTAATTTAAATCTTACCATATAAAGACCAATTCAAATAAAAATCAACTAAATTATTTATTTTATGTATACATTTTTATTTTAGCACAAAAAATAAAGCTTAAGAGAAAAACATTGTTCAAATATTTACATCAAAAACAACATATCAAATTAATCAGCTCAGAAAAGTATTCGGAATTTAACATAAAATAATGGAAAAATGAATAAAATCTCAATTAAAGTTTTCTATATGACCTTGTTATTTATTAGGTTGATTTTCTATGATTTCAATACAAATTCTAGATGTTTGATAGTTAAAATCATTCTTGATTTTAAATACAAATTCTAGTTGTTTGATAGCTTAAAATCGTTTATTGAGCGTTAGGTCAGGTTGGAACAATTCATAGCTCTAACGAAATTTCCAAAGAAACAACAAAATTTTCAATATGAAAAAAAAGATCGCTAGCTGATTTTATTGCAATTTCGGCCCTGCTACAGGCTTCATCAGAAATCTTTGTGACACGCCGTGTGAGCGCATTAGTGCACTACACCACAGAGGTGATGAGATTTCAGTGTCAATTTCTCAGCATGTCTTCTGTTGTTGTTGTATTTTTGCTTTACTTTAGTTTTAAGCTTATGTTATTATTTATTAAAATATTAATTTTAATAACGTCTGCCGTAACCTTTTAGCTTAAAGACTTCCTTAATGCGATTTAGCATCGACAGATCCAGCTTCCGAGTTCTTTCAGATGTAATTTTTGCCCATTCTTCTGTTATGACTCGTTTTAATTGTTCCTTTGATATGATAGGATGCTTTCGAATAGATCGCTCCAAGTCCGCCCATAAATGCTCGATCTGGTTGAGATCCGGAGACTGAGTAGGTGTTCCCGAAATACTCGGCGCATTGTAAAGGATCCAAAGTCGCGTATTTTGAGCTGTAAGCTTCGGGTCGTTATCTTGCTGAAATATGTAACTACCCGAAAGCGCAAGTTGTTCGGCGCTTGCTTCCAAATTGTCTTTTAAAATCTGAATATACTGCTGATGGTTCATTTTATCAGTTATAAACTGGATGTTGCCAACTGCATTTGCACTCATACACCCCTGTAGATGATGGTCCTTTTCATTTTGCTACCAATTTTTGTTTGAAAATATATATATATTATAAATTGATTTTTTAATTCAAAACTTTTTGAAAATTGAAAAACAACAAATTGAATGTAAGTAAATTATTAGAACGAATTTTTGCTGAACAAATTTTTTTGATTGATAAAATTTGACAAACATAAAAATTATATTTTTTAAACTCAATTTTTTTTTGTAAAGTGATTTTGTTGTGTAAGTGGTGTATGTGTATGTGTGTCTTGTCCCAGCGGGTAAAAGTAGCGCTGAAACACTACTGATGATGCGCTTTTTTCTAAGCAAGTGGCGCATCTTTTTTGATGCAGCTTACTTTCCTTTTTTGTTCTACGTGTCCGCAAAAGTAGGTGCATTTTTACTGCATCTTTGGTAAGCTTTGCGGATGCAGTTAAATTCGAAAACAACATTAAAGTTAAATAAAAAAATTGCTTTGCATAGCCTGGGATTGAACTCGGACTGCGTAGCTTAGAGTCGAACGTCTTAACACTGTGCTATTTTCTTGCTTGATTCTGTATGAAAAAAATGTAGATAAAAATATGTGCTCAACAATTCTGAGGTCTGAAGAGCGCGTCCTTAAAGCGTACCAAAACTGCGCATAAAATGCGGTGTTTCTACAAGCGCTTTTTATTTTTCCGCTGGGGTGTATGTGATATACTGATACATAGTATGAAGTTACCAACTCCGTGTTTCACAGATGGGATTGTATTTTTTTTGGATTCAATTCCGTATTTTTCTTCCTCCACACTTACCACACTTACCACAATCCGGTCCGAAAATGTTAAATTTTGTTTCATCGCTGAATATTACTCTTGACCAAAACTCAGTATCATGATTTTTAAAGTTTTTTTGCAAAATCCAATGCGTTTTTTTACGATTTTTCTCGCTTATCAATGGTTTAGTACGGGGAGCTCTTCCATTGTAACCAGCAGCTCTGAGCGTCCTCCGAAAAGTTTCATCACTGACATGTACATCGTGATATTCTGAAAGGTACCTGTATACCTCCTCTACGGCAGAAGTACGAGGCTGTTTTTTGATTTTTCTTATTATAATGCACTCGTCCCGAAAACTTAGTTTTTTTGACCTGCCTGAACGTTTACCAGCACTTAGCGAATTCCTTTCGAAAATGCTATGAATGGTGGAAACGCTTCTGCTTGTTGAACTTGAAATTTCTTCAAACGTTTTTCCTTCTTCACGCATTCTAAGAATTAGTTTTTTTCTTCAATAGTAGTTTCAGCGGACTTTCTACCCATTTTTCAATAATTTAAAAAACCTACAGCAAGACAAATTGACTTTGAAAAATCCTAACGCCAAATGAATGCACACATGAATAGAAACAAAAGTGATGCCAAATTAAGTGGGACTCAACACGGTACATTTCAAACAAGGATGCTACTGAGCATTTTCCGAATACTTTTGTGAGTTAGATTTAAACTAATTATTGATTTTAGTTGATTTGTGAAGATATACTGCTCTAATTGATATTAATAAAGGTATTCATATCTGTTGAATATACTTCAGTGAGTTTTGATTGGCAGCATTCGTTTATATTAAAAAAAAAATTGTGGTTAATTTTGAAAGTTTTCGATTTCGAATACTTTTGTGAGCGACTGTATATCCTAATATTAAACTAAATTGTATGAATTAAATTGCAAGCTTTAGATCAAGTAAGTTTTTAAGAAGGCAACAACAACAACAACTCTGTATAGAGTCAATCACTAAGCTAACTAGATAGTCTGTTTCGGAAATCGCTACATTTTCCTCTTTCGGAGGTCTTTGAGTGATTAAGCTGTGATCAACTCACTGTTTAAATTAGTATATGACCTTGCAGATTTAGGAATTCATTCCTTTGAATTGTGTGGCTGCTAATCATATGACATTTCAAAGCAGTAGGCTATTTATAGATCACCGCCATCAACTCTACCAAGGTTGCCATCTGTTCTGGTTGCTTCTTTATTCATTTCAATATTCATTGGTGTTCGACAATTTGTTGAAATGCACCAATTAGTTTTATGATCTGTTAAATTTATGATTAGCAGCCATACAATTCAAAAGAATAAATTCCTAAATCTGCGAAGTCATATACTAATTTAAACAGTGAGTTGATCACAGCTTAAACACTCAAAGACTACTGGAGAGGAAAATGTAGCGATTTCCGAAACAGACTGTCTAGTCAGCTAAGTGATTGACTCTATACAGAGTTGTTGTTGTTGTTGTTGTTGCCTTCTTAAAAACTTACTTGATCTAAAGCTCGCAATTTATTTCATGTAATAATTTATTAGATCATAAAACTAGTTATTAAACTAAATTGTTTTCGTGCTGAGATCTCAAAAAACTTTTTTTTTATATAAGTTAAGTGATACCTTTATAGAGATAATTTTATGCAAGAAAACTAAAGGCGTTTTCGTTTCAATGAAAAAAATGTTGCCCTTCCAATGAAATAAAGTAGAATCTTCAGTAATTTGTAGTAACTACCAAAAAGTAAAGTGCTACAAAAATGTTTGGATTCGGTATGAATAAAAATTTTGTTCGAAATTAGATTGCTGCTAATTTGGTAAGTACAATATACTACAAAAATTTGCAATTTACTAGTCGCAGCTGGTAAATTTTAATAGGGGTATTCACGATTCAGTGCACTTGCCAGTGAAGTTGAGGACTGAAGTAAATGTTTACTTGTGCACATTGAAAATTTTGACTGCTTTGAAAAAAGTGATAGTGGAGTGTTCACGAAAACCCAACTGCACAACTGCGAGTCCTTCAGTTCTCAACTGCACAGGCAAGTGCAGTGAATCATGAATACCCTAATAAAGTGAATCTGAAGTTGCGCTTTGAAATTGTCCATGGCCGATTGCCATGTTTGTAGTTTGCTTTCAACTTCAACAAATCTTATATTCGCCTGCCCAAATAAATATCAAATTAAATAAATTCAATGAATTTAATATATATATAAATAATTTACTACAAACTTGTAGTATGCCATTTGGCTTACTACTCAAAATCAGTAGCCATCACTAGTTTTAGTCATATCAATCCGGCTAATTTGTAGCAAGTTCGAAACAGCTGATTCTTGTAGTGTAGTAAAGAGCACTTTATTCATATAAACAAACTACTTTTGAAGGTTTTTTATTTTGAATTGTAGTAAAGCCGAATCTGCTACTTTTATTCATACGGGCCATTGTCCTGCTTTATCAATCAGTTGATTTATATGTGCAAATAATAAATAAATACGTGCCTTATAGTAATAACATTTAAAAAATGGAACCAGAAATCCCAAGTTGCAGCAAAATTAATTTGCCATTAATTTATAAAAAATGTTTTCATCAAAGCAAAATGCCATATTTTGCCTTATTTGCCTAATTTGAGTGTGACGAACACAGAAATTTCTCACCGGCTTGCACTTATTTTAGAATCGAACACGAATATTGATATAGGCAACGAAAAGGTGAAATTTTTTGGTAGAAACGAAAACGCTATAACACTCTCAAATTTAAGATATTGCCGAAAGTCAAGCTGAACATTTGTTTTGCATACTGTTATATGCGATCGGCTCGGTTAAAGACTATAACAGTCCCATGCTGCGGCAAGCTACTTTGTGAGGTGTTGAATAACCATTCACTATGATCAAAAAAGCTCGACAA
The DNA here is from genome assembly GCA_963920525.1 of Dichetophora obliterata. Lineage (NCBI taxonomy): Eukaryota > Metazoa > Arthropoda > Insecta > Diptera > Sciomyzidae > Dichetophora > Dichetophora obliterata. The sequence continues at coordinate 157,378,629 of OY986438.1, forward strand.
AACTGCTTTATGAATCAGCTTCAGCCAAAGCGTTCACTATGAACTCGTCCTAAAAGGGCTATTCCTATCTTATCTGAAACATATCTGTTTAAATTTAAATAAGGTTTTTCTGAGCTTATTTGCACTTGAGATGTTTTGTTGTTTTACAGTGTATTTTGGCTCATCTTCATTTAAGCGCAAAATAAGAATAGTCATAAATACAAAAATAAAAAGATTCACTGCTTCGAGTTTAGTTGAACGAGTGAGTGAGCGGAACGCGGTGTGAGAGTAAGATAGCATATGCTGTGGCGGAGTCGGCAGAGCGGCTGAACTTTTGCCATTTTGTTGCTTGTTGCGGCTCATAAAAAGAATTATGATTACTTCGCGATGGCTGATGGTGATGATGATGGTGATGACGATTGCAGTCGCAGGTTTGCATCCCGGTCATGGATGGATGGATGGATAGATGGATGAATGGTTGGATGGATGGTTGGTTTCATCACATAAGAGTCCAACTCAGTTTTAAGCAACTCCATGCTGTTGTTGTTATGTTTATTGCAGTTGTTGCTGCCAATGATGTTGATGATGGTGCGAATTGTAATCAAAGGGTCCTCAAAAATTAACCGACACTCTCTTCAAGATGCCACGCCATGATACGATGATGCGCTGCTGCTGCATCTTCACTCATAATTTCTGGCATTTTATTTCATTTGCTGTTTCTTTATTATTTTGAGTTCTTGCAACCTTATTTTTGATTTATTGTGTTTTTTATTATTTTTAGTTTGCTTTTTTCCCCTTCCATAGAGAATTTTTTTGCTTTTGCAATTCCAAAGTGGTCAAGTCTCGGTCACCGGCCAATCACGTTCAAAAATAAATTGTTGAAATTACGTTCTGGTGGCGGTGGCGGTTCCTTGGACTCCATGAACGTTTAATGGTGGTGGTCGTCGTCGTCGAGTGATGACGTCTTTGAGTCATTTGCTGGCCGCAGAGATTCGCTAGGCGCGTCATAACTTTGTACAATTGCACAGTTTTTGCAAAAATTACCCTTTTTATCAAAATGCATTTTATTGCACCGAAGTAAATTTAATTTTTTCAATGCAAGCTGCGCATTTGGTGGAGCATTTCTTGCTGTTGCAGGCAGCACACTCTGTACAAATTGAAATTAAATTTTATGTTTATTGGTGGAGATGAGGCGGTACTGCTCTGAGTACGCTTGAGACTGGTTCTCGAAATGGTCGGTGTTGCAATGATTAATGCAATTCAGTCGCTGCCAAATTATTTAGTCATTTTGGTAGATAACACCGTACGACAGCACTTTTCACACAAGAAGTACACCATATACATGTGAAACTACAGACAAAGGATAGTAAAACTGCGTTCACACTTTTTCTCTAGAGCGTCAGGAGTTTTTACTTTTAAGCCACAAAAAGTATTTGCTTAAAGAAATGCATTTAAATATTTGAACCTCCAAAACACAAGAATATGAATATCAAATGAAAGAAGACAGTCTCTTTTATAAAAAAAAAATTGTAAAAGGTTGAGTTTGGTATTAAAAGTAAGTGAAGTTTTTTACTTCAAATGAATTGAAAATTATTTCCATATATTATCAAATAAAAAATAAGTCATTTAAACATATTTGGTATGGATGTATTTTCACTTCGTATTTCTGATAAAAGAGATTGTCCGATTTCTTTTGATAGCCATATTGCCACGTTTTGAAGGTTTAAAGTAGTAAAAAAATTTTTTTTAACAATTCCTTTTTGTAACTAAAAAGTCCTTTAAAAAAAATCATGACGTTCTAAAGAAAAAGTGAGAACGCAGTTTTACTATCCTTTGTCTCTAGTTTCACGTGTATATTCCCGCTTGTAAAAATTTGTCGGTGATGATATTGTAAAGCAGAACTGAAAGCAGAGTGTGACAAAATCTTGTTTGTGCTCAGATTTGTTTCTTTTCATTGTTCAAAAAACCATTTGAGTTACTCGTCTGTGGAGAAACATCATGATTTCTAGCAGGCAGTGAAGTGTGTTTTTCAAAACTATTAAACTGTATGTTAAAACTCGAACAAGTAAAATAACTAAGTGTTATTAAACATAAATTCTAAAATGCTTGATAAAAGGTAATAAATTTGTTCATAAAATTGTAAAAATTATTGTGATAAATAATTTGTGGTGTCATTTGTCTTTGTTTGCTTCTTTTCAGTGTGTTCTTTTTTGTTTTCGTTGTATTTTTGGCGTAGAGAGGATATTCTTTCAATTGTTTTTGTTCTCTTAAATTTTGTGCATCATTTTTTGTTCTCTCCTATATTTTGCATACCTACTCCCATCGTCGCTTACTGTGTAAGGTAGAATTAATCAGTGTTTTAACGGCCATGTCTGAACAAATGTAATTGAAATGTGTAAGCAAGCATTAGAGGCCTCGCAACTACATAGTATTTAAGAAATTACTGGTTACGTCATGTGTCCATTTACCAATGGGTTTTTTACATCGTGTGTGCAATTTTTTCCGATGATTGTGGTACGGTGTAATATTTAAACTTTGTTCAAGAAAAATGTTTAGTATTTAAAAAAAAAGTTTACAAAATGTTTACCTTTGAGCCTCTCCACACAGACTTTCAAAATATCGATAAATTGTTTATCAAAAAGGTTTTACCTTCAAATGGAGTTAACTTAATAGCTTCAAAACTCACTTCTACACTCATTGCGAATAACAAATTTAAATTTGACCTTGGATCAGGAGCGGCTCTTGGGAAAGACGAGGCAGACCAACGTCTGTGGCGCGAAAAGATAGGGGTGCAAAAATTTGATAGTTTTTTTTTCTTATTGTTTTTGCAAAAGTATTTTTTTTTCATAAATTAATGAGTGATGTTAGTCAAAAAAGCAGTCTATGCTTGGTGGTTTCTTTTGTAAAGAACTTGTTGTTGTTGCAACGTGTTGTTCATGAACTTATTTGGCATAATGCTCAAATAATATACTAAAAAACTTATATACATATTTAGAATAACGATTTGTTTTTAATCTACAATGTTTTAATCTATAATTGTTTTAACAAACAAATTTGTTTTTAATCTAGTATGCTGCGTTATTCTTCTTATTGGCTTAGCTTCCTTACAGTGAGAAAACTAGACCACCTTTTTTAACTAAGAAGTGTGCCGTCTTAAAATTTTTCTTTAATTAATCAAATGAATGAAGCTTGAAACGAATAAATTTCAATAAGAAAACCTTTGTGATATTAGGTTTAAATTTTCCTTGAATTTATTAAAAGGGAAATCGTTAAAAAAATGTATTTTAAAAAAAATAAAATCTTCCAATTATTACAAGATATCTAGAAACGAAATAAACAAAAATAAATCGCCTTAACCCTTTGTGGACGACAAACAATCTGTTGTAAATTTTAAAAATTTTTTCTGGAATTTCATCACCGATGGCATATCTATACAAAAGTGAAATTAAAATTTTCTTTAGTGTAAGTTTGAAAAAATCCGGAAAAACCCATTTGGAAAATTTATTTTTTCTTTGTTGGAGTAGCTGTTTCATAAAGGTTTTGACATATTTGGGATGACAAAATATATTCGCTCGTAATTGAAAATCGTTTGTGTTACCGATATTTGTAGTCTCGAAGAAATCGGGATTAATACCTATGGAAAAAAAATATTTTTTGACTTCCTAGTTTTTTCTTTGTCTTAAAATTAAAACAAGTTCAAAAAATGTAGAACACATTAGAAGCCACATTGATTTCTAATCCTTTAAGCCCACTTTATGAAAATATCTCAAAAATTGTGCTCAGACGACTTAAAAATGTAAATGGGTTATTTTTCACCCATTCGTCGTCAAAGGGTTAAAATTACATTTTTTATTGTATTAAAATTTCTTTTTCATATGATTTTTACAAATCAAAAAGTATTTAAGGTGCAAATTTTCCTATAAATTAATTGAATTTATTTTCAGAAGAACTTCTTTTTTACATTTTTCAATTTTTTTCATTTGTTTTATTACAGAAAAAGATGTTTTGAAGATAAATTTTGTTTTATATTTTTAAGGACAACTTATTTGTTTTTATCAAGCACAAAATTTTTTTATATTTCTAAGATTTCTAGTGCATGTAAAAATTTTGATTTTGCATGCTCTTGCATGTTCTTTTCTAAAAATCTAAAATTTTTAATTTATCTTATTCAAATAGTATTGAAGTATTTTATGAGCTTAAGAGCCGACTTTGGTTAACAATACAAACGTCCAATTTTGCTGAGTTGTTTAATTTGACTAGAGTTTCAACTCGCACTGAAAAATTGGCCCTTAATGAAGCAAATTAAGTGACGATTAGTTAACAGCTGCGATGGTCGAATAAGTCTCCGGATAATGGTAATTTTTCTATTGCCGGCAACATTAGTTGGAAATTCAGCAGACATGCTCGCCTCCATACCTGCTTATATATTTTTTCTTTAGGCATGCCCAGTCATCTCTGTCAAATTAACAGACGTGGCAGTAATGCAGCATGCATCTCATGGTATGAATGCAGAATTAATACCGTGAGATGAATGCCGCATTGCTGCTGGGTTAGTTTATTAGGCAGACATGTATACCTTCTGCATTCATGCCATAAGATGCATGCTGCATTGCTGCTATGGCAGTTCATTTGGCAGACATGCTGGCCTAGGACATGTCTGTAGAAAAAAGATATAAACGGGTATGGAGGCGACCATGTCCGAGGCATATTGCCGGCAAACATACAGCAGGGCTCAGTTTCCAACTGGGTGGGTATTTACGAATAAAAAATAATAATAGAATGTGTGTTATTTTTTTCGTAAATAGGTATTAAGTATCCTGCAAAAATTTTCAATCGCCTCAGCGATTCGCTAGGAAGATTCGCTAACGAATCGCTTAAAGGAGTCTTAAGTAATTTGAGAGAGGTCTTCAGCAATTCGCTGGAAAGAGTCTCAAACGAATCGCCAAAAGAAGTCCTTAGCAATTCGCGGGAAGAGTCGTACACGAATCGGCAAAATAAGTTTTACTGTTTATTTAAAACAAAACGGAGGCTGAGAATGGTGTGAGACACGGGAAGTAATTCATTTATCCATATCAAAAGTTGCCCGTTTCTTTCACGACGTTCAGCCATCGTTTCGTTTTACATAAATATGCAGTAAAGCGATTCGCCGACAAGAGTGGCAAACGAATCGCTTTTAGAATCCTCAGCGATTTGTTGCGATGCGTTCTTACTGAACATTGCAAGTTGTTTTGCCTTGTTAAATCGGTCAACAAAAAGATCTACCACCGCAAATCGTGATGATATGAATTGAGCACAAAAAATAATTTTTTAAAATTTTTCGACTATGTTGAGTTTATATGATTTAAATACAAATTCTAATTGTTTGATAGTTTAAATCATACTTGATTTTAAATACAAGTTCTAGTTGGTTGAGCACTTGATGAAATCAGCTAGTGATTTTTTCCTTTTCATATTGAAAATACGTTGTTGTTGTTTCTTTGGAAAGATTCGTTAGAACAATTAATTGTTCTAACTTTGACCTTAAGCTCAATAAACTATTTTAAACTATCAAACAACTAGAATTTGTATTTAAAATCAAGTTTGATTTAAACTATCAAACATTTAGAATTTGTATTTAAATCATATAAAATCAACATAATAAATAACAAGGTCATTTAAAAAAAACTTTAATTTTTCGACTATTTAGAATAGCCTGCTTCATATTCCAACCATCGATTTTCAAAATTTTAAAAAAAGGCATCTTCCACGATCGCCGGAATGAGCGAAGGAAAATTTGAAAATTTTCTTGAATCGCGCAGTTATCGCTTGGACGATGAAAAAGCGATTCATCTTCCAAAGAACCCTTAGGAGAATCGCAAGTGCTTCGCCAAATTAACTTATCTTCCAGTCATCTTCAAAAAGTTTGCAGGGTAGAATCATTTTTAAAAGTAACAAATGTATTCGTACAATATACATTTGTTTTTGTACGAATACAGATAAAATATTCGTAATGTGTACCAAACTACGTCCATTCTATAAATCCTATTCGTGGCTGAAAAATACGAATAAAATTCGTAGAATGGACGCAGTTGTTAGTAATATTTACTAGTGTTCGACCGAAACCGGAATTTTGGCCGAAACCTAATATTCGGCCATTTTATAAAATTCGGCCGAATCCGAAACTGGTTATTAATATGAAAACTTAAGTTTTTACAAATAATTTTTTTTATTAAAAGTAAAAAAAGTACTTTCATATTCTTAAGAAAAAAATGTCATATAAAAAAGTATTATTTGAATATTGAAGTTGATAATAATTAATTTAAGTATACTATATTAATGAATAAAATAATTTAAATAAATAATTATTTAAATAATTTCATTATTTATGTTGATTTTATATGATTTAAATACAAATTCTAAATGTTTGATAGTTTAAATCATACTTGATTTTAAATATAAATTCTAGTTGGTTGATCAGTTGATGAAATCAGCTAGTGATTTTTTCCTTTTCATATTGAAAATACGTTGTTGTTGTTTCTTTGGAAAGATTCGTTAGAACAATTAGTTGTTCTAACTTTGACCTTAAGCTCAATAAACGATTTTAAACTATCAAACAACTAGAATTTGCATTTAAAATCAAGTATGGTTTAAACTATCAAACATTTAGAATTTGTATTGAAATCATATAAAATCAACATAATAAATAACAAGGTCATTTAGAAAAACTTTAATTTTTCGACTATTATTTTTAGGGGAGAAGTATTTAGAATAGCCTGTATTAGAAAAGAAACCGAATTTAGTATTTAGAATAGAAACCGAAACTGGTTATTAATATGAAAATTTAAGTTTTTACAAATAATGTTTTTTATTAAAAGTAATAAAAGTACTTTCATATTCTTAAGAAAAAAATGTTATATAAAAAAGTATTATTTGAATATTGAAGTTAATAATAATTAATTAAAGTACACTATAATAATAAATGAAATAATTTTTTATTTTATTGTTTATTAGAAAAGCATTGCATACTTTATATTTCAGTACACACTCAAAATAGTATGCACCTACAATGTGCATTTCTATTGAACTACAATACGAAGTATTTTTGTTTTTTAAAGGTTTAGTACTCGTATTATAAAAATTGAAATATTTCGTTTTCTTTTCGTTTATTCCACACACACAGAATTTATTCGGAAGTTTTATTATCATTTTTTGGCTTCAGTACCTATAAAACTTTAATAGTAATTGCAATAGAGATGATAAAATAGAAAATTATAGTTTCGAGCCCATAAAATAAACCAAAATATTTTGCGATAACACGAGAAATCAAATTATAGACGATTTCATAATTTTTGTTTTGTACAGTGGCTTGTAATTTTTTTTATATTTTAATTAAATTACTGATGCAAAAAGTTTTTACCAAAAGTTTCGAAACTGACAAAAAGATCCGAAACTGGCCGTAACCGAAACTGAATATTCGGTCGGACACTAATATTTACACACAAAAATTTTTGAGTGTGCAAAAGCAAGTACACGGAGAAAGCTGTTTGCTAAATTTGTATTGTGGTCAAGCAAAACTTGAGCTTGAATCTGAGCCACTTCAAAATTATGCTAGATTTCAGCAAAAACTAATCAAAATTTGCTATTCCGATTTAAATGAATTTTATTAAAATTTTGCTAAGTTATTATAAACTGCAAAATCAAATTTCTACTTAATTCAAGCAAATATCTGCTAAGTTATTATAAATTGCAATAGGAAATTTTGATTAGTTTTTGCTGAAATCTAGCATATTTTTGAAGTAAAATTACTATTAACATTAAATTAAATTGAAAAATTACCATTATCCGGAAGCTTGAACCTCGGCAGGGTGAGTTCAAGTGAATGGGCTTATAAATTCGACCAGTGTGTTTAAAAGAGATTTGCTTGAATTTAGTAAAAATTTGCTATTTGAGTTTATAGTAACTTAGCAAATATTTGCTTGATTTTAATATAATGTTGCTTTTTCCTAAATACATGAGAAGTGATTTTAATTTAGCAATATCTTTCTAAAATCACACCGTGATTGAGTAAAGTTTTGCTGATATACTTTTAAGCAAAACATTTGCTTGATTCACTCAAAATACTTATCTCCGTGCCTCAATTCTCACTTTAAAAAAACATATACATTTTCTTATATGATTACCTTAATAATAATAATAAATATCGAGGCGGCCTCGATAGTCTAATGGAAGCGCGCTTGACTGTCGCTCAGGGGTCCCGGGTTCGAAGCCTAGCCGAGCTATGGTCTTATGCTATAATCTTTCTTTGCTTATTTCTAATCAAAATAACTTTAAAACACATCAATTTACGCTGAAAAAGTAGTAGTTGGTGGTGGTAGGAAGTTTGTGGAGAGAAACGCTTGCCAACTTGATTTGACTGAGGTCAAGGCATAAAACTTGCTTCAAATTTAAAATCACATGTTTGTACAGCTTCTGCCTCATTAAGAACATCCTTTAAAAAAGTTTCACTTGATTACTCACTTCTTCCAATCTGTGGTATCACATCGGACATATAATTTGGTCTAAGTGGGCTGGTCTAAAGAACTGCCGCCACCTTAACCTAACCTAAACTACCTCAATAAAATATTTTCAAACACACTTAATTAGCTTTTATTTTCTTTGTTGTTTTTATTGTATCATTATCATTATTCTTTTTCGAGAATGGGAATCAACCCTGTGGTACCACAATGGGCCTCATTGGCCTAAGTGTGTCTCAATTGAGGCAGCCACTTTGACCTAAGCTAACCTAACCTATCATCAGCGTTGCCATATGCTCCGATATATCGGATATGTTACGATTTTAATACTTGAATCCGACGTTTCGATATTTGACCAAAATTCTTCAAAATGTTATGATTTCAGAAAAAGTAGATCCGGCGTCCGATTTTACATATATTTTTATATACATATATATATGAAAAGAAAAAAAAATAGTATAATAAAATTGATGGCAATTTTAAAATAAAAAGATGCGATGGTACTTCTGCATTTCCAATAATGGAAAAACTTATTTTTGAGTTGTTGAGCTTACCGAATTCCTCAGCTAACGTTGAGCGAACTTTTAGTCAAATAAATATTAATAAAACTAAAGTTCGCAATAGATTAAAGTTAGATACAATGGAAGGAACTCTGCATACAAAAGATTATCTGCGTATGAAATCTTTTAACTGTTTTAGGATTGAAATTGATAAAGAATTGATAAACAAATTTAATAAAGCAATGTATACATGACTTCGAAAAAATTATATTTTTTTACACATATTTTTTTCACTAAAATTAAATTTTTTGTAGTTTTTGCTGGCTTAAAAAACAACACTTTTTCGTTAATTTACTTGAAGCAAAAGCTTTACATTTATAGAGTTAATTTGATTTTTACTCTTTGTTTAGCCGACTAAAGTTGGTTTTTGTTATGAAAATGGCAATAAAAGGTACGATTGGCTTTGATGCGTTCATAATTATTGTTTATAAAAATCAATATTTTAAAAAATGTTAGTAAAAAATAAAAATTAGGCATACTCTAGGCATACTCATAAGAGGGTAGTCATCCCCTTAACCCCCGCTAGTTGCGCCCCTGGTTTTAAGATAAAAGAAAATTTCCCTGAATGAGGAGAAAAATAATTAGCGAAACGTCAAAGGAGAAAAATTTAATAAATTTTTTATTTGCATAAAAAACAAAAGAACATTTAGCCTGAACACTAGTGCAGGAAATTATATAAATTCAAAAAATTGGTAAAATACATTATTCAAATGTAATTTTTTGTGTAAACAAACAAAAAATGATAATGATTTTGGTGTGAATAGTTCACAAGAATTTTTTCGCAGAAATATTTTTATTTTGGGAATAATAATGGGAATAATTTATTTTTCTCCATTAAGGTAAACAATTAACACATATCCTGGGTTAGATATCAGCAGTGCTAGGATTTCGATGACATGTCATCTTTTTTCTGCTGCTTCTAATACGTTTCCTAGTTATTAGGAACGTCCATTTAAGTTTCCTTAATTCCAAATATGAAAAGTTTTTAGGTCATTCTTTCGTCATTGTTCATCGTTTTTCATTGTTTTTAGTTTTCAGGTAATTTCTACTAGATTTAGGGCATTTTTTTGGTAATTTTAAGTGATTTTCAAGTTCTTTTACTGTCATTTTTGGACATTTTTAATTGTTAGAGCGTTTTTCGGTCTTTTAAGTCATTTTAGTGTAATTTTCAAATACATTTTTTTCGTTTTTTTTGTACTAAAAAATGTAAAAATGCAAATTCTTAAACATATTCCTTTAACAATAGAGTCCCTTCAACCAAAAACATTACCTCTCGAAAAAGGAGAAGCTTTGTTTATAGACCTCGAAGAAAAATAAGCTCTGCGCGAGGTGAAACTGACGAAAGGGTATCTTGAAAGATGAAACAAGTGTCAGATAAAAACTCAGGATATGCTAGTTTTTATTAACTCTATTTTTATGGTCTATTGCTGAAATATTAGGGGTTAAAATTTTAATACTATGAAATAAGAAGAGTAACTTTCATCCGATGACATATCGTCAGTGCTTAATAACTTAAAAATGTACCTTGTAATATTCTGTAACGTTATTTATAAAAGTTATATAAAATACATTTCATTTTAATGTCATTTTCTGCAGTTTTTAAGTAATTCATGTCATTTTTTAAAGGTCTTTTATGCAGTTTTTTAGGTCATCAAAATCCGAGTCCTGGAAATCAGTTTTCTTCACATTATCTTCAAAGTATTGGGAAGAATTTAGTTTTATTCATTAAGGTTATCAATTAACACAAATCTATAACTTTAACACATATCTGTTAACTGATTTGGCTCGGTATTTATTTTTAGCTTAAAATCTTTTATAAAGTTATTCGTGCAAGACAATTCATTTCCGTCGGCATTTCATAACTTTGCACCCCTACATTTTGGCGAATTCGACACCAAACACGCAAACGCATATCGTTGCACACACAAACACTCACGTTTACCCACCCACAACGTGGGCGTTTATTCAGACCAACATAGTCTTACTTACGTCCGATCTCCCCATCCGCCATCAAGAAAAATAAATAAATAAACAGAGGCAGGATAAACGTGAAATAAAGCAAACAATTCGCACAGGAGTGCGCGCCTACCTATAATAAGGAAATCCTTGAGGAACATGTAGATCCATGGGCATACCAGCTGCCGCATTCAAGTGATGCGAGTGCGGATGATGATGATGATGATGATGATGGGCATGGTGAGCATGTGAATGTGAATGATGATGAGGATGATGATGATGTGAGTGATGATGGTGAGCGGCGGCAATTTGATGGTGTGAATGCTGAGCGGCAACGGCATTTTGGACATGCGCTGCAGCAGCAGCGGCAGCGAAACCGGCATCAGCACCCGCTGATGCCATTGCATGATGTCCCAAAACGGCTGCCCAGGGCGAGGCTACAAATCCACTGCCATGTGGATCCATTGTTGTTGCCTGAAGTGTTGAGATATCCGTGGCGCTATCGGTGTCCGTGAGGATCCTGTTGGTTTTGCTACAGAAATAAGCCACTTTTGCACTATAACACACTTTTGCACAGTGAGAAGGGTTGCTTAAAAATCTGGTGATATATCACGAAGTTTTTTTTTTACTGATTAAACATTTTTTAGAAATTATTTTGTAAAAACATTTTTTTTTCTTCTATTTTTAAAAGAAGGACTGTAGCCCCTTGTGAGGATTCACTTCACTGCTGTGTTACATATTGACCTTTTTTTTTAAATGTCTGCCAGAATGTGATTTGTCACGAATAACTGGATAATAAATAACAGTGATTTCTCAGGGATATTGATGCATACAAACACACACACACATACACGCACACACTCGCGTACTCGCCCGTTAGTCTGATTTGGCGACGGCAAAATCTTGGCCAAAGATATTGTTAGCCGTTATTTGTTGCCCGTTCCCGATAGAAATTTGTTTTTCTTTCTTCGATGCGTTGTCGTTTTTGCACGTTTTTATTCCGCGTTCACCTCTGCTCGGTATGAATATTTGCGATAAACTATCGCATCGCATCAGGAAACATCATGGTTGCCTCATCTCAACTGGTTGCGGCTGCTGATGCTGCTGTTGCTGCCACTTTCAGCCAGCCAGGCAGCCAGGCAGGCAGTCAGCCAGTCATCAGCATCGGCAACCTTATCGTCGTTGTCGTGGTGTTGGTGGTAGTGATGGTGGTGGAATTGGTGGTGCTGGAGCTCAATGTGTTCCCCAAGTGCTTATTTTTTTATTGCTCCCGAAGAGTAGCGCTGAGAGTAGCACCAACCAACAACAACGAAAACGACAACCAGTTGTTAAGAAAGAATAACAACAAATAAAAGTCAAGATGCTGCTGCTGCTGTTGATGCCATAAAATATTGCACAAATCGCAGACACGTTGTCGTATGGCAACGCGTACCCAGCAACAACAACAACATCTCCAACAAACAGCAGCAATTCGCACATGTTTATGGCAGCAACACCAGCAACAGCATAACGGCTCAAACAGGATCAACAACAACAACACCTATGATAACAGCAGCCTGGCGCAGCATCGCAATTGAAATCTCTGTTGTCTGTTGTTGTTCTTGTTGTTGTTTCCCACCTGAGCACGCAGCGTATGTGTTAGGGCTACGACCAGGTAGTCAGTCAGTCATGCCTGCAGCAGACCCCATCGACAGCAGCAGGAGAGCCTTCAACGTCCAACAACAAGCACCTCCAACTGCAGCAGCAGCATCCGAATGGACCGAACAACTGAGTCGCAACCAAGTATGGTGAATTTTAGCTAAAATCGCAATATCGAGAGTGTACGAAAGAGTGCGAGAGATTGGTAATAAAATCAGTTACAACAACAACATATGCCAATAAATGCACACAGTTGTCAGCAAAACCCGTTGTCAGTGAAGAACTTCAACCTCAACCCAACCATTAAACCAAAACTACATTCAACCACCAAAGCTTACAACCAACAACGTACAACTTGAGCTGAGTTTGGACTGGGTCACACTGTCTTGAGCTATGGCTGTGGAGGCTATTGGCGGGAACTGCGACGAACTGCAAAGCCAACAAATACTGCAGCTCATGGTGGTGCTTTTGTGTGTAAACAAAATGCAGTGGCGGTTTGAATTGAAGCAAGAAAAAGTTCAACATCAACATCTTAGAAAAAGAGGTCATCACGCACTGAAGTAGTGAAAGTTCTTACCGGCAAAGTGGAGATCTGAAAGATTATCACCTTGAAGAGATAAAGAATCTGAAAAACGTTAAATTTGTAGAACGGGCTAAGGCCAGAACTGGGCATTTTGCGATCACAATTACTTTCTGGTTACAATTACTGTAATCGTAATCTATAAAAATTCACGATTACAATTTTTGTAATTGTAATGCAAAAACAAAGCATTATTACGATTAGTGCAATCGTTAAACACACAAATTACAACTGCGATTACTGTAATTATAATAGAAGAATTTATTCATACAGTAATTTATATAGTAAACGTTATCAATGAAAAATTACATTTACGAGTACTGTAATTAAAGTAAAAAATTACATTTACAATTAATTAAGCAATGTAATATTTGTTTTTTTAATTTTATTACTGCATAAATAATTTTATCTCTTTTATACGAGATTTCACCTTGCTAAAAAAAAACAAATAAATTGCACAAAAAATTATTCCAAACCTATTTAAAATTTTTTATTTCGAACTCTGTCTTCGAATATTTATGTATTTTCAATTATATCCCTCTAGGAAATGGATATAAACAGGAAACATTCCATGGAAATAGGAAGCATTCCCTTCCATTGGAAACTTCATTTCTTTTTTTACAAAGCATGTCATTAAAGGGAAACATTTCTCTCCGCTGTGTTAGAAATTAATGTGGAAACATTCCTCTCCGCTGTGTTAAAAATAAATGTGGAAACATTCCTCTCCGCTGTCTTAAAAATAAATGTGGAAACATTCCTCTCCCTTGTTATGAAAATGCCCGGCCAGCACTCGAACCCAGAACCCTTGAGCGACAGTCAAACGGGCTACCACTAGACTATCGAACTCTATTATAAGCGGCTAGGTAACAATGATATTAATATTTTCTGTTGTCATTGCTTGACAATAAGTAAAAATTTCCATATACATTCTTTAAGAAGCGGTTTGGAAACAGCATAAATACAAAACTACCCTTAAGCTTTCGAAAGATACGGTGGGGAATGTTTCTTTATCACTTTTAGATGGAAGCCTTCAGATTTTTGGAGGGATAAATCAAAGCAAAATCAATTACAACTCTATACTTCTTTACTATTATATAAAAGGGTATTCTCCTATGTTCGGGACCGCCAAGCTTGATTTAGCAAAATCAATTACAACTCTTTATTTATTTACTATTATATAAAAGGGTATTCTCCTATGTTCGGGACAGCCAAGCTTGAGAAGGTCAAGAGCTTTTTCAAAAATTATTTTTCTATTGAATGGATATGGTACCTAATTGGGACATAGGCTATATAAATTTGCTAGTCATTATTTAAATAATAAATTAAAATTAAAAGAGCATAACCATACAATTTCTTTATTTTATTCCCCAGCGAGATAAAAAGCTCTCTTTGAGCTCTATCTGAGCAACATAAAGGTGGTGTGCAACGCTGCACAGGTTGGCGCAAGCTAACTCATGCAGTTTCATTGATAAAATTTTATGGGAATTGAACAAGGGGGCGTGGCACCTCCTATCAAACCCAAATTTGCGATATCGAATAGCTTTGGAGTTATAGTTTGCACAGCCTCAGAATTTAGTATTCGATCTCAATATACAAATGCAGCTTTACTGATAAAATGGTATGAGCATTAGAAAAGGGGGCGTGGCCTCTCCTATACAACCAAAATTTGCGAAACGAATAGGCTTGGAGTTATAGTCTGTGAATTCGGTGTTCGACCACAATTTATACATGCCGCTTCCCTGATAACATTTTATGGGAGTTGGAAAAAGGGCGTGGTACTTCCCATACAAACCCAATTTGCGATATCGAATATCTTTGGAGTTAAAGGTCGCACAGCTTCGTAATTCTATACTCGACCTCAATTTACACCTGGCGTCAATTTTCAAGGGGGTGTGTCACTTTTCAGCAGCAAAATCAACAACCCAAATTTTTGCTATAACTTGCCAACTATTAGTCACATATCAATGAAATTCGGTACGAACTTACCGACGAATCTTTGTCAACTTATTGCTTGCACTTGCGCGAGAATAAAAAGAAAGCAATAGTGACAAAGAAAAGAAAAATAAATGTGCGCAAAGAAAATTTATTTTGTCTTCGTAAATATATGCATGTAGGTGAGATTGATTGAAGTGAGTGATTGTTGGTGAGTAGCGGGTAAGCTAGTGGGTAGAGTGCGTAGCCCCTAAGCAAAGGAACCGCGGTAGCTCGGGTTCAATTCCCAGCTCAGACAGAATGTTTTTTCAATTGCATTGATATTTCTGTACGGTCGCCACCTCTCTGCACACAATGGCAAGCCTCAGTGAGTAAAAACTGCCATGTAAAGATTCTTTAGAACATAAGCAGTTCGGAATCGGCATGAAACTCGTAGGTCCAGTTCTCGATCATTTGTGTTCAAACATTTAATAACACGCACAACACAATTGATCAATAGAAGCTCGGTCAAATTATTTTCTAGGGCTTAAATTGCCAATTTATTATTATATTATTAAATGAGATTGATCAGCAATTATTTTTAATTAAACATGATAATTCTTTCAAATTTTAAACGATATTTCCAGAATTGAAAAACATTTTATGCTTAAATCAAACAACTGAGCTATCAGCTTACACTTAAGAGTAAATTTCTCAAATCAAGTATTATTTTGTTAGAATTGAGTAAATTAAAAATTGTGACATTAAGAAAATAAAATGTTTCATTCAAGTAACATTTTCTTAAAACTCTAGAATATTTATTCTAGATTGAAATCTGATATTTGCATGTAGTGAGAAAAATTTAATTGATTCATGTAAGCTAGCTGAAAATTAGAATAATTTGCTAGATTTGAGAGTTTTGTTTTCCTTGAGTTGAGAACAATTTTTTTTGATTCAAGTAAACAATTTTCTTAATACTAGAATGTTTTGCTTGATGTTAGAAACTTAATTTCTTATTAGGAGCAAACAATTTACTGAAGTAAACAATTTACTGAAAACGAGAGTGATTTTCTCGATTTGAGAAAGTTGTTTCCCAAGAATTGTGAAAAATTTATTTCATTCAAATATTAGAATACTTAGATAAAGAAAGGAAATTTGCTGATTCAAGTAATTAATTTTCTGATAGTTAGGAAGTTTTGTTCGATGTATAAGATTAATTTGTATCTTGTATCTGGAAATAATAAGAAACATTGTATTTTTAAATTAAAGAAAAACTTGCAATGATTTAGAAATGTTTTATTTTTTGTGATAAATAAAAACATGACAAAGGTTTAGAAGATATAATATTTTTTTTTAAATTAAAAATTTCCATATCTTTTAATAATGAAAATCAATTTTAATTACTATCGACTTATATTTTACATTAGGTCTGTCTCCGTACTAGATTTAAGTAATTGCAATAGAATTCAGAGTGACATTTTGCATGTTAATCTTCTCTTTTGAGCTTCAAAAATTTGTAAAATAACGTTTTCAAGCAACTTTAAGTTACTTGAATCGAGTACGAAAACAGACCTATGGTTTGAGGGCAAAATATATCGGGTATTCGAAAAGTTCGGTTACAAATGTGACCAAAAATGCAACACTTTTTTCTTATATTTGAAATGAGCTTTATTAAACCAAATATGTGCAGTTTTGATCGACAACCTTTTGCTATTTTTGAGCTAAAGTCATTATGACATCTGTGTAGAACTTCTGAGGTTTCTGAGGGAAAAACTATTCCAAGTGCGTTTTGCAGGCCTCCACAGAACTTAATGGCCTTATTTTGTAAAACGAACGCAGTCACTTGCGTTAGATTTTTATATGTGGAAAAAATAGTTCCGTAAGCAATATATTTTAAAGGAAAATTTCAGTGAGAGAGAGAGAGGGTTTTTTCTAATTTATATGGAAGTGGAATTGCCAGACAAAAAATCCCAAGTGAGGATATTTTTTTATTTATTTATTACGGCTTTGATAAGCCTACGCATAAATTACATTATTTCTTACAGTAAAAGTTATCATCTAACTCATTTAAATGTGTTAGATGATAAGATATGACAAAATAAGGTTATAAATTAACACCACTAAGAAAGTTGTGCAGAGATCGAAACAAATGATAATCTTAATGATAAATATACCCTAGAATCCATTTTTTTCTTTAACAGGGAAAAATTGAACAAACATAATTTCATGAAATCGGCCTACCCTAATATATACATAAGAGCAAGTGTATGAATATAGAAAGTTTTTTTAAAAAACAAAGAGTTTATAATTTTTTGAAGTTCTTTGTCCTTTAAAGCATAGTACTCTGTTCAGTTTCATGTAAAATTCCACTCACAGCTACATACAAAAAATGACAGTGGAAATTTTCACAACATTATCGCAACATGTTTCTGAGCAATATTTTTCATGGCAATTTAATTGTACTGCCTATTTTTTTGAAGTTCAAATAGAGAGATCATATGAGTTTTTGAAACTCACTCTCTGAGTCTCTCTGAGAAATGTTGCCATAGACATTTCTCGCATAAACTTTAAGTTAAAAATTTCACGCAAGCAAAAATAGTACTATGCTTAGCCCAGAACTTGCGTGTATTTTTGGTAAGAAATGTTTGGAAAATTATTATTTAACCTCTTAACATCAATTTTTTCAAAGACAGTCACTCGCTTACCCCAATATTGGACATGTTATAGACAAAAAAAATGATGCATTGAATTTCACTGCTCACCCAAATTTAATGTGTCAAAAAAAAAGATGTTCCACGCCTAGCTTTGCAAAACGCCGTTAGGTTTTTGCTCTAATGGGGTAGTACTTTCACCGCTATATAGTGATTAGTATATAGAATTTAGTAAAAATTAGCTATTTAAGTTTATAATAACTTAGAAAGTATTTGCTTGAATTTAACATAATTTTGCTTTTTCCTAAATACATGAGGAATGATTTCAATTTTGCAATCTTTTTCTAAAATCACACACTGATTGAGCAAAGTTTTGCTAATTTGCTTTTAAGCATAACATTTGCTTGATTCAAGCGAAATAAATATCTCCATGTGACTTTGCCACCGTTCTTTTCGCACATTATTGTCGTACGTGATACACTTTTCATCGTATGCAATCATTCGCTTCAGAAATGGTTCGATTTTGTTCCGTTTTAGCAGTGATTCACTTAAATTAACTTTTTCACTGTTAATTCATGTGGCACCCAAACATCGAGCCTCTTTGTGTATCCAGCTTCTGTTTGATGATGAATGCCTAGTTCCCTAGTAGCGTCCACGCTGCTTATGTGCCGGTCTTGCTCAATTTTTTTCCATGATTTCATCGACTTTTTCAGTTATTGGTCGACCAGTGCAAAGTGCATCTTTAACATCAAAATTTTCAGATCGAAAACGAGAAAACCACTTCGCTGATGTTTTTCTAGTTACAGCATCGTCTCCGTAAACTTCATGAATTTTTTCAGCAGCCTGCGACGCATTCTTACCTTTTCTATAGCAGAAAAGCAAAGTATGACAATAGTGTTCCGCATTTTTACTTATTTTAAACTTAGATAAGTTTTCACAGAACAATGCGATTTTAATAATAGGGCTGTTCACAATCCTGTGCAAATGGTCTTGTATACTAGCATTTGCAAAATGGTAGAGTATATTTTTACTCTACACTAACAAAATATACAGGGATGCATTAACTATGCTATTGCAAATAAGCAACATTAAAAACCCATAGTTTATATATGTATACTATGAAAATGTTGAATGATATTTCAAAAGCTGAAAAACATTCTAGCTGAAAAGCTGAAAAACTTTTTGTTTGAATCAAGTAACTAGGCTATCAGCTTACCCTTAGAATAAATTTCTGAATTCAAACATTATTTTGTTAGAATTAAGCAAAACTTAAAAGTTATGATATTAAGAAAATAAAATGTTTAAATTAAGTAACATTTTCTTAAAACTCTGGAATATTTATTCTAGATTCAAATCTGATATTTGCTTGAAGTGAGAAAAATTTAATTGATTCAAGTAAACTAGCTGAAAATTAGAATGATTTTCTAGATTTTTAAATTAATTTTCCTTGAGTTGAGAACAAGTTTTTTGATTCAAGTAAACAATTTTCTTAATACTAGAAGGTTTTCTTAATACTAGATGTTAGAAATTCAATTTTCTTATTAAGAGCAGAATATGCAAGTAAACTATATATACTATACATAGTTTATACATATACTATACGTATGCAATACTGAAATGCACACTGACAGCTGATAGTTGAAAAAAGAAAAACTGAAAAAAAGAACTGATATGGAAAATAAAGAAAGCCTTCAATCTTTTTTTGATATTAAATTTGTTTAAAAAAATTTCCAATAATAATTTGGCTCTTTATCGATTAGGGGCAATATTCTGTAACGGTGAGTTTCAAAGTGTACACGGGCTGTCAAAAAAACTCACTGGTGAGTTTAGTCAGGAAAAGTAGACATTTTAAAACTCGCAATTAGAGAATAGGGCCCAGCTGTAAATTTTATGTTTAACGTAGGATTCCAAGTCAACTGAAAAAGACGGTTCACAATTGGTGGAAAATTATTTCTATTGCACAAATTTGCAATCTCAAATGCACAAGATTGCGAATTGCCTTAATGTCTTAATTCCAAAATTAAGCTTAAAATGTAACCTTACAAACAAGCTAGATGCAATCAATATTACCTGAGATATTACATTTGAGAGCCATCTAGTGACAATTTTTAACCGAACTTTTGTGAAAACCCATTATATTGAAAATATTTTGAAAAAATTAGGGTTTGTTTTAAGTTTTACATTGAAGGGCAGGTTCTCATCTAGAAATCCGAAAACACGGTAATGTACTTAATTTTTTTTTTAATAGAAGGAAGTAAATGAACAACTTGAGACAGTTTTTATTGATTCTTAAAGAGTAGAAAAATATTTTTTTGTTTTGTTTTGAAATTATTGTATATTATATTTATTGGAGCTTGAACCTATAATATCAATAAATAGTTGAAAATAACAAAAATGGCGGACATTTGAATTTTAAGTAGCGTTTTTCACATTTTTCGCTCTTTAAAGTTCTCTAAAAGAAATAGGCCAATATTATCTAAATTTAAGTTTTGGATCCAATAAATTCGATCTTCTTTAAAATACAAAAAAATCCAAGTCAATCCATAGCGTAGTTCTCGAGATACCGTGGAAACCAGTTTCGATACAGGGTTTAAATAACTCTGAAAAAGAAAGATGTAGATGGATTTTCTGCATTTCTTTTAAAGCATTGCCAAGAGAACCACTAAAAATTATTTTTAATAAATCTTTACAGACTGGAACTTTTTTAGATGCTTGGAAAATTTCTTTCACCAGTCCGATGTATAAAAATGGAAACAAAAATGATATTTGTAATTATAGGCCAATATCTAAGCTATCAAATATTTCAAAAATTTTTGAGAGCATTATTAAAAAGAAACTTACCTTTGAAATAAAAAACATAATATCGCCAAATCAGCATGGTTTTATGCCGAACAGATCAACAGTCACAAATCTAGCGACCTTTAGAGACTATTGTATTTCTGCATTAGTAGATGGCTTTCGAGTTGGTACTATTTATACGGATTTTGCAAAAGCGTTTGATAGGGCTTCGCATCATATTTTAGTAACAAAATTCTTGCGTTTAGGGTTCCATTCAAATTTCGTATCTTGGATCAAGTCATACCTAAGCAATAGACTCTGCATGGTGTCTATTGAAGAATCCATGTCTGAACCGTTTATAGCTTCCTCAGGTGTTCCTCAAGGGAGCATTCTAGGATCACTTTTTTTTCATTTTTATAAATGATGTTAGTTCCTGTTTTAAAAATACGAAGTTCTTAATGTTTGCTGACGATTTGAAAATTTTTTCTCGAATAGCAAATAGTACTGTTATGCTTCCTTTGCAGTCTGACTTAAATAATCTGTATGAATGGTGTTCTAAAAACCGTTTATCTCTAAATATAAATAAATGTTTTCAAGTTTCATATTCGAAACAAATTAATAATGCTCATGATCAATACAAGTTAAATAATCAAAACATGATATTTGACTCAAGTTTTACTTTTATTCATCATCTAAATTATATAATTCCTAAGGCATATTCTTTATTTACATTTATAAAGCGCAATAGTAATGAATTTACTGATCCTTATACACTAAAAATACTGTTCACTAGTCTGGATAGATCCAAGTTAGAATACGCAAGTTTTATTTGGAATCCGTATTAGAATACGCATGTGAATCGTTTAGAACGTGTTCAACGTAGATTCCTCAAATATGCACTTCGTTCTATTATCTTTGCAGATCCTCTTCCCTCCTATGATGTTAGATGTAAACTTATAAACTTGAAAACCCTGGAAAATCGAAGAACTATATTATCCCTCTTATTTGTTTTGAATATTATTTCTGGCAACACTGATTGTTCGTATCTTCTCCATCAAATAACTTTTAATGTTCCTTCCAGAACATTAAGAAATAGTGCACCATTTAATATTGGAGTGCACAGAACAAATCATGCTTTTAATTTACCAATTGTGAGAACTTTGCGAGAATTTCATAACCTAACGAATGTATATTCTAATGATTTTTCAGTCACTAAGACGATAATTTTCAATCAATTAAATTTAATATATTAAAGTGTAATATCTATTTCTTTGCATGTACATACTTATATATTCAGCATATAGTCAGTAAGGTTAACATACCATTGATTAAATAAATAAATAAATAAAAAAGAAATAAATAAATAAAACACCATTTTTCAGAAAACGCGTTTTAAGATTTGGTTAACGATTGATTCGAGTGCGTTTATGAAAATGTTGGTTCCTTTCGTATGCGATAATTATGCAATTTTTTTTGTTTTTTATGCAATTTTTATTGGCCAAATCGCTTTGGGAACATATGCTATACACATCATAAGCTATCGAAAAAAACAAAATAAAAAAAAAATCTAGTTTTCTGGTAGAGTTTTATGACAACCTGTGCTTAAGTGATTATAATTTGTAAAATTAATTACATATTTACTTCTCCACAGAGAAGTGGGAAAGTGATTTTTGTCGCTCATAATTTTAAGGCTAAAGGTTGAAAGTATTTGTATAGTTTTACATGCTTGAATCAAGCAATTTTGAAATAATTTTATATTTTCTAAAGCCAAGTAAAATAATTGCTTAATTCAAGAATATTTTTATTAACCAACTCTGCACTGGCTTAAATTAAGAAAGTATTTTCTTGATTCCAATCTTGTTCTAGGTGCTTGAATCAAGTATTTTATTATTGCTTCAACCAATCATTTACTTTACTCAATTTTAGAAATAAATGCTCAGTATAAAATTTGTTTAAGCCAAAAGCCTTTGTTGCTGGTGCTGCAAGCTTAGTATGATAATTATTAATAATTGTAATTAATTATGTTGATTTTCTATGATTTATATACAAATTCTAAATGTTTGATAGTATAAATTATTCTTGATTTTTGATGATTTAACCTATCAAACATTTAGAATTTGTATTTAAATCATAGAAAATCAACATAATAAATTACAAGTTCATATAGAAAACTTTAATTGTAATTAATTTTTTAAAATAAAATAATCTAAATAAAATTTGTTTTCTTAATGTAAGTTTTAAATGCTAGATTTGAGCACATGAGGATTACTTTACATGTTCTTAAATCTCCGTGTTGTTATTTAAGAAAACAACAAATGGTTAACCACTGACCATAATGCCATAAAATTTGACAAAGATGTCAAAGACAGTGCTACGAACTTAATAAAAAAGACGTACACGTATGTATATACAAATCCCGTGCGGTTTTGAGGGGACCAGTCCCGTTAGCATTTGATCACATGAGCATTATGCCGGGTCCGTCTCCATAAAAAAAGAGTTTAATCAACTCGGTCTAAAATATTCTTTGGCTTATTTTTGTACCCTCCACGGAAGGATTTCACAATGTGTTAACCCGTAGGCTTCCTGAAATTTTTTTAAAAACGTTCCCTTTTTGTGCAAAAACCCACTTTTTGTATGGGAAAGTTTTTCGTTTCTAAGAATTTTCAAAAACAAGAATAAAATAAAAATTAAAGCTTCAAAAATGATTAATATGAGTATAAAAAATTTTGAGAAATCTGCGCGTTTTTGATTTTTTTGTGACTTTTTTGGTGGTACCTTCCGTGGAGGGTACAACAATAAGCCAAAGAATATTTTGGACCGAGTTTCTCAAACATTTTTTTTTCGACCCAGGCTAATGAGGACATTTTTGAAAAAAGCTGTCGAAGGAAATATTTATCATTAATAATTTGTGATACAAAAATTAATTTTAATTTAAATTGATCTTTCAAACTTTCTACAATGAATTAGGACTCGTCTTCGAATAAAATTAAAAAAACAAAAATTTTTCGAAAACTATTTTTTAAAGTGCAAGCTCACCATCACGTAGCCCTACTGGGAAATAATGCCAATTCACTTGAACTCAAATTGTTGCAGTATTCATCTGGAGGCGAGTAGTCAGCACTTAATTTTGATTGGTGACATCATTGAACTTCTTCAGAAATTTCTTACCTATCGTATTGTTTCTAGTAGCTCGTTGCTGTAACAAAATCGGTAAGTTACCGATTTGTGTGACGTCAGCCGTTATCGATCCCTAGTTACCGATTTCGTGACAACTAATGATTCTGTAAGTTTAAATCGGTAAAAACTCGGACCGTGATGAAAAAGAACACAATTCGAGAAGAAAAGTTGCGAAATTGAGTCAAATGTTTGCAGCAGCTGTTTACTCGAATATATTATTTTTTATTTATTTATTTATTCATTGTTTACGTCTTTGGAAATTATTTTAGTATTATATATTATTTTCTTTACTTTATAACAAATAGGTGCTTGTCTTGTTAATAAAAAGTGAATATTTGCAGTTTAAGAAAATTAATTATGTTATAATGATGTGTATTAATGGTTGCGGTTGTAAATAATGTAAATAATTTTACACTTAGTGCTGTGCTGCAAAAACTTAGCAAATATATGCAACCGGTTACTTTTTCATAGCTCAAACAAATACTGTTTTGCTAAAATTTTTAACTTATCTGCAACAAGTAAATTGAAAATCAAGCTACTTGCAAAAAATCAAACTTTGAGTTGATATGTAGGAACTTGATTTAGTTTTTTCCTTACAATTCACGACTGGCTTCTGAATAACGAATCATATGTCTGACGTGATTTGATTTTTTTTTTACCCCATATGAGTTGGTGGAAAAAGTTAAGTTTTCTACTTTTCAACTCTGGTTTCGACTCTATGCGGCTGACGATCGTTTGTTTCTTTGTTCGTTTCATTTATTACGCGGAGTTCATGTAACTTTTTTTTTGTTGTTATTGCCATAATATTAGGTGGCAACCCTATTTCAAAATTCATAATTTGGAAATTTTGACAACGGATTCGGATTCAGCGACCCATTTTTGGTGTACCATTTTTTTGCCAGCCGCGAATTCATAAAACTACAAAAAATTAAGGTGGCAACTCTATCCACCATCTTGAATCTTAAAATTCTGACTTTAGATTCGAAATCAGCGACACCTTAACACTGATAAATGACGTTAAAACTCTTGGAAAGACATGTTATTAGGTGGCAACCCTATTTTTTCAAAATTTTATAATTTGGAAATTTTGACAACGGATTCAGATTCAGCGACCCATTTTTGGTGTACCATTTTTTTGCCAGCCCCGAATTCATAAACCTACAAAAAATTAAGGGTGCAACCCTATCCGCCATCTTGAATCTTAAAATTCTGACTTTAGATTCAAAATCAGCGACCCCTTAACACTGATAAATGATGTCTAAAACTCTTAAAAATACAAATTATTAGGTAGCAGTACTGTGGTAAAAATTTATGTGGCAACCCTAACCTCCATCTTAAATTTTAAGACTGTGACATTATGTTCGAAATCAAATCCGTTGTCAGAATTTCAAAATTACAAGAATTCGCAAAAATAAAAAAAATATAGGTGGCAACTCTATCCGCCATCTTAAGTTTTAAAGTTTGACATCATCTTCGAAATAAGTTACCCCTAAAACTTCCAAACACTGAGTCCACAGAATCATTAAAAGTCCTATTACGCTTAAGCTCTCTCTAAACATTTGAATCATTGAATTTTTTGGATACTTGCTTAAATTGGATACTTGCCTTCAATTTTAAGCATTTCAAGCTTTTTGCCGAAGGCATCAAGCTTTCCTTTACTTGAAACTTCGTGCCGTTCGCTTGTAAGCTAGCATACTTGCAAGTCGCAAAGCTGTCGTGGGCTTATTTATATTCAATTTCAAGCTATACTTGATTCAAAATTATCAAGCTCAAGCTAGCTTGAACTTGTATTTTAAGCAAGTACTTGAAATAGAGTTTCAAGTAGGCTTGTGCAGTTCTCTGGTAAGAAGGCATTATTTATAAATTGTATTACCTTTAAAACTAAAACTTTTTAAGAATAACAAAATATTTCAATCAGAAAAAAATTCGACTTATATGAAAGTAACCATTTTTAAAGGTATATTTCGAGTATTTACTTACTTACTTACTTACTTAGTTGGCGCTACAACCGTATGTCGGTCTTGGCCTCATCTAAGAATTTGCGCCATCCATTTCTGTCTTTCGCTTGCTGGCGCCAGTTGGAAATTCCAAGCTTCGTCAGGTTGTCCTCTACTTGGTCTTTCCAACGAAGATGCGGTCGTCCTCTTCTGCGTTGACCGCCGCTGGGTGCCGAATCGAATGTTTTCTTCACTGGAGCATCGTCTTTCATGCGCTGAACATGACCAAGCCAGCGAAGCCGCTCGATTTTAATGCGCTTGACTATGTCGATGTCAGCGTACAGCTCATACAGTTCATTATTCCACCGTATTCGGTACTCGCCATTGACGCAGATTGGTCCGTAGATCTTACGAAGAATCTTTCTCTCGAATGCTCCTAAAGTCTTTTCATCTAAACTGCTCAGCGTCCAGGTTTGTGATGCGTAAAGTAGGACGGGCATTATGAGCGATTTATAGAGCGTGACTTTCGTTCGTCGAGAGAGGGCTCTGCTTCTCAATTGCCTACTGAGCCCAAAGTAACACCTGTTGGCAAGAGTTATTCTTCGTTTGATCTCAATGCTGATGTCGTTGGTTGAATTAATGCTGGATCCCAGATAAACGAAGTTCTTCACAACCTCGAAGGAGGTATTGTCAACGGTAACGTGGGTTCCAAGACGCTGGGACTGTTTGTTTGTTGACACTAAGTATTTCGTCTTATCTGCATTCACTGCCAGACCCATTCGACTTGACTCTCTTTCTAATCTGGAAAATGCTGCACTGACTTCGCGCGTATTATGGCCAATGATATCGATGTCATCAGCATACGCAAGCAGCATAACACTCTTGTAGAATATTGTGCCACTACGTCTCAAATCAGCAGCTCGGATGATCTTTTCCATCATTAGGTTGAAAAAGTCGCACGATAAGGAATCACCTTGTCTGAAACCTCGTTTGGTAATAAATGGTGGGGAGAGGTCCTTCCCGATTTTAACTGCGCTGCTGGTGTTGCTCAGTGTCATCCTGCAAAGTCGTATAAGTTTTGCAGGAATACCAAATTCAGACATGGTGGAGTACAGGTGCTTCCTTATTGGGCTGTCGAAGGCGGCTTTGTAGTCGACAAAAAGATGGTGGGTGTTGACTTGTTTTTCTTGAGTCTTCTCCAAGATTTGTCGTGCCGTGAAAATCTGGTCGATGGTGGACTTTCCAGGTTTGAAGCCACACTGATAAGGTCCGATCAGTTCGTTTACAATTTCGAGTATTTATAACTTAATAATACACAACATTACTGACATTTGATAAATCGGTAGAAAAAAGAGACACATCGTTATCTATTCACTTTACGCACAGAAACACTTATTTAAAAGGTTCCATTGAAATGAAATCGGAACATGTAATAGCTTATCGATTTGGAACGAACGAATCGAACAGAAATCGATTCAGATACGTATAGAAACATTGCAGGTGAGAGTGACATCAGAGCGACGTCAAATCGGTAATATTAGTCGGTAACTACGATCGCAACGAGTTACAGGAACGAGCTACAGACGTAGTTAAATCAAGAGAAACAATTGCATTGCTTCATTCAGTGAGGCACTTCTTGCTTTCACTTTCGAAACCGATTTTTATATTCAAAATTATATTTTATATATGAAGGGCTTATTTCAGAAACATGATATGCCACATAAAAAATATTTTCAAATAAGTCTTGAAAAATTGTATTTTTTTACGAAGAATTGGAATTGAACACGTAAATTTTTACAAATAGGTTAGAAAATTAATAAGAAATAGCCAAAATCTCTTAAGTGGTTGTTGGCAATACATTGCGTCATGTATTCTGTGATGTGGCTTATCACGTTATTGCAATAAGCCCTTCAAATGTTTCGTCCCTAAAATCGAAGTTCGCGTGTACATTACTTTGCTTATCAGAAATTTATTATGATTTTTCAAATAAATTTTTCAAACGCTAAAGTATTTATTTCTGAAGAGAAATGTCAAAAATATTAAAATAAATATGTTATATTAATATTAATATTTTGGTTTGCACCTGATCATTAGAACACATTTATTTTTAAAGCTACACATGATCGATCGTAGGACATATTTTTTTCGGGTCAACTGAAAATGGCGCCGAACTCAACAGCAAAAAATATTTTTCCATGCAAGTATTCTTTGGAATAATCTTCAATGAGCAAAAAGTTGATACCAAGTTGCACTCGGCTGGCCTATTTTAGAAAAATTCTTGACTGCATTTAAGCTCTATCCGTCACTGCTCTTTATTCTAATCCAACGCCATAGAACACACAACATAGAACTTGCAATTTTCAACCCCTAGCGCAGTAACCTACGAAAGTTTTGCTTAAAAAAATTATTTATGCCAAACACATTCCGGTCGTCATCATCAGCATCATGCTACCACGAAAGCTTCTAACGATGCCGTTTCATGTCTTTGGCTTTGCCTTTGCCGTTGTTACAAGACGCCATTCAGATGATGAATGTACCTGAAAGCGTACCTTCTTTTAGCTGTTCGTATGTGAATGCTATTTGGCTAAGACAGAAGCTGTTGTTTTTGTTGTTGTTGGAAGTTTTTTGCAAATGATGACTGCAACAATAGCTGAATAATAATCGAGGCAACATTGGCCATGTAGTATGGTTTCAGCCATAAGTGTCAGACCCGGATGAAGAAATAGGGTGCGCATAATTAAAGCTAGTTTAATATGTAGCTATACGAATATAACTATTAAATGTAGACGCACAAATTTTTTGTGCTTTTATTAAAACGTTTGAATAAGTGATGTAAATACAAAAGTTTTAGAATATTGTCTTTTGTATTATTTACGTAAAAAATTTGAAGTTTCTTTGTATTATAGTCTTTGCACAATAAATGTTTTAAGTTGAGTCCTTTTTTTGTTTCAGACGTGGAATATCACCTTGCTATGTATTTTTTGGTACGCAATTGGTGCTCATTTTCGTCAAAAGATGCACTAGAAAAGTGGTAATAAATCCTTATTTTTGAGTTGTTGCAGACTCATTTTTGGGAATGTGTTTAGAAGGACATACCTAAAAATACAAATTGTCCTTCTTTAAATGCGCTTAAATTTTTATTTATTTTTACTTTTTTTCATAAAAATTTGTTCAATAAAAATAAATAAAGACAAATTGACGCTTTTTTGAGCTTTTGACTGTGGACTTAGACCGCCTGAACGAACGAAAGAAACCTTGTTCGTTCGCTCAGTTTAAACATTTTACAGTTTACATTTACAGTTTTATTTTGTGCTAGCTGATATACCCAGTGTTGCTTGGTAGTTCTTATAAATAATTATTATTATCCTATATTAGCTTTTAATTCATTGATTTTTCATTAAACAAAAATATAAAAGTAAATCTTTTGCAATTATCGCAGATATTAGTTCATTCACCATTTTTAAATCACCATTTAAAAATTTTAAACAATTTTAGATTAAAAAATTTCTCATAATATACTTTTGAAAAATAATATCAGTCTTGAATTAGACCTAGTCTTGTTCAATTAATATCAGTTTATAAGTGCACGGTTGAAAATATTGGACCAAATTTTTAACTTTTTTTTAAATTAAGGAAAAATTTAAAATTTTCTAATTCAAAAAGGATTACTTTTTAATCCGGAAAAAGTTGAAAATTTTGAGAAAAAAAAATTACAAAAATCTAAACACATTACTTAAAATCCAACTTGTCAATGACCATTTCCTAATTTGAACCCAAGTCCACTCTTCTGCCGGTATTTATTTCTTTTGTTCTATTTTTACATAAAGATAAAAAAAAAAAACTGTCTGATAGTTTAAAAATTTTTTTATACGTTTTTTAACAAACTGTTCCTACGAAACCTTAAAGTCTTGCCCATTCGTCCAACTCAGTTATAAACAAAGTTGCGCTTATTTTGCATCATTACGATTGCAAGTGAGCTTTCGGAAACGTGGGTTCGAGATCCAACTCGGAAAAAAATGATATTTTATTTATTTAAATTAAGATTTTTTATAAACTTTACTGTTTGTTAAAAAAAAATTGTAAATTTTTTTTAAAAACTTTTACATACAAAAGCTTAATGTAAATTTAAAGTCTTAAAATAGTCTAAGACTTAAAATTTATTAGTTTGAAATAAATTAAAATTAAGTATGGATGAAAAATAGTTTAGATTAAGCATTTTGACTATGACGGCAGTATATAATTAATAGCGTTAAATCGTATAAACTAAATTTTCATAAGTGAATTAGTAGATACAACATAAATGGTTTGTATTGTTCCAATAAGAAATTACTCTTAGGGACATTTTGTTCACAGAGAGATAAATTTATCCCCGAGTTATTGGGGGTTGGAATTAATTTTAAAGGTTTTTTTTCGGTTTTTGAGCATTTATTTAGAAACAATGGTACAATGTATATTATTCAAAGTATTGTTAATCGTTAGCTACAACATTTTCCCATCTTTCTGGCAGCATATGGATTCCGCGCCGGAAGAACGATTCGTCTTTTGAGGCAATCCACGAATCGACCCATTTTTTGGTATCCTCGTAAGAAGTGAAGCGCTGCTCAGCCAAGCCATGCGTCATCGATCTGAATAGGTGGTAGTCGGAAGGGGCTATGTCTGGGCTATAAGGCGGGTGGGGTAGCACATCCCAATTCAGTGCCTCCAACGTTTCCTTGACGGTTCTTGCAACATGTGGCCGTGCGTTGTCATGTTGAAAACCCACTTTGTCGTGTCTTTTGGCATATTCCGGCCGTTTAACCTTTAATGCTCGGCTCAATTGCATCAATTGTTGTTGGTAGCGTTCCCCAGTGATGGTTTCGTTAGGTTTTAGCAGCTCATAGTACACGACACCCTACTGATCCCACCAAATACACAGCATAAGCTTGGCGCCATGAATATTCGGCTTGGCCCTCGATGTTGATGCATGGCCGGGTGGTCCCCACGATTTTTTTCGCTTAGGATTATCGTAATGGATCTTTCATCGCCAGTGACAATACGATGCAAAAAACTCTTCCTTTTATGCCGTTGAAGCAGTTGTTCGCACATGCAAAATCGCCGTTCAACGTCTCTCGGCTTCAACTGGTACGGCACCCAATTTCCTTGCTTTTGAATCATTCCCATGGCCTTCAAGCGTTTGCCGACCGTTGATAAGTCGACTACCAATGCTTCTGACAATTCTTGAAGGGTTTGACACGGGTCTTCATCGAGCAAAGCCTCCAATTCCTCATCTTCAAACTTTTTCGGCTGGCCCGGACGCTCTTTGTCTTCCGTATCAAAATCACCACTTTTAAACCGACGGAACCAGTAATCACAAGTAGAAATCGATGGAGCATAGTCCCCGTAAGCCTCAGTAAGAGTGCGTTGTGCTTCAACCGCTTTTTTCTTCAAATGGAAGCACAAAAGTAAACCTTCCCGCAAATTGCGTTTTGTTGGAACGAAAGTCGACATGTTCACAGAGAAAAAAATATATGTTGTTTACACTTCAGTGGAATGACACATACTGAAAAATGAAGCTTAGACAATGTGCTTTGAAATGAATATAGTCACAGGTGTGCCCGATGCGTTCTATTGATAGTTACGCCATCTCTTAGAAAACCTTTAAAACTAATTCCAACCCCCAATAATTCCATGATTTTTCCAGTTTTTCATTTGTTCACAGTGAGTTAAGCATTTAACTCTTCAAGCTGGAGATAAAAATGGTGGTAAATATTTAACTCGTGAAAATTGGTGATTTAAGATTTTTAATTTTTAATTGACTTGGTGTCAAAATATTGATAATACAGATTTTTTAAACATAGGGAAACAGTATTGGGGGCTACTGATTTCGAATCTGGTGTCAGAATTATAAAATTCAAGATGTTGTATAAGGTTGCCACCTTAATTTTTTATTTTTACGAATTCGGGGCTGGCGCGAACTGAAGGGTAAAAATGGGACGCTGAATCCGAATCCGTTGTCAGAATTTCAAAATTCGAAAATTTTTCTACACATAGGGTTGCCACCTAAAAATGTTTTATTTTAAGAATTTTAAACATAAGGGAACAGTATTGGGGGGTAACTAATTTCGAATCTGAACTCAAAATTTTTAAATTCAAAATGATGGATAGGGTTGCCACTTTAATATTTTAAATTTTTACGAATTCGGGGCTGCCAAAAAAAAATGGTGCACCAAAAATGGGTCGCTGAATCCGAATCCGTGGCCAGAATTTCAAAATTATAAAGATTTGAAATAATAGGGTTGCCACCTTAAAATAAGTATTTTTAAGAATTTTATACATTATTTAACAGTGTTAGGGAATCACTGATTTCGAATCAGAATTCAGAATTTTAAAATTAAAAATGATGGATAGGGCTGCCACCTTAATTTTTTATATTTTAATGAATTCGGGGCTGGCAAAAAAATGGTACACCAAAAATGGGTTGCTGAATACGAATCCATGGTCAGAATTTCAAAATTATAAAGATTTGAAATAATAGGGTTGCAACCTAACAATAAGTATTTTTAAGAATTTTATACATTATTTAACAGTGTTAGGGAATCACTGATTTCGAATCTGAAGTCAGAATTGTAAAATTCAAAATTGAGGATAGGGTTGCCACTTTAATTTTTTGTATTTTTATGAATTCGAGGCTGGCAAAAAAGTGGTATGCTAAAAATGGGTCGCTGAATTCGAATCCGTGGTCAGAATTTCAAAATGATAAAATTTTATAATAATAGGGCTGCCACCTAATAATATTTATTTTCAAAAGTAAAAACAACCCTATTACTTCAAAATTTTATAATTCTGACCACGGAATCGGATTCAGCGATTTGAAATCAGTGAATCCCTAACACTTTTAAAAAATGATTAAAATTCTTAAAAATACATACTATTAGGTGGCAACCCTATTATTTCAAAACATTATAAATTTGAAATTCTGAGCATGGGTTCGTATTTAGCGACCCATTTTTGGTGTACCATTTTTTTGCCAGCCCCGAATTCATAAAAATACAAAAAATTAAGGTGGCAGCCCTATCCACCATTTTGAATTTTAAAATTCTGACATCAGATTTGAAATCAGTGACTCCCTAACACCGTTAAATGATATTTAAAATTCTTAAAAATACATATTATTAGGTAGCAACCCTATTATTTCAAAACTTTATAATTTTGAAATTCTGACCACGGATTCGGATTCAGCGATTCGAAATCAGTGAATCCCTAACACTTTTAAAAAATGATTAAAATTTTTAAAAATACATACTATTAGGTGGCAACCCTATTATTTCAAAACATTATAATTTTGAAATTCTGAGCATGGGTTCGTATTTAGCGACCCATTTTTGGTGTAGCTTTTTTTTGCCAGTCACGAATTCATAAAAATACAAAAAATTAAGGTGGCAACCCTATCCACCATTTTGAATTTTAAAATTCTGACTTCGAAATCAGCGACCCCCCAATACTCTTTCCTCATGTTTAAAATTCTTAAAATAAAACATTTTTAGGTGGCAGCCCTATGTGTAGAAAAATTTTCGAGTTTTGAAATTCTGACAACGGATTCAGAATTAGCGACCCAATTTTACCTAGTGTATCTCCCAGAGTTGAATTCGCATAAATAAACAAGAAATTAGGAGGCAACTCTATCCGCCATCTTGAATTTTAAAATTCTGACACCAGATTCGAAAGAAGTAACCCCCAATACTGTTTCTTCATGTTTAAAATTCTTAAAAAAATGTGTAGTTGGCAGCCATGTGTGGAAAAATTTTAGAATTTTGAAATTCTGACATCAGATGCAAAATCAGCGATCCATTTTTACCTAGTGTTCACTCCAACCCCCAAATTCGCAAAAATAAACCAAAAATTCCCATACATTTTTTAACTAATGAGCAGCACTTAAAAAAAGCATTTGAACAACAAATGAATGTCTTACAAATACATCCGTGCAGCTCTTTAGTAGTAATTGAGATATCGTAGAGACTGGTTTGAAAAACATGATTTTTCAGAAAACGCATTTTAAGATTTTGGTAAGGATTGTTTCGAGTGCGTTAATAAATATGGGTACCTTTCATATGCTGTTTAGCTTTTTTATGCAATTGCTATCGGCCAAACCGATTTGGGAAAATATGCTGCACGTTATAAGCTATCGAAAAAAAAGAAAGAGTTTTTTGGTCGAGCTCCGAGAGAACCTGCCCTTAAGCGCAACTAACACCCGGTACGATAATAGTACACAGTAAAAAATATGAGCATAAATTTTATACTATTTTGTATACATATAAATCCAAACCAAAAATGTTATACAATTTATACCATCAAATCATATAAATTTTTCCAGACCATTTTTCTCGTCAGACCAATCGACTGACTACCACTATATTTTTAAATTTCCCGATTTCGGTAAATTTTTTTCTTTCGAACCAGAATATATTTTGATTAACACATGATATCCATAGGAAATTTTTAAATTATATTTGTTTTATTATTTTTATAATATTGAATGGTATAAAATTTATAAATTATTTGGAATAAAAAAGTTTATACCACACAGATGTTTTAAAAAAGATAAAATTTACCCTCAAATTTTTTACTGTGTAGGTAAATAACATTTTTTTCTATCACATATCTTAGGTTAATTAATGCCTATATACTGAGTTTCACATAAATACCATTTAATCGTTATAATTAAAAACCTTCTGCTGTAAAATTTTCGAAGTGGTACTTAAGCTTATTGTGCGCGATCTTTATTAATCTGATGGTCTTTTAATATATGAGACTCGTTTTAAATTACTTAGCTTGCAATTGCTAAAAATTAGAAAAACCTTTATTTCTTTGTAACTTGTCTTTCAAACGTTTTCTGCTACAGTTACTTGTTTTCAACTGAACGAATTTAATCATAAGACATAATCGTATGTTCAAAGAAAGCTTTCACATGACCAATTATGCTTATAATTAGCCTTTATTCTACACTCTAACAAAAATTCACGAGCATTAACTACAAAAATTGCTGGCAACTGATTGCCTACATTTCTTGTCGTTAAGTGCCATGAGCAAAATTATAAATACTTATCGTTAAAAATGCGTGAACCCTCTCACCTACAATTCATGGTAGAACTAGTAAAGGTATATGCATTTCTGACTGCTCTCTTTTTCTCATAGCTAGAATTGTCAAATTCAAGCATTTTGCTATTCTTGCCTAATTTTGCTTTCTTATCGCATTCTCATCGTTTTCAGATTTTTTATGAGCTGTCAACTTTGTTTTGATAGTTCCGGCAGTCTGTCTCTCCGAAATGCATATACCTTCTAATTCTACTATGCTAAAATTATTTCTTTCGCTCTCTTGTAAAAACTCTCTTCTAAAATTATTTCTTCCAATCTTGTCTGTGCTTATAAAAAAAGCTAGAAATGCGTGAAGTCTCTCAAGTAAGTTTTGAACATGGCAACAACAACAACTCTGTAAAGAGTCAATCACTCAGCAGAAGGCGCAACTCTTTCCTACTCCAGTAGGCTTGAGTAATTAAGCTGTGAAGAATCTACTGTTTAAGTTGTATATATTGGACACTTGTTCGAATAAACTCTTTGAAAGCATATGACGTTAAAACAGAGGTGTTGATTTAAGGGCAAGCGTAAAATACCCCTGCTGGAACGTTTTTAGGAGTATCTGAGAGAGAACACGCTGAAATAGTGTGAAAAGTAGGGAAAATATACATATTTTAAGACTCTCTGAGCGAAAACACGCTGAAATAGCGTGAAAAGTAAAAATATACATATTTTAGAATTCTCTGAGCGAAAACACGCTGGAATAGCGTGAAAAATAGAGAGATATACATATTTTAAGACTCTCTGAGCGAAAATACGCTCAAATAGCGTGAATACTTACTTACTTACTTACTTAGTTGGCGCTACAACCGTATGTCGGTCTTGGCCTCATCTAAGAATTTGCGCCAGCCATTTCTGTCTTTCGCTTGCTGGCGCCAGTTGGAAATTCCAAGCTTCGTCAGGTTGTCCTCTACTTGGTCTTTCCAACGAAGATGCGGTCGTCCTCTTCTGCGTTGACCGCCGCTGGGTACCGAATCGAATGTTTTCTTCACTGGAGCATCGTCTTTCATGCGCTGAACATGACCAAGCCAGCGAAGCCGCTCGATTTTAATGCGCTTGACTATGTCGATGTCAGCGTACAGCTCATACAGTTCATCATTCCACCGTATTCGGTACTCGCCATTGACGCAGATTGGTCCGTAGATCTTACGAAGAATCTTTCTCTCGAATGCTCCTAAAGTCTTTTCATCTAAACTGCTCAGGGTCCAGGTTTGTGATGCGTAAAGTAGGACGGGCATGATGAGCGATTTATAGAGCGTGATTTTCGTTCGTCGAGAGAGGGCTCTGCTTCTCAATTGCCTACTGAGCCCAAAGTAACACCTGTTGGCAAGAGTTATTCTTCGTTTGATCTCAATGCTGATGTCGTTGGTTGAATTAATGCTGGATCCCAGATAAACGAAGTTCTTCACAACCTCGAATGAGGTATTGTCAACGGTAACGTGGGTTCCAAGACGCTGGGACTGTTTGTTTGTTGACACCAAGTATTTCGTCTTATCTGCATTCACTGACAGACCCATTCGACTTGACTCTCTTTCTAATCTGGAAAAGCTGCACTGACTTCGCGCGTATTATCCGCCAATGATCGCGCCAATGATATCTATGTCATCAGCATACGCAAGCAGCATAACACTCTTGTAGAATATTGTACCACTACGTCTCAGATCAGCAGCTCGGATGATCTTTTCCATCATTAGGTTGAAAAAGTCGCACGATAAGGAATCACCTTGTCTGAAACCTCGTTTGGTAATAAATGGTGGGGAGAGGTCCTTCCCGATTTTAACTGCGCTGCTGGTGTTGCTCAGTGTCATCTTGCAAAGTCGTATAAGTTTTGCAGGAATACCAAATTCAGACATGGTGGAGTACAGGTGCTTCCTTATTGGGCTGTCGAAGGCGGCTTTGTAGTCGACAAAAAGATGGTGGGTGTCGACTTGTTTTTCTTGAGTCTTCTCCAAGATTTGTCGTAGCGTGAAAATCTGGTCGATGGTGGACTTTCCAGGTCTGAAGCCACACTGTTGCTTGAATAGTAGAGTAAATATACAAATTTTGGAAAAAGACGCTGGTTTAAAGACAAAATTGAAAAATCTCACTGTATAGCGTGGTTTTTTTACAAAATCGCCAATAAATGTCGTGAAATTTCACAACATTGTGCAAGTAATCATACACTCTAAAAACTGATTGAAAAATCTCTACAATAAATGTTGTGAAATTTCACGAAAAATCTCTACAATAAATGTTGTGAAATTTCACGACATTTATTGTAGAGATTTTTCAATCAGTTTTTAGAGTGTATGGTTACTTGTATTTATGCAATAGTTGTTCACCTATTTTAAATTTCTGTGCCTCACAACATCAGTTTAGATTAAACTAATTCACGCGCTTTAACTAGTTTTTAGATGGTAAAATATGTATAGTCAGTAAGATTATAAAAACTCAGAAGATTGAATGAATAAATTTTATATATGATTATAACGACTATGCAAAAATTATTATTTAAATTCAAATCTACATATATAAAGCGATAAAAAGAGCCCAATGAAAGAGATGAGGTGGAAACTTAATTCACAATGCAACATCGAAGATCTGAGGGTTTATAAGAAATCTGTTAAATACTGATCATACAACATGTCTCAGTCTCGGGTTTGATCTTAGCCAAATATCGTGGTGGATTTCGTCCGGTTTGGTCTCAATCTGAACATGTTAGTTGCTTTAGAAGCTTGCTGCTCTTAGGAACTCGCAGTCGGATGTTTTTATTGATTTTTTCTTATATAATTTTGTTTTCATCCTGCTTGTTTTTATAGTTTTGTTCATTCCGCGCTTTGTTCACGGCTAAGGTTAGCGAAATGTCTCACGTTTCTTGAGACAACACAAATCTTTTAAGCATTAGATATACGCCATAAATGATTTTGCGCTACATGCTGGAGTAAGTTGTTGATATACAAAGAATCGACAACTGGAGCGCCACTTGTCACAGAATTACAATATAATAAATTCGTGATAACATGACAAAGTACAGAAACGTATGTGCAGATTCGAAAAAAAACAAAACTACTCCCACGGGAGACACTAACGCGATTCACTTGGTCGGCGTGCCTGCCTAAAAGCTCGCCAGCCTGTCAGTCGGGCTGCCAGTCAGTAGTTGTTTTGCACTGCACTCTGTTTTCATAATGGAATTGAGACATTCCGAACTTCCGAATCAAAATCGTGCTGGGTCAACGAATTGTTTGTTTACGTTGTGCTAAAATCATTTTCATGCCAACTAAGTCGTTTCCATCTCGCTGCCGCTCATCGGTGACTCCATGGTGACTGGGCAACTTGACAAAATATTTGTTTTTTTTTTGTTTTGCTTTTATTTTTTGGAACGTGGATAACGTGACTCTTTAGTAGATTTTTATTTTCTGCTCGTTTTCTTCAGAGTTTACTTTTTCTTGTTTGAAACGATAAATGCACACGTTTCATTCCACAAGCTGCTGGTCAAGTGTAAGTGATCTAGAGTAGTTGTCGGACTGGGAGTCGGTATTGCAGAAAATCGTCATTGCAACTTAGCGCCACACATGGCATTCAATGAACTTAAAGGTCATAACGTGAGCAATATGTGCGCGCCAAGATATTAAAGATGCCTGGTTGTTAGATAGGCCTGATTATGATAGATGGTTTAATTATTTGTTTCTATTTACAATTAAAAAAAATCAAATGTCTATAAATATACTAATTGGTAAACTGACCGATTAATATAAAATATTTATCAAATGATTCATTAAAAAATGTCATTTAATAATTTTCCAGGAAAACGTCGAATTCCAATAAAGTTATTAAAATTTTAGAGTATATGTTAAAAATGTTCATTAAGATTTATTTTATGCGCCTATGGCGATGGAGCCAATATTTTAATGCCATTACGTTGAAGTGGTCTTACTATATTCTAAATAGTACAAAATATTTTACAAATAATAATTTTGAGCATATACACTTCTTGTTTTTTTAGATTGAACCAACACTCAGGGGATGCCCCCTATAAATGTATAAGCATTGTGTTGATTCGGAAGATGGGTGATAGTTAGTTGGAGGGTGGATAGATATAAATTCAACGTATAATAAAAATTCATTATTGCCATGGGCGTCCGCAGGATTTTTTCTAGGGGGGGAGGAAAGGCATAAGGGAGTCTAGAATGCGCATAAAGAAAATTTAAAGTACATAATTCTATTGTCTGACATTTTTGGTACTTATTTTGGTAACATAATACGCACACTATTAAAAATATGCCCGAAACATTTTCAAATTTGGTGTTTTTTTTTAGCTGTATGACAAGTTTCGATGGTTTTTGTCTATGATTTCACAGTTGAGAATGTCAAACTATTTTGACATTTCTGTTTAGTAAGGTTTGGCAATTTATCATGAATTGTTTAACGACTCCAGAACAACGCTTCCAAATTGTGGAAATTTACTTTGAAAGAAATAAATCTCCTCGCGAAGTTCATAGAGCACTTCGTCCATTTTACGATCAACATAATCGGCTTGGTGAGCATGCAATTGGCTTCGTTCTAACAAATGTCGGAGTGCGCTAGACTATCAACCCAAAAGTCCCTGGTTCGAATTCGGGTTCGGGCATGGTTCTTTTCACTTTCTTTGGTCTTTCCTACATTTAAGAATTATGGAAAACTAAAACTCCACAACTAAAATTGTGGAAAATGTGTAATTAAAGAACAGGAACAACTAAGGGCTGGAAATGCTTGCCGCGGTTAAGGCATTACACTAGCCTCGGTTTAAAGCAATTCAAATTGTCTTTCACGGTTGTTTCGCCTAATCAATAATTCACGAATGGTTCCAATCAATTCCTCTAAATAAACCTAGCCCTTTCCTTTCAAGTCAAAGACCAAATCTTGTTTGTATAAAGCGCATGCCTTGGTTCTTTGATCTTTTATTTTAAAAAAATAAATAAATAAAACAAGACGGCGCTTAACCATCAATTTATTGCAAAATCAATTTGGTGACAGCTTTATATCCAGAAGTGGTCGTGTTAACTGGCTCCTTCGTTAGTGCGACTTAACGCCTCTCGATTACTTTTTAAGGGGCTATGTTAAGTCATTGGTTTATGCCGACAAACCAGTAACTCTTGAAGCATTGGAAGCCAATATTCAAGCCACCATTGACGCATTCGCCCAGATTTATTGGAAAAAATAATGACAAATTGGACTGATCGAATGGACTATGTAACTCGTAGCTGCGGCGGACATATTCCAAAAATCATATCTAAAATATAAATGCCATAAAATTATCTACCAGGTTATAATAATAAAAAATTCATTCGTACAATATTTCTGTCTTGTATTTTTATTTAAAATTCTCACGCAGCTAAAGAAAGAACCCCTCCTTTATCATTATATTAAATCAAATTAGTTACAAAGTTTTTAACTTTTCAAATAAAAATTCAAAAACTTGCTAATATTAAGTTTTTAAGTTTGTTTTTTTTGGAAAACTGATAAAAAAAAACAAACTAGATTTGAAGGCTTTTTTTAAATTTAGAGGTCTATAACACCTAAACCAATTGCGAGTGGCCTGAAATTTTTCAGATTTGGTTTAAGGAGGTCAAAATACATATAATCCGCAAAAACTTTAAATTAGAGTTGTAGCTATTCTATCAATGTTCCCCGCATACTAAGGGAAATATTTTTGACACAAATCTATTTATATCTTTTGCCAACATGCATCAGTTCTAGCAGCTTGCAAGATTCTATAGTCTAGTTCGTAAACTTAGGTGAGGTGGGGTTGAAGCATTTCACCTCTTAGACTTTGACAGCGCGCTTACATATAACCAAGTGTCATAACGTCACGTCACGCGTCGCTGTATCATGAACAACTGTGCGGCAATGAAAGTATCATATCATATTATATGATATTATATGATCTTTGGTCACGTGGTCTTTCATTGCCGCACAGTTGTTCATGATACAGCGACGCGTTCAGACTTACACATTGTTGACCTTCCAAAACAGTGGTAACATTTTTTTCTCAAAAAGATTTTTATCGAATGAATTTATCGTGTTTTATGTCAACTTCTCAACACAAATTCAAGGTAAATATATCAGTCATGTTGGTTTGATTTTGTTCTTAAAAATTATGAAGTGTTTGTGAAATATCTATCGAGTGGTTGTGTGATGCCAGCTTTGTTTTCAAACGTTCTCCCCACAAACTTGAAATGCATCTACATGGGTAACCTTGGCTTTTGCACCTGTCGAAACTGCGACTCCGACTCCGACCTCGATATTAGCGATGAATAATAAATTTGGGATCGGTGACTTTTATTCAGTATTTTAGTTTCCTGCTTACTTAGGAGTCTGCCCGAGGCCATTAAACCGATTTATGTTGATGTTTATCCATGAAAACGGAAAGATTCTTATGGTGAAACGCTTCACCCCACGATTTTTTAAAAATCGGAAAACTAACATTTTCGAAGTATCCCCTCAGTCATTAAGAAAAATGTCCATTCTTGCGATTTAAGCCAAAAATCATTAAAAAATTATAATTTTTGAGGGTGATGTGAGCATAAAAAAAAGCCAAACGCTTCACCCCACCGTACCCTAAAATTTTTTTTATTAATTTGTTTTTTTTAAATTCAAAACGTATGAATAATTATATAAAGAGGTACATGCATATTAGATGAGTTTTGGGTTACATACATTTCCTTAACATATTCCAGAACCTCCCTGCAAGGCTTGATTCTAAATCCTGGATGTATGATAAGCACGTGATGCGAAAAAAAGTCCAGAAAATTCTCAAACTGGATGGGCGCCGCTAAAAAACGTGAATTTGAAGAAGTTTAAAATGTATATTTCAAATAGAGTTTCCTATTTACATTTAAGTCATAAAAAAACTTTTGACCATAATATATTCTAACGTAAAGTCGTTGGTTTAACCCGAATATGCCATCAGATTTTTAAGAAAAATTTTTTTCCTTGATCCAAAATTAGCCTACTTTATTTAGAATTTCCTAATTTTGTCTTTTACTTTTAAATAAGAAGCCTTATCCTCACTTAGATCGCTGCAACTTTCTCAAATTTGAATGATGCAGGATGGTTAGCTATTTTATTAAATCTAGGAAAAATTAAAAAAATTATCCAAACTGATAATTTCATGACAGAAAAACGATTTTTTAAGCCGACTTTTGGGAAAACATTAATTTTGATAAAAATTTATTTAACTTTGTTTGCTGATTGTTTACGAAAATTTAAAACAAAATTTACTTATCGTCAAAGTTTATATGTGTTATTGGCTTAAATGCCCCTTGCCATCTGTTACTTCGAAGAATGATATCCGACTAATAAGCGATATCATTCCTTAACATTCTTAAATTCTTCGTACGAATAACTTTTTAATTTCTTCCATTACATTCGTAGTATTTACTATTGGTTTCGTACTATTTACGAATAAAATAATATTAGTAGATACAAATCATTCGTAGGTTGACCGTACGCATTATTCATAGAATGTACGGAGTATTAGTTGAGTTTAAAAAATGTACAATCGAAATCTTTCAGCCTGGTTTGTTAAACAAATGCCAAATAGAATAAAATGAATGGTTTCAAGGTGGCCGTAGCCTACTGGAAGAGTACGTGGCCCGTAATCTAAAGAACCGCGGTTCAAAGCCCAGCTCAGACAGAATGTTTTTTTTTTCATTATTAGGTATTAGTATCATTCGTAAATGTAACAAATGTATTCGTACAATATAAATTTCTTTGGACGAATACGAATAAAATCTTCGTTATATGTACCACACAACGTCCATTCTACGAATACTATTCGTGGCTAAAAATTACGAATAAAATTCGTAGAATCGACGCAGTTATTAGTAATATTTATATAAAAATTTTTGGAGTGTAAGAATACGTATGCAAAAATGTCTGTGAGTCAAAAGTAAATGAAATGGTATTAAAACTTTTCACTGCGACGGGTACAACATACTATATAAAAATTAAGCTCAGCTTTATTTTTAAATAAACCTAAAAAAAGTATGATTGTGTTTTCTTCAAACATTGTGTCACAGTGTATGATTCAGCAAATATTTTGCTTGACTTAAGAAGCCTCATTTGCTTAAATCAAGCATTAAAACTAAAATTAAGACAAAAAAATTTTTACCGAGCATTTATTTCTAAAACTGAGTAATATCATAAGTGATTTGTTGAAACAAGACTATAATACTTGATTCTAGAACCTAAAATAAGACTTTAATCGAAAAAATTCGTAGGTTAGAGTTGGATATTAGAAACCTTCTTGAATTACAAAATTATTTTGCTTGATTAAAGAAAATATACAATGATTTCAAAATTGCTTAACTCAAGCATGTAAAAATATAGAAATACTTTCAATCTAAAATCCTTCAACCGCCAACCTCAAAATTCACCT
This sequence comes from Dichetophora obliterata, assembly GCA_963920525.1. Taxonomy (NCBI): domain Eukaryota; kingdom Metazoa; phylum Arthropoda; class Insecta; order Diptera; family Sciomyzidae; genus Dichetophora; species Dichetophora obliterata. The sequence goes on from OY986438.1 coordinate 157,421,797, forward strand.
AAAATCACTTACCTACTTCTTATCTGAAGATGTGTAATTAATTTTGCATATTACAATAATTTAAATTGGAAACTTTAAACAAACTCTAATTTTTTCAAGTGCTTTTTAGCGTATATTTAGCTCTCGAAAAATGCCAAATTGAATTCGATAGCGATTTTAATTGCTTTTCAATATTAAGAGATATGGAAATTGATCATTTTCAGAGATGCCATTTTTTGTTTCTAAATATTTCTAATGTTTTTATTTATCACAAGATATCAAAAAGTCCTTTAAAATAAGATATTTACACATAATAATATATTATAAAATTAATGAAAAACATAATTATATAAAACACTTTTAAAATATTACAAGTTTTCGTTTAATTAAAAAAACACAATGTATGTCTTTTTTCATACATAAAATAATCCTATGTATTAAGTTTACGATAATGTACTTTATAATTTTCAGACGATTATTTACTTGAACTTTATAAGAATCTCTTGATAAGAAAAAGAAAAATCTAAGTATTATAAATAACATGCAATAAAAAGAGAGTTCAGCTATTACAGCTTTTTTACACTTTCTCCGCAATAGATCATTTTAAGAACCAACCCTATATCATTGAAATAACTCAAAGATATCGATAAAAGTGGTCCAATAAAAAACCAAAAGGGAGAAAAATTTACCCACCATAATTTGGGTTGGGCTCAGGGACAACACAAGACATAACAACTAACCATGCGTTTACATAGATCTAATCATACATTAGTTTTCAATCTAATTTTGAGTTGACCTCTCGACAAGTTAACATCAAACACGCTACAGTTGTTAACAAAGGTACTCATGCGATTTAATGGAGCAGTTAACATATAATTTGTTCTACTAAATGGTAAATAAATCAAGTTGTTAGAGTTTCTACTGCTTCTATGGTTAGTGTTAAAATTTATAAGAGAAAGAAGTTGTGGAGAATCGAATAAACCATTTATAAGTTGGTGTAAGTATACGATATCAGCAGATTTCCTTCTCTCACTTAAAGATTGCATCTTTAATAATTTTAAACGATCCTCATATGGAGGAAGATTAAATGTGTCAGTTCCACACAAGCCTCTCAGAGCAAACCGAACAAAACGTTTTGGAATTCTTTCCATACGATCAACATGCACATTGTAATGTGGGGACCATACTTGACTTGCGTACTCCAAGTGAGGACGAACGATTGAATAATACAAAGTTGTAGTTGTTATTAAGCTATCAAACTCTTTGGCCCACCGTTTTATAAAACCAAGGATTTTAGACGCGTTTTTACAAATTGTATCAATATGCATGTTAAACGACAATTTAGAATCCATGCATATACCAAGGTCTTTGACGGTAGTTACACGACTTAAAGCAGTATCTTTTTTGGCATTTATCTGGATTTAAAAACATGTTATTTTTAGAACACCAAACCTCAAAGGAGTTCAAGTCTGACTAGAGCAGGTCTGAATTGTCATTAGAATCAATTGTTCTGTATATTTTCATATCATCAGCATAAATAAGCAAATGAGAGCGTTTGATGATGTGGGTAACATCATTAATTGCCAAAATGAACAGAAGTGGATCCAGGTGGCTTCCTTGAGGAACAAATTCAGAAGACAACACGCCTCGAAACCGTATTTGATAAGATCGCTCCATCAAATACGATTTGATCCAGTTTACAAAATATTGTGGAAATCCCATTAATTTAAGTTTAAATAAAATAAGATTATGTGGTAATTTATCAAAAGCTTTGCTAAAGTCAGTGTAACTACAATGGACCTGGCTACCAGAATCAATAGATTTTAAGCAGAATGTAGTGAAATCAAGGAGATTAGACACAGTGGATCTGCCAGTAACAAAACCATGCTGACGAGTTGTCATGACTTGCCCACAGTGAATTTTCACTCGATCATACACTATTCGCTCAAAAAGTTTAGGAATCGAAGACAATTTAGCGATAGGCCTATAATTAGTGACGTCATTCCTGCAACCTTTTTTTGTAAATAGGACTGATATAAGATTTTTTCCAAAAAAGAGGAAAATTACTTTCATTAATTGATTTATTAAAAAGTAACGAGAGTGGCTGACACAAAATGGAGCCGCATTGTTTTAACACTGCGGCAGGAATTCCATATAAAAATATCCTCTGAGGTAAAAGATATATGCCCCAAAGAAACTCTGGATGCGTTGTTCATATAATCAAAATACGCTAAATCAGGATTAAAAGAATCTGAACAAAATGATTCTTTAAAAAGATTGGCAAATAAGCCACAAATAATTGTGGAATCGTCAGTAAATCCATCCTGAAGTTTGAAAGAAGAAGGAAATCCATCAGTCTTCTTCTTAACATTAATAAATCCCCAAAATTTTCTTGGATCAGACAAAATACTCAGCTTCATATTATCCAAATACTCATTATATAATGCAACAGAGCAATTCTCAAATTCCAAATATGGTACAGACTGAGAAAACATGGCAAAGAGCTCCGCATAGAAAAAAATTTATTGAACTATTAAGATTATTATTATTTATGTATTCTGTAATTATATTTAATTTACTATAAAGTAAATGATTCAACCCCAAAAAGTCAGCTTTTTTGAAATTGAATTCATAAATTGTGTCAACAGAGCTTGAATTTACCATATTCTCCCCATCGGAAGAATGCCATTTTAAGTCAGGCAAATTAAAATCGCCCAACCATAAAATGTCGTCATTAACGTCAAGTAAATTTAATATAAATTCTATGCAATCCGCAAGGCTTGCATAGACCTCTACACTGCTCTTGGGAGGAACGTATGCATTAATAACAAATACATTAGAATTGCAATGTACAACCTTAACGCATATAAGTTCGATATTAGCAGAGCAGGGAATATCAATAAAGGAACTAACACAGGAGTTCCTTACAGCTAATAGGACACCACCACCAACTGCAGAATTATTGTCAGCGTGTCTGTCCTTCCTATATACTTAAAAACTATTGTCAAACAGTTCTAAGTCAGTAATTCCTCCGTTCAACCAAGTTTCAGTTAACGCGATAATATCTTCAGAAAAATTCTGAGTTGACAAAAAAATGTCGCGCGTCTTTGAACGCAATCCCCTTACATTTTGATAGTAAAGGGAAAGCCTATTTAGTTTTTTTGGGTCTGACTGGCGATATTATTCGTCCTTCTGGACCTGTGCTTAAGCTTAAACTCAGAAACAAAGATATTATCAGCCCACAGATTAGAGCTCAGAACAGTTGCAAACTTTTCAGCAGCCACTGTGAGAATAAATGATGCGTGGAACGTTTTATTGCCAATTTTTTTGCATGAGCAGAAAGCAGTCTGACTTACTAAACGGTTATGTTTGACAAAAGTCAATACATTATCACTTGTTGTGTCGGGCTGAAGGCGTGAAATGAAACCTTTTTTTTTCTCGACAACGCTCTTAAATTTAATGAACTATTGCGCTCATTAGTTATGTCATTTCTAGCCGGGGGAGAAACAGATGGAGGAGATGGATTAATTACTATATTTTCCATTCTCACTGGCGTAAACACTGGTTTAGCCGAGATCTGTTTCGTTTCTAAAGTGACTGGGAGCGTCAAGCGCCGCTTATTATTTTTATTTTTCGAATTATTTCTCTTTTTCTTCGAAATATTTAGGTCTTTTTTTGATGAAATTATTTGAGTCTCAGAAGAAGAGGCTGGAAGAGTCTGAGACAATGCGTTCGAAATATTTACCGATGAAAACTTTTCATCATAAATGCTAGTAATATGTGAGGTGCTTACTTCATTAAAAAATGTAACAATTTCTTTAAAATTGTTATTTAAAACGTTAAGACTATCACCGAAAAGCTTAATTTTTGAGAAAAACTCATCTGGTGAAAGAACCCTACACGAAGCACAATACCAGCGAAGACCTGATCGTGGTGAGATTAAATCATCAAGACACGACTTAGAGATCCCAGCACATAAAGTATGGAACAAACGCCCACATGGGCCAGAACAACTGAACATACGGTTCAGAATGTTTTGACTTTTGCAAAGCTCGTCTAAAGGACAAGCAGCAAAATTTTCTACGGAAAAATATTCCATAGCGAATAAACAAAGTTAAATAATTTTATGTGAGCAAAAATAATGTCCACTAAGTGGTAATGGGTTAATATAATATGCTACAGTTTAAAAGCAACTGCAACAGTTTCCTGTGCTTAGTTTATGCAAATAAACAAATAACGCACAAAGAGGAACGCAAAAAAGAGATAGAAAAAAGTATATACAGGGTTGTCAATATTCGAAGCGCCCATCTGGCAACACTGTAACTTTCCGCAGTGATGCCAAATCGACTAATGACATACCGCGTTTGAAGCGTCATTCCAAGCAAATGTTTACAATGGAACAGTACACGCCACGCGAACGCTCTAAAATTGTTGAAATTTACATTCAACAAAACAAGTCAATAGTGAAAACTCAACTCAACTCAATGAGCGATGAAGCTCATTTTCAGTTGAACGGAACGGTAAACAAACAAAATTGCCGTATTTATGCCACTGAAAATCCACAAGAGATTCAAGAGGTACCTCTTCACGATGCAAAAGTCACTGTTTGGTGCGGCGTTTGTGCTAAAATGCTCATTGGGCCGTTCTTTTTCGAAGATGATAATGGCCACAGAGTTACTGCCAATCAGGAGCGTTACCGCGATATGATAAACAATTTTTTCATGCCAATCGTTCGTCGAAAGCGTATCAGGCACTACTAGTTTCAACAAGACGGCGCGCCACCACACACAAGCCGCACTACAATCGATTTTTTGAAGCAATTGTTCCCTGGCCGTTTGATGTCAAAAAATGGTGATTTCGATTGGCCGCCTCCAGACTTCTTTTTGTGGGGTTATTTGAAATCAAAGGTTTACGTCAACAAGCCAAAGACCCTAGAAGAACTGAAAACCAACATCCGTCAAGAAATAACCGCCATTCCCATCGAAATGTTGAAGAAAACCATGGAAAATGCTGCAAAACGGGCACAATATGTCGTAGAGGCCAATGGCGACCATTTACGAGATATCATATTCAAGAAATAATGTAAGCAAATCTACTTGAACTTAATTAAAAGATATTCATGACGAACAGACAAAAAATTGTGGTTTCTTTGATTTATTTAAAAATAAAATGGGCGCTTCGAATATTGGCAACCCTGTAAGCAGCAGCTCAGCTATCAAACTATAAACGATAATCAAAACGATATATGTATGTACTACAACAAAACATTAAAAAAATTTAACTACACAGCATGAAAAAACTCTACGTCACCTTCAAAACAATTTCCAATCATAAATAAATAAAATTACAGCACATACCGAAATTAATTAAACACTGGTATAACACAAATTACAATAAAAAAAAACAACACAAGACAAACGACTGTCACCGGTTAAAAGACGAGATCAACTGAGATAATATTAAGAAATTTTGTTTATTTGGATGAAGCAAATTCTTCTCAATTCTAGGAAAACAAATTTCTCAAATCGAGCAAATAGTTCTCGTTTTCAGCAAATTGTTTACTCGGATTAAGCATATTCTGCTCTTAATAAGCAAGTTTAAACTCTAATATCAAGCAAAATATTTTAGTATGAAGAAAATTGTTTACTTGAATCAAGCAAATTGTTCTCAATTCAAGGAAAAGTCATTTTTAAAATCAAGCAAATTATTCTAGTTTTTAATAAATTGTTTACTTGAATCCAGCATATTTTATTCAATTAAAAAAAAAATAAATTTCACAAATCAAGCAAATTATTCTAATTTTCAGCAAATTGTTTATACGAACGAGGCCAATTTTTTTAACTTAGAGCAAATATCAGACTTGATCCTAGAAAAAATATTACTAAGTTTTAAGTAAAAATTTATTGAATTAAACATTGTTTTCTTTCATGTGCTTTAAATATTCGCTATTCTAACAAAATAATGTTTGAAATGAGAAATTTACGCTTGAGTGTAGACAGATTTTGCTTGCTTCTATGCTTGAATCAAGCATTCTATGCTTGCATTTTTCTCTCAGTGTAACAATAAGTTAGTTTAACGGAACAATTACTTTATATATAATTGTATTAAATGTTTTAAATGTTTATTGTCACTCTACTCGCATTTCAATCAAATCAATATTATCAATAAAGTGGGAAATTATCCCAATCTGTTGAAAATAATTTCTTTCAATCTGAGGTCCAAGCTGATCAGTTGAATGACAGACTTAATAAAGTCGTAGAATAAAAAGTAAAAATTTATAAGTAGTTTACCTTGTTGAATCTTGTAATGTTTTTAGGATTTCAACTATGTGCGATTATCAATTCGAAATTTACGATATTTAATACGGTTGAAGAATTTTCCAGCACTAAAAACTATAAAAAGGAAATTCTTTTTGTTTCAGAGAAGCTTGAATAGTCAGATATATTGAATATTAAGTGAGATTATATGAAATATCTCAGGGATAAATTTTTTTGAAAAAAAATCCTTATAATTTAGACGATTACTTTAAACGTTTGACCCTGCGGCAAAATAGTGCAAAGTAGTTTTTGAGTCTTGACTCTTCTTATATACGAATGATTTAAGATTTGCTTTTTTGCGTTAGCTAACACTACGAATGTGTCTTAACTTTTGTTGATTGTCAAAGAAATTAATGCTCAAATTTCTGTACAAGATTCTTTTAATACGGCTTCATCTTATAATAAGATGATTACTGGAAGCAATCTAGCATCTAAACCGCCAACTCATCAAACATGTAAACGGGTTTCATTTAATCTTAACAATAATGAAACCAATTGTGAGAAATATCCAAATTTTATCCATTCTCATACTCTTAATCCTTCACCACCACCCGGAAGTGGTTTACCAAAACCATCTTCTGGTTCAAATGAGCTTTGCAATCAACCTGGTAGTCCTACGTCATTTTTAGACCCCCTACTTCCTCCAAAAGTGAAATTGACACTAAACTCTTGCGAAGGCACTGAGAGCAGATATGCCCTTTCTCGCCTCAGGGAGAACAACGTTGATAACAATGTTCGCCTGTATCTCGCTTATATGTATAAAGCCCCTGATTCAACATGCATTGAAGGCAAGACCAAAACTAATCTTAGAGTATTAATTCAGCAAGAAGGTCTTCCTACCGGTGTTGAAGACTTGCGTAATTTATTTGTCCGCTTTCACGAGCACCTTGGTGTAACGGTTGATCAAGTCAAGGTGGATCTGGAAACCTATGGCGCTCATGTCAGAGCTAAACATGTTTCTCTTCTTCAAAAATCTCGTAAAGAGCAACAGCAATATTATCGTTCCTAACTCTTCTTTCTTAAATATATTCTACCATAACTGTGGCGGCATGAGAAGCAAATTAAACAAACTTTATGTTGACGCTAAATCATGCCACTTCAATGTCCTAGTATTCACTGAGACATGGCTAAACGAAACCTTCAATAATGAGGAAATTCTTGATAGCAATTGGACTGTCTTCAGAAAGGATCGGGACTACTCCTAAACTGTTCGATCACCGAATTATTAGAGTTTGTTCAGGTAAAAGTCTAAATGTGTACATAGGTGTCGTTTAGATTCCTCCCGGCTCAAGTGAAACAACATACAACGAGCTATGTGAAACACTGACCACCTTTACCTCCTCCCTAAAAGAGGAAGATAAAGTTGTTATTCTTGGTGACTTCAATCGCCCAAATATATCTTTTGTCACCGACGAAAACAACAACTTTCTTCTTCCTGTAAATCTTTCTAATGCCATAGACTTCAACTTACTTAGCACCTTTTATGGCAGTGACTTGCAGCAAGTCTCTTCTGTACAAAATCAGAATGGCAGATGGTTGGACCTAATTTTTACTAACTCGTATGAAAAAGTGAAGGTTAGTCCATGCATGGGAGTAGAAAATTTATTAACCAACACTGTTCATCATACAGCCTTAAAAGTTGTTTTCTCTGCTAATGACATCAAATTTACCCAGTCTTATAATAACACCATTGCGTACGATTACCTCAACGCCGATTATGAAAGAATAAAATGTTATCTTAGTTCTCTAAATTGGAATCATATTCTATTCAATTAAGATTTAGACAGTGCTGTCTCTATATTTTATCAGCACATTTTTTCCGCTATCGAAAGTTATGCGCCAATAATAAAGAAAAAGAATAAGCTCACAGAACCATGGCTAGACAACAATCTCAGATTTTTGAGGAATCAAAGAAATAAAATCTACAAACTTCTCAAAAACACTGATAATATAAGCGATGAACTAAAGCTTAGATATGACGAGCTATCAAGAGAGTTCTCTATCAAGTCAGAAGAAGCGTACAAGTTGTACACGAACATCATCGGAGAAAAAATTGTCCAAGAGCCGAGAAAATTCTTTGACTTTGTTAACATGAAGCGCAAATCTAGCGGCTATCCATCGTCTATGTTTAAAGGTAATGTCACTTCGTCCAATTCTCTTGAAATAAGCAACTTGTATGCCGATCACTTTAAGGAGGTCTTTTGTCTTCCTACCACCTTATCTGAAACTTCTCCTAGCTCAACTATTATAGTTGACAGTTTATATTTAACCCAGGAAGAGATTTCTAATGCAATAAAAGAACTGGATATATTAAAGGGACCAGGACCAGACTTAATACCTACAAGCTTTTTGGTGCGATGTTTAGACCAACTGCTATTGCCATTACACATAATCTTTAACGAATCACTGGTTTGTGGAACATTTCCTTAATATTGGAAATCATCCCATCTTACGCCAATTTACAAGAATGGTGATAAAAGATCAGTTGAAAATTATAGAGGCATAGCAATGTTGTCAGCCATTCCAAAACTTTTTGAAAAACTTATTTGTGAAAAGCTAACAAGTTTCATTAACCCACGTCTAAATGAGCAGCAACACGGGTTCCGAAAAGGGCGATCTACCACCACTAATCTCATGATTATGTTAACAGATGTTTTAGTCAAAATGGAAAAAGGGCACCAAATAGATGCTGTTTATACTGATTTCAGTAAAGCTTTTGATCGAGTTGATCACAACATTCTTATATATAAGTTAGAAAAATTTGGTGTTGCAGGGTCCATACTAAGTTGGCTAAAATCATATTTAAACGGCAGATCCCAGTTTGTTAAATTCCAGGGAGTTCTATCGAAAAAAATTGCAGTCTCCTCGGGAGTTCCGCAAGGTAGTCATCTTGGTTCTCTCTTCTTTTCAACATATTCATATCCGATCTGTCAGAAGTTCTAAACGATATCCCACATCTTATGTATGCAGATGATTTGAAAATGTACTATTCAATTCAATCAGATGTAGATGTAAATTTTTTGCAATCAAAATTGTTGTGTCTTGAGCAATGGTGTTTTCAAAATAAACTACATCTTAATGTCAATAAATGCAATGTTATTAGCTTTTCTCGTAAAAACAACGTAACATTACATACCTACCGCCTCAATAGTATCGAACTAAAAAGGGTCAACCATATAGTGGATCTTGGAGTTGTCTTAGATTGCAAGATGCGCTTTAATCTGCACTATGATAAAATTGTGTTCAGGGCCAGCAAACAGCTCGGTTTTATAAAAAGACGTGCAAATGAATTCAAGAATATATGGGTCACTACATCCTTGTACCGTTCATTATTGCGCCCAATACTTGAATATGCATGCATAATTTGGAATCCATCTTCCGATTCCCATAGAGAAAGAATTGAGTCTATTCAAAAGCAGTTCCTACTATACGCGCTTAGAGATATGTACAACCCCCATGATTATTGTAGCCTTCCATTATATGAACATAGACTCAGCCTTTTAAATTTGATGCCACTATCAACAAGAAGATCGTTATTGGGCTCATGCTTCACATTAATGGTGCTATTCACAGCGAATATATTTCTAATATGAATTCCCTTAAACGATCCAATTAGGCGCACTAGGCATACTCGATTGTTAACTGAATATCAGCACCAAACTACATAAGCAAATAATGAACCCATCAATCGTTGTTGCAGAGAATTTAATAATATCTCTATATACTACTCACCTTCTATGTCCAAATCCTCTTTCAAGCAAACCCTATATAAATCACTCAGTAATCAGAATTAACACAGGCCTCAGATAAACTACATACATGTATGTATTTATATGTATAAGCATTTAGTTTAATAAATAAAAATTCTTTAAAATCCCTCTCCAAATCTTCCATTTACGTCCTTTTGTCCTTATAGTCTTTAAGAATTATATATATACATCGTATCTTAAGTGTGTATAAAGTCTCTCTTGTTTTCCTTCTCTTCTCTTAGTTTTGACATGGTTTTTGAAATCATATCAATCCGGTGGGCGGAGTATGCCCACTAAGAGCACCAAATAAAAAATAAAAACAAAGAAAGGGGAGAAGAAAAACAAAAAACTTAGTAATAAGTAAACAAAACCTGTTAGAATAAGTTAGAATAAGTAAATTGCATTGCCTTGTTTGGCCAATAAATAAATAAATAAATAAAAAAGTGTGTATCCCAAACTCTGAGATGCTTTAAAATTTTTAAACTCGTTTATTAAAAATAACAGAAAAGCACATTCATGGTGTTGGCACATATGGGACGAACTATATGCAGTACTGTCGTAATGTTTTTTAAAAATTAAAGTTTTTTCCTAAATGACCTTGTTATTTATTATGTTGATTTTATATGATTTAAATACAAATTCTAAAAGTTTGATAGTTTAAATCATACTTGATTTTAGATACAAATTCTAGTTGTTTTATAGTTTAAAATCGTTTATTGAGCTTAAGGTCAAAGTTAGAACAATTAATTGTTCTAACGAATCTTTCCAAAGAAACAACAACAACAACAAAGTTTTTTCAACATAAAAAGGAAAAAATCACTAGCTGATTTTATTGCAATTTCGGCCGTGCTAAAGGCTTCATCAGAAATCTTTGTGATACCCGTGCAAGCGCGCACTAACGCACTGCACCACAGAGGCGATGAGATTTGAAGTGTCAATTTATCATTTTTTTCTCAAATTTCATATATTCACATGTGTTGTTGTATTTTTGCTTTACTTTAGTCTTTATGCTTAACTAAAAAATGTTTTTAACAAAAAAAAAAAAAAAAAAATCTACCATCCCTTTGCAACATGTACAACTCTTTTTGGATTCTATCTACTACTTACTGTTTAAAAAATTTAAATGACAACACTGCACAACACACTGCGACATGAGGTATCTTAAGAACTTTTACCTGCTCAAAACTTATTCCACCTACACTTAGCACGAGTTGGACTTCATAATTCTTTCTAATCAGCGGAAGTAACCTGCTTCATAAAACACGCGACAACAACAACAGCCACAAGACAAACAGAAGCAGAAGCAAAAGCAATAAAAATCTTCCCAAAAGCACTGCCAAAAATTAATCCAACCCCAACATGTAACAACTTCCTACTCTACAGCAATGCGTTACCGCTGACTTGAACAAGGAAATATGCAGTTTTATATCCCAAAAAGGTTGAACAGTGGAGCAAATAAACCATTTCATTGCATAATTGAGGACTCTAGGGGTTGGTCGTGTGGGTAATAAAGCACTTTGGCCAACGATAATGCCGCAGCGCTGCAGCACGTCAACCAAGTCAAGAGATTCAGCTAAGAATTTATGGCTCATTCTACCAATGTGGCTTGGAGCTGCTCTACAGTGGGTTCTACTTGTTTGTGTGTGTGTGTGTGTGTGTGTGGGAGCATGTGTTTGGGTGAGCGTGAGTGGAGCTGCAATAAACTAAAAATGTTTGCAAATATACAACTACGGCAAACAACTCATCTTTCTTCACTGCTACTGAGTATTTTATTGTCTCTTTTTTTCCCTGACTTTTATTTGTTTTATGTTTTTGGCATTCGGCATGAGGCGCGTTGGAGCCATTTTCATAAATGTTTTATTAACTTGAGGTTACAACTTCAATTTATGAACTTGCTGCAGCACATTTTGACAGCGGTTTCTATGCCATGTTTAAATATTATTATTTTCCACTCTGGCAACAGGAATGGCTGACTGAATGAAGCACAAATGAAAAAAACAGACTAAAAATTTAATAATTGCAAACGACAAACTGCTGATATCTCATAAACTCGCAAATACATCTTGCATAGGTATCTTTTTTATGCACATAGAGCACAGCAGCAGCAGCAGCAGAATAGATGAATGCGCAGAATTGTTTCCATTCCAGTGCCAGGATAAAGTCTGCGAATTTTTTCATTTGCAATATTAACGAATTGAAGCTGCTTCATGGCATAGACGAATGCACTACGAAAGACGCACGTGACAAGCATCGACAATTAGGCTGTATTCCATTCCATTCCATGAGTTATACGAGTTAACTTCATATTTCTTAATAATACTTCGACATTTCTTTGGCATGAAAAACTTTCATCTATTCTGCTGCAGACACCCAAGGAATGGGGCCACAACCAACGCTATTGATTTTTTTTGCACAACTTGGTGTCACTTTAATAACTTGAAGCTTCTTTGCTCTCTTGGCTGCTGGGTGTGTCGTGGCATTAAAGAAGGCGTGGCACTGAGCTAATCGCTAATGTTTATGTAATATATTACGCCATTCCAGCGTTGAAACCTGCTCATTAGTGTGTTCAGCAGCCGTTTTAATATATCACTTATTGGCATAAATTAACACCAGATGTGTTAATAAAAGTACAAATTTTGTTGAACATAGTTAATCATGACCAACTAGTTGTTTCACATCTAGACTATCAATTGCTAACGTGGCGCCTTTTAATATGGAAATTAGAGCTAGAATGATTTCATATCCATTGGTATTCAAGATATTGCTATTGATTAATTTATTTATTGGTTTCTAATATGTTTATACATATATAGGTGTAAGCGTGAATTATTTAATTAAAGGTTGATCGTAAGCCACAAAGACCATTTTTGTTATAATATTGTTATGTGATGGTAAAGTGCAATACTTGGTTAAGGAAAAAAAAATCCAAACTGTGGATTTGAATGTTTTTAGGTATCAATGTTGAAAAATATTTTAAGAAAATATTGCATAAATTGTATTTTTCAAACACTTTTACTTTTTATTATCTCTTCTTATACATATACTATTCAGAAATTTTCATTAAAATTATGTCTGTTTTTGTTTTTTTGTACAAATTATTCTTTAAACAGTTTTAATCATTCTTAAAACACATACATATCGTCACCTGAGAATACGAATGTCGTATGTAAAAAATTTGCCATTTTGAGATTATTGATGAAAAAGGTATAGCACTTCAAAATTTATATTAATTAATTAAGATATCTCGAGTTGAAGTATTAGAAAGGAAATTAATTATTTTTTTACTAACTACGTTCACATAAATATCTTATTAAAATATCGTCACGATATGCCACGCCCTTTGCCCCCCACCTCCCATACAAAATGAAGAATAAAAGTGCATTATCTGCAGGTGTAAAAAGTCTAGGGAACAAAATAACTTAACTTTTTATTTACTTGATTTGCATTATTACCGTATACAAATTTCATCAAGATCTGCCACGCCCTTCGCCCAGCTCCCATACAAATTGAAGAATAATATTGCAATATATCCAGTTGTAAAAAGCATAAGAAAGGAAATTAACTTGTTAATTTCTAACTGGTTTCACTTAATTATCATATAATTATTTTCTTCAGATTGGCCACAGTCCTTCACCTGCTTACCACTCAATATTTAATAAAGTTTATTAGCTAAAAAATATTTTTATTTTAATACATAGGTTTGTTTAAATTGTACATAATTCTTAAGAATGAGAGAAAATAACAGAGAAAATTATTGAGGGTCATCCGAATAATTCGTAGAGTCTCTCGACACAAAGTCAGAGAAATCTAGATCAGAAATGAAGCCAATTGTATCATCATTTATACCATGATCTTCATTTAAAATGAATTCATTGACTTGATTATCATTTTTCTGTTTTTTTTCAGTATTTTTCTAAGAGGAGATATAAAAGGATCTGATGAAAGCAGTAAGCCACGGAATAGATCTATATTGCATCGTTCTCAAAAGCTTTTACGTGTATGACTTAAGCTAATTTTTCTAAACTCTTTACGACTAGCTTCTAAATATTTCTAAATATCCTTAAAATAAATATTTTTTCATATTTAAGCCTACAACCTTCACTACAATTCTTACCTACATTCATCTTAATGATTGAAAATGACAGCGTAAAATTAGGGAGAGTAAATTGTAACCAAACTTAATAATGCTAGTGAATGTTGTAGTAAAAACCCTAACTAACAATTTAAAATGAACTACTATGAAATCAGATACGTATAACTTGAGAAACATTCGCCCTGGCTGAAAACGACTTTTTTTTCGACACCTCCTAGCAAGAAGAAGATGCATAAATATTAAATGAAATTTAAAGTTTAGGGATATTGAGTTTTGTATTATTAACGTAAAACAAATCAAGTGTCTATGTGTTGTAGGTCTGTGTCCGTACCAGTGATCCCAACTTAGGGGTTTTCCCCCTAGGTTAGGTTAGGTTAGGTACAGGTGGCTGAGACGGTAGACGACTCTTACACTTAGGCCAATGCAGGCCCATTGTGAAATCACATAATCTTTTTTAAAAACCTAATACAGATTTCCCTCCTCAAACCAGTTCGAGCGGATAATAAATTTAAGGATATGCTTGATTTCCAGGCATGAAACTTCGGCAAGTCCATTTAAAAAGGAATGGCCCAAAGTTGCTATTCTCCTTTTAGCTAAAACCGGACATTCGCAGAGGAGGTGCTGAACATTTTCTACCTCCTCGTCACATCTGCAGCTTCTGCAGAAATCGTTTGATGCCAGTCCCAACCGAAGAGCGCGCGCTCCGATCAGGCAGTGACCCGTTAGCATTCCTACTATTTTTGACTGGTTTACCCTGCTTAACTCAAGCAGTGAGTTGGTGCGTTTTCAGTCGTAGGTAGGCCATGTTAGCTTAGTTATCCGACATGTATCAAGGTGTTCGCAGCGTTCTTCTGCAAGATTTAAGGATCTATTCTTGGACTTGAGTTTATAGGAGGAAATGGGTATACCAATAAAGTCCTTATTTAAGAGGGTGGCCGAGTGGGTAGCCGTAGCCTAGTGGGTAGAGTGCGTGGTCCCTAAGCTAAAGAACCGCGGTAGCCCAGGTTCAATTCCAGCTCAGACAGAAAGTTTTTCAATTGAATTAATTTTTTTGTTCGGTCGTCACCTCTCCGCAGACAATGGCAAACCTCGGAGAGTAAAAATTGCCATGTAACGCTTCTTGAGAACATAAGCCGTTCGCAGTCAGCATAAAACACGTTGGTTCAGTTCTCGGTCATTTGTGATCAAACATTTAATAACACGCACAACACAATTGATCAATAGAAGCTAGGTCAAAGTCCTTCCAAGTGCTGAAATGGCCAGTTTATTTTATTATTTTTAAGAGGGTGTTAGAGGTAGTAACCTTCCTTGTCAATTCGTCAGCCATATTATTTCCCTCGATAACCCTATGTCCGGGTACCCACATGAGGTGGATCCTGATTAGCCTTGCCATCTCGTTAAGAGATCTGTGGCACTCAGTGAGAGTTTTAGAGTTGTCAATATTTGAATTCAGTACCTTCAGTGCAGCTTGGCTATCTGGAAAGATGGTCAAGGTCTTTTTCACCTAGAATCTTAGCGGTTTTGTGAATAGCCATCATTTCCGTTTCGTTAGCACTACAATAGTTTGGAAGTCTAAAGGACGCTTCGATTTCGAGATCCTGGGAGTAAATACCTCCCCCTACTTGTTCTCGAAGTTTGGATCCATCTGTGAAGATTTTTATGCCGTAGGCTTTAAGGGGGATTTTGTTTGCCCAGTCTAGCCGTGAAGGGATGAGAACTACGTAGTTCTTTTCAAGATTTAAGCTAGCCACACAGTAGTCTGATTTGTCGGGTGCAGAGGAGTTTAGAATAATTGTGTGGCCGCAGTTATTACCTATCCAATTTCCAGATTCTCTCAGTCTGACGGCTGCTATGTTAGCACATTCCCTGGCAAAGATATCGAGAGGAGGAAGGTGAAGCATGACATTAAGCGCGCTGGTTGGTGCTGAGGACAATGCCCAGCAATACATAGACTTGCACTTCTTTGTACCTTTGCAAATTTCTGAAGTGGAGTTGTCTTATCAAGGGCCCTGCACCATACCAGTAAGCCCTATATAAGTATGGGGCGTAAAATTGCTGTATAAATCCAGCGTACTATTTTGGGGGAAAAACCTCATTTTTTACCTATCGCTTTTTTACAGGCAAAAATTGGGTAATTTAGGGGGAAAAAAGTGGAATGGGATTTTTTATGGGTTTTTTAGAGACTTTTTGCTAATCTTACGCATTGGATAATCCAATTTACTACGAAGTTTTTTCATTTACTCCGATTTTTGTATGCATTCACTCCGCAATTTTCATTCCTTTTTCCATTCCCTGCACGTTACCATGGTGTAAGAAAACAAGGTGAGCGTGACGTCCAAGGTTGCCAGTATTGTGGGAAAAATCGCATTCGTGGTAATTTTTAATTGATATTGGGAATTTTTTTTTGAGAATTCCCATGGTATTTTTTAATTCAGCGTGGTATTTTTTAATTGGCGTGGGAATTCAGCTGGTATTTTTTAATAGTATGGGAATTTAGGATTTTTTCTTAAATTTTTTTTTTCACTTTTATTAAGCAAAATCTTAATCATAGTATTCGATGATCGACGTATATATACAGAAATGTAAAGCTATAAGCTTACGCTGTACATTTCTTCGAACTTAGTGTTAATATAAACGATTAAATTGCATATTTGTTTTAAGAACAAGTTGACATCACAAAATTGCATAAAAACTAATAGCGCATTCTTTTCTAAACAAAATTCTGACCTTTTCTGAAAATTCTACATTTCTGCATGCAAGCGTTAAGCTTACAAAAATTATTTTAGAATTCCAAAAAAAAAAGTGAAAAAAGTATATAAGTACTGCCAAAACGATAATAGACAATATTTGCAAGTTTACTTATCGAATCCATTGGTGAGCAATTTTCTTTTAAAATCAAAATTAAATCACAGTTGCCATTTTATGCATTATATGCCCTGTTTATACCACATTTTTGTGTCGTAAGCTGCGCACGTTGCAAAATGAGCTTCTGTAAAAATATCGCTCTTACGCTTTTAACATCACAAATACGGCGTTCATTGAATACCACTATTATTTATTTAGTTGTAAATAGTTAGTGTAAAAGAAGTGTTAGAAATGTGTTCGCACGTTTTTCATTCCTGATATATAGGAATACAAATAACAAAACTAATATTATTCTAAAACGTTCTTAATTAATAAAAATATTTATTTCTGAAGTCACAAAGCACAAATATTTTTGAAAACGATGTATTTACTTTATTTTGTTTATTTGTTATTTCTGAAGTTACTTATGTATATTATAAATAAGTACCTACATTTCTAAAAATCATATTGTGTTGAAATTAACTGTTTATCTCTTTACAAAGCACAATTTTAAAATTTATTTTATTTTTTTATTTTTTATTTTTAAAGTCATTTACATTATTTTGTATTACAAAAAAGTACCTAAATTTTTGAAAAATCATATTGTGTTAAATTAACTGTTTATCACTTCACAAAGCACAAATATCTTTAAAAACTGTATATATATTTAATTTTGTTTATTTTTTATTCTGAAGTCACTTTTATTATTTGATATTAGAAATATGTACCTAAATTTTTAAAAATCATATTGTGTTAAAATTAATTGCTATCACCTCACAAACCACAAATATTTTTGAAAAAAATATTTTTATTTTATATTGTTTATTTTTTTTTATTTTATTTTTATAAGCATAACTTCGTTTTAGAAATTACTAAATGGAAAAAAAAACAAATAAAATTCACGATCTCAAATATAAGACTAAAACATGTGATATGTATAACAATTAACTTTATGTGAAACAATTTGTATGTTATTTATTTGTTATAGTTTTGAAACAAGACAATAAATGCAAAATTTTTAACTATGTAAGTGTCTATTTATTTCTGCTTATTTAAATGCAAAAATTTCTGGTATATCTAAATTATTTAAAATTTTTTATGCATATGGGATTTTTCGTGGTATTTTTTAATACGTATGGGATTTTTTGTGGGATTTTTAAATGCATATGGGATTTTTGGTGGTATTTTTAAAACGCGTGGTATTTTTGTGGTAATTTTAAATGATCGTGGGTTTTTTTGTGGTATTTTTTAATTGCTGTGGGAACTTTTTTGTTTACCTTTACCATGGGAATTTTGGTGGTATTTAATTGATGTTACTTTGGGAACAGGTCATTTTCATAGGAATTGTTCCGAATTTTGGCTGGCAACCTTGGTGACGTCTAAGTATTTTGCTAGAGCTGTCAAACTTGTGCGTGAGTGAAAGAGACAGAAAGATGGTTTGACAACTCAAGTGTTTGATTTTTAAAACAAAAATTAAAAATCGCGTTCACCTTGTTTTGAATAAGAACCGAAGGAAGCTAATTTTTTTTGTAAACATTAAATCATTTATAATTATAAATTTTGGCCTTTTCCTGGTGTTTTAAATAAATATTTTAAGACAGGGTTTCTTTGAAAAACATTTAAAAAATCCAAATTGAGAAAATTATTTTCGGTACCACTTCTGATGCCCGAGATATAACACCTTATATTAATTTTTTTGGAAAAGCTAAATAATTGCGAACAAGTATACATTTCTTAAAAACAAGAAAACACATATGCGAAAAATATGCAAATTATTAATTCGCCAAATTTAAGGAAAACGTTGGCAGTATAATCAATATAACAAGAATTTAGAAAATAAGATAACAATCAAAATAATTGTGCTTTAGATACGAATATCCTTCTCACAGGAGACTGTGGCTAAAAAAACGGGAGTGGAATCGTGTTTGGCAAGATATTGTTAGTGAACGTTTGTATATTTACTTTTACTTTAAGACATATGTAGTTTTGCTTACAAAAATCTAAACATTTTGAGATCTATATTTTTACCTGTTTTTCTCAAAAAACAACTTTCTTCTTGCGGTAGAGGGAGACATGTTATTTTTTCCTAAGGGAGATCTTGACAACCCTATGCAACTTTTGAGACCTCTTATAATGTGAAATCCGAGAAAGCAATTATGATTCGATACGCTCTATTGTCCATATCTCAACAGTTTGAATTAATTTTGCATTTTAGGGGTCTAGAGTTTCGAAATGGTGGATCTAGGGTAATTTTGTTGTTGGAAGACCCTATAAGTTTTTTAATAATGATGATTTTTTGCCAACACATAATATTACATTTCTCAATTGTTTGTAGAATACAGCTATGCTAAAATAAATTATTTTTGAAAAACGTAAAAATAAGGGTAAAAAGGGGGTGGGGGATGGAAGTATGAAAGACAATTTTTTATCAACTTATAACAAACATCTTTGCCATATACGAAAATCGCGTACCACGTTTAGTCTTGACGATTCAAGTTGATTTCTCTTAGGAGAATTTTTTGACCTTGAATCACGGTTTTCTCCAAATCCTGATGTGATGGAAAAATTTGGGTGCCAGATTCTTGATTATTTATCGGTTTCTTACTCACAAAAAAAGGCTCTTTTTGGTGCACAGTTATAACAAAATGGTAATTGATCTTTTTTTGTTTTGGGGGATTTTCAAGTAATTGTAGCGATTTTAGGGGTTTTTGACTAAAGTTTTGGGGATAAATATTTTAAAAAATATAAAGTTCGAGTAATACAGAGTAACTTGATTATCTGTCAAAATGAAAATATTTATAAAAAAGTACGAAAACGACTTAAAGAAATTTTCAAGCCAACAGCTGCTCACGCCTCTTTGCAAAAGGAAAAAATGTATTTTTGCTTGAAATATTTAGTTTATTCTTTAAAAAAACACTTTTTACAAAATATATAAAATAATAATACGTGCATTTAATGAAAAGAATGATTTTTATTTCACAAAGCAATAAAAAAATTGATTTCATAATTTGACGATCAGCTGTTTATAGCTCGAAATTCGTGCTCAAGAAATTTTTTAACCAAAGTTCAAGTACTTGTATTAGAATAGAAAGCGACATTTAGTTTGTTCTTCTTCTCTCTCGAGCTTGAAAGGCTTTTATCGAGTAAAGAAAAGCTTTTAAGTAACTTCAAGTTACTTGGAACGAGTACGGAAACAAACCTATTTTTATTGCACAATAAAGCCTAAAATTGAGCCCTTTTTTTGTTTTAAATGTAGAATGTCATCTTGTCATGTATTTTTTGGTACACATTTTCGTCAAAATATGCTTTCGAAAAGTGGTAATAAAACCCTTATTTGAAAATAGTCTGGACAAAATTTTGGGAATGTGTTGCGAAAGACATATTTTAAGACATACTTAAAAATAAAAAAAATAAAAATATTTTTATTTTGTATTGTGCTTGAAAATTTATGAAAGATTTGTCATTTTTTCATATAAATTTTCACATTTTCATCAAAAAATGCTGCAATGAACAGGTCATAAAATCCTTATTGTTTATTTTCGGCTTCCCAAAGTTTGAGAATGTGTTCCAAAAGAATTATTTCGCTCTATAGTTATATTTACAATGAAAAAAAAGCAAAGATGTCCTTTTTTTTATTGCGTCTGAAACTTTATGTAAAATTTGTTATTTTTCATATAAATTTCAGCAATTTCGTCAAAACCTACTTTAGAAAAGTGGTCATAAAATCCTTATTGTAATGTAGTCTTAGACCAAATTTATGGAATGTGTTAAGAAAGGCATATTTTAAGACATACTTAAAAATAAAAAAATAAACAAAAATGTATATATTCCAGGGTTCAGAAATTTTCACTCATGTAACAGAAATCTCCAACATAAATGTCAATAAACACTATTTGAAGCACACAACACACAATTTTATTTTCATTTCATTTTTGTGTGTAACGTAGTTATCGTGTTGTTGATCATCCAACATGAATTCTTCGTTTTAATATTTGCTTGTGCGTCACAAACTCAAACAATGATCGATCACAACAATTCTCTGTGTTTCTGTTTTACACTTATGTTTGCGTCAAAATGTTCATGTTGGAGAATTCAGGCCTTTGTCAAACCCAAAACAAAGACAATTTTTCCAACATGAATAAGTGGTGTTTGCAAAATTGTCTTTGTTTGTGTCGGTCATTAAGATCGATCACTACCGTCGTGTGGCGTAAAAAACAAATGCTGTTCTGGTTGCTGTGCAGCGTATTGTACTGGTTTTTGACCAAGTGTAGCAAATTTCGGCGTCAATTAGAAAATATTTTAAAATATTAAAATAAAAACCTAATAATATGTCTTTTCAAGAGTTTTAAACGTCATTTATCAGTGTTAAGGGGTCGCTGATTTCGAATCTAAAGACAGAATTTTAAAATTCAAGACGGTGGATAGAGTTGCCACCTTTATTTTTGTAGTTTTATGAATTCGGGGCTCGCAAAAAAAAATGGTACACCAAAAATGGGTCGCTGAATCCGAATCCGTTGTCAGAATTTAAAAATTATAAAATTTTGAAATAATAGGGTTGCCACCTAATAATATATCTTTTCAAGAGTTTTAAACGTCATTTATTAGTGTTAAGGGGTCGCTGATTTTGAATCTAAAGTCAGAATATTAAAATTCATGATGGTGGATAGGGTTGCCACCTTTATTTTTTGTAGTTTTATGAATTCGGGGCTGGCAAAAAAAAAGGTGCACCAAAAATGGGTCGCTGAATCCGAATCCGTCGTCAGAATTTAAAAATTATAAAATTTTCGAAATTCGATATCAGCGACCCCTTAACACTGATAAATGACGTTTAAAACTCTTAAAAAGACATAATATTAGATGGCAACCCTATTATTTTAAAATTTAATAATTTGGAAATTCTGACAACGGATTCGGATTCAGCGACCCATTTTTGGTGTACCACTGTTTTTTTGCCATCCCCGAATTCATAAAACTACAAAAAATTAAGGTGGCAACCCTATCCACCATCTTGATTTTTAAAATTCTGACTTTATATTCGAAATCAGCGACCCCTTAACACTAATAAATGACGTTTAAAACTCTTGAAAATATATATTATTAGGTGGCAACCCTATTATTTCAAAATTTTATAATTTTTAAATTCTGACGACGGATTCGGATTCAGCGACCCATTTTTGGTGCACCTTTTTTTTGCCAGCCCCGAATTCATAAAACTACAAAAAATAAAGGTGGCAACCCTATGCACCATCATGAATTTTAATATTCTGACTTTAGATTCGAAATCAGCGACCCCTTAACACTAATAAATGACGTTTAAAACTCTTGAAAAGATATATTATTAGGTGGCAACCCTATTATTTCAAAATTTTATAATTTTTAAATTCTGACAACGGATTCGGATTCAGCGACCCATTTTTGGTTTACCATTTTTTTTTTGCCAGCCCCGAATTCATAAAACTACAAAAAATAAAGGTGGCAACCCTATCCACCATCTTGAATTTTAAAATTCTGACTTTAGATTCGAAATCAGCGACCCCTTAACACTGATAAATGACGTTTAAAACTCTTGAAAAGACATATTATTAGGTTATTATTTTAATATTTTAAAATATTTTCTAATTGACGCCGAAATTTGCTACACTTGGTCAAAAACCAGTACAATACGCTGCACAGCAACCATAACAGCATTTGTTTTTTACGCCACACGACGGTAGTGATCGATCTTAATGACCGACACAAACAAAGACAATTTTGCAAACACCACTTATTCATGTTGGAAAAATTGTCTTTGTTTTGGGTTTGACAAAGGCCTGAATTCTCCAACATGAACATTTTGACACAAACATAAGTGTAAAACTGAAACACAGAGAATTGTTGAGATCGATCATTGTTTGAGTTTGTGACGCACAAGCAAATATTAAAACGAAGAATTCATGTTGGATGATCAACAACACGATAACTACGATACTTACAAAAATGAAATGAAAATAAAATTGTGTGTTGTGTGCTTCAAGCAAATGTTTGTGAGTGAAGGTGTGTGAATATTCTGAACCCTGATATATTCATTAATTGTAAATAGAACTTTAGTTTTTTTTTTAAATTTCTAGGACCTTTTTTGTGGTATAAGAAATTTTTTTATTTATATTTTTAAAGTTTTTTTTAACCAGAACTTGTAAAATTTATTTTTGCTTAAGTTTCGTATATGAATAATACTAAAATTTTTGTGATTTTAAACTACAAAAATCTACACTACAAAACTACAAAAACTGGAATTTCGTAAAATTTTCAAGGTAGTATATAAAGACTATATCTTTTTTTTTTTTTTTTAAAGATCAAAGAACCAAGGCATGCGCCTTATACAAACAAGGTTTGGTCTTTGACCTGAAAGGAAAGGGATAGATTATGTAGAGGAATTGATTGGAAACTATACGTGAATTATTGATTAGGGGAAACAACTGCGAAAGACAATTTGAATTGCTTTTTAACCGAGGCTAGTGTTATGCCTTAACCTCGGCAAGCATTTCCAAGCCCTTAGTTGTTCCATTCCTTCACATTTTCCACAATTTAGTTGTGAATTTTTAGTTTTCCATAATTCTTAAATGTAGGACAAAGAAAGAACAAAGAAAGTGAAAAGAACCATGCCCGAGCCTGGATTCGAACCAGGGACCTTTGGGTTGAGAGTCTAGCGCACTCTCCACTAGACTACAAAGGCCGACAAACACAAATGAAAATATATCAAATAATTCTTTTAGATAATTAAGACACCTAACTAAAAATTTGCATATTTGCTTTAACAAAGTTATGACTTTTTTTTCTTTACCTACTTTTGTCCACCTCGTTACACTGTGCGACATTCGTATTCTCAGATGACGATATGCATTATGTATGTATTACAAAATATAAACAGTTCCATTTAAAGACTTTTCAACATTTTGGACTTGTTAATAAAATGTTAACAAAAGGGCGTGGCACCGCCCATACTATCAGATTTATTAAATAGATATATTTCCTTAATTAATCCGGGGGTTCATATACTTTATACGCTACTTTCACAATTTTCAGTTAATGGCACTGTAAATGGGGCAAGAGGTCTCCAAAAATTTATATTTAAAGGGATAAAATGGACACGAAAAATCTCATTTTTTGAAAGAGATAGGGAAAATCTATCTGAAAAATGTATAAACCGAAAACTTTGGTATCAAAAACCATTTACTCAAAACTGACAAAATGGTATTGCCAAATGCTATCGCCAAAACTAATTTGTATATTTTTTGCAGTAATATTATGAAGTATTATGTATCAAACGACAGATATTCGACGATTTCAATTAAGAGAATTTTGCAAAAATTTTGGAAATACATGGAGGTTTGGACTCAGAGTATGAGCTCAAAGTTAATTATTTTTCCTGTGAATTTACCAATTTTCATTCTGGCATATACCTTCCAAAGATAAATAATCATAACTCTCGAACAAGCTATTCAAAGTATGTATATAAAATTTATATTAAATATGTATATAAAACTGTGCAATGCTAAATCAAACAGAGATTATATTATTTTTAAAATAATGCTTTATTTAATAATAATTATAAAATAGAAATGGTTCAGCCGGTATGAAAGCAAAATGAAAAAATACAACATTATGACTTCATATATATTTTCATATCAAAAAATCAAACCTATGCGAGTTAAGACGCGAGTAATAACTAGTAACTAATAAGTTTCGAAACCCTGTTTTTTACGATATCTGGAAAACCGTTCTTAGGAAAAAATTATAAGCATTTTTTTAGCCTTCAAAAACTGTTTTCACATGAACACATACTAACTCAATGGGCTTATGTAAATAATTCAAAAAGATTTAAAAGACAAACATTAAATTAAAAAATGGCCGCCAAGTAACAAATCACAACAAACATAAGTACATTTGCTTTTTTTTATTTTTTTTATTTTTTTTTTTATTTTTGTGCATTGTTATATAAATACAACATTTGGTATTCCGTCAGTGTGCGCAGAGAATGCTGTTTAAATAAAAGAAGAAGAAGAAGACGAAAAAAGTACGTTTACAGAAATCCTAATGACCACATTTGCGGGCGGAGTGCCGACAGTGCAACAACAAATCATACACATAAACAACAAGCGCACACATGCAAACAGCCAAGGAGTGTGAGTGTGTATGTGTGTGTGATATGTTGTTGATAAAATGGCATAGTTACTGTTGTTTTGTTGTTGTTGTTGCTGGTAAAGTCAACATTATTTATCCTCATTGTTGTGTTTGTTGTCATTTGTTGTTGCGGTTAAATTAAGGCTTATAGCATGAATGCCATTAGATCTGACTAAGCTTGGCCAAGACTGGGCTTAAATGCATAGCTGATTAATAAACACGCACTCACACACACACACGCAAACACTCGCATACTGCCATAAACTCATGCCTAAGCAGTGGCGGATCAAGAAACTGCTTGTGGGGGACGCTAAATTATTATTATTATTATTTATTATTTATTATTATTTATTTATTCCTTCGAATTACCGGCACAACAAGATTAAAAATCTTATGAACAGTACCGGCATTTAAAATGTACATAACACAAATTATATATTTAACTAAATACAGAATTAGCTTAATAATATGGACAATGTAATATTTAAATGATTATTTTATGATTGTGGTATTAAAACATAACTTAATAATAAAATATAAGTATTAAAATTAAAATATTAAAATTTGATTTTGATATGCAACTTAAAATGAAACAAAATTTAAAATGAAACAAAATTTAAAATAACGTTTAAGCAAATATTTCTTGAAAATCTTTTACACAGAAGAAAAGTATAATGATAAGTGTTTTTTAAACAGCACGGCGTTACTTAAGGATCTTAAACTATTAGGGATGTCGTTCCAAAGACGGATAGATTGTACATAAAATTGTCTTTCAGACGTGAGACAAGTATGACGTGGATTATTAATTTTGTTTGTGCGACTAGAGCGAGAAAAAGTTAATCTTGAATACAGATAATTGGGTTCAGCAGTATAGATTATCTTATGCAAAAATATAAGTGTGCGGTAGTTTAATAAATTATCAAAGGTCATATTGTAGATTTTTTTGGCATAGATTGAAACATGGTCTCTTCTTTTTAGTCCATAAACATATCGAGCAATATTATTGAATAAAACATTTAGTTTATGCTTATCGAAACTGTCGCAGTGTGCAAAAATTTCACAACCGTAAAGCAATGTTGGAACAAGATAGCTTTTCGCAAGTAGAAGCCTGATATGGAGTGGCGTGAAGTACTGGGATGTCCAGAGTGCGCGGAGCATACTGTATACCTTACCGACAGCAATATTAATATGATTATGCCAGGTTAGAGTTCTATTAAAAGTTACACCTAAATTTTTCGACGTCTCAACATAGTCAATATTGCATCCATTTAGTGTAAGCTGAGGGACTGCAGAAATATCAATGTGTTTTTTTGAAATCACTTGGCATTTGGACTTCTTAGGATTAAGGCTCAAACTGTTATTTCGTGCCCACGCTCCTACACTCTCAAGTGCGTTATTAAGATGGATAGTAAAGTTGCTTATGCTGTCTTTTTTACAAGATGCATACAACTGTACATCGTCAGCGTAAATATGAATTTTAAGATTGTCTAAGACACTGGGAAGGTCATTGATATATATACAGAATAATAGAGGACCCAATACTGACCCTTGGGGGACACCCTTCCTGACAGGGAGAAATGGCGACGAAACATTATTGACAAAGACAGCTTGCGATCTATTAGTAAGGTACGACGAGATAAGGTTAGCAGCGGTTACAGAAAAATTAAACATTCGATTAAGTTTGGTCAGTAAAATACCATGATCGACAGTGTCAAAGGCTTTAGAGTGGTCCAAGAGAACTAAAAAGCTCACTTCATTGTCGTCCAAGCTAACTCGTAAGTTCTCAGTCACATCAACAAGAGCAGTTGCACAGCTATGCTTGGCTCTAAATCCAGATTGTCTATCAGTCAGAAGGCTGTACTTGTCAAGATAAGCATTAATTTGGTGGCACATTATCTGCTCCAGCGGTTTCGAAATAAATGGAAGGATAGCAATTGGACGGTACTCATCTTGAGTTTTCGGTATGGGTATTATTTTAGCCCTCTTCCAGCTCTCCGGGAAAGCAGACTTAGTAAGCACAGTATTAAAAATATGTGTAAGAAACGGCAGAATGCGAGGGAGAAGAATTCTCAAAAAAGTTGGATTGATTTCATCACAGCCAACAGCATTTGACTTGATTGACAGAATACTTTTAAGTACGTCAGTTTGACTTACACATTCAAAATTGAAATTATGGTTAGCATTATATGAGCTCGTTAGTCGCTGATATATATTTTCACATACATATGGCAGTGATGTCCCAATGAACTTTTCATTTAAATTGTCAACATTAACATTATCACAGTCTCCATCGCTTTTCCTGCCAATACCAATACTACGTATTTCTCTCCATTTCTGTTTACTGTCTACAGCAGAACTAAACTTTCTACCATAATATTTATGTTTTGCAGTTTTAACTTCCTTCACAACTAACGCACGCAAACTTTTAAACTCTTCATATAAAAATGGTGTTTTAAAGCGTTTCCATCTATTGTAAGCATTGTTGCGCTGTAGTATTCGATTTTCAATTAGTTTATTAAACCAGGGCCGTTGCTTATGCTTGATCTGAGCATGTTTAATAGGAACAAATTCACTAAAAAGTTTATTTATATTGCTTTGGATGTATCCAACCTGATCGTCAGCCGAGGTCATATCATATATTGAAGTCCAGTTTACATTGGTCACAGCAACTTCAAGACGATCATAGTCGATGTTTTTAAAGTCACGATAGCTAAAATAACGTATGGCATCTGTCATTTGGAAATCATAAACAAGAAATATCAGGTCATGCTTAGAAAAGTTTGGAACAGATAGTTGGTCATATAAAATAATTTTTGTTTTTACGCTCACTAAGAATAAGTCAAGTAGAGTGTTGTTTGTCTTTGTGTAGTGAGTTGGCATAATTGTATTTACTGGAAAAAGATCTAAAACTTCCATGCTTTGCATTAATATGCTTTCAGTGAGTAAGTTACTATTAAAATCACCGGATATAACAATTTCTGTGAAGGGTAAGGCAATATTCACAAGCATGCTTAAAAAGGGAGTAAAATCAATAGAGCGATTCGGTCGGTAGACACAGCCGAGAAGCAGGTTACTATCACCGTTTGTAATTACCACAAACACATATTCAATATTACTGTCCGATGACGATTTAAGTAGTATCTTACACGAAACATTATCTCTAACATAAATTGCTACCCCACCAGCATGTCCTACCCTGTCCGCACGAAATATTTTATAACCATTTAAATTAAAAAGAGAATCTGGTGTATCCGTCTTAAACCATGTTTCACTCACACATATAGCATCAACTCCAGAACCTTCAAAAACATATCTCAGCTCATCAATTTTGTTAACTAGGCTTTGCGCATTAAGATGGCATACCTTGAAACCACTTCTTTGTCTAGCAAGAATTCGAATCATGTTGAAATTGCTGTCTTTAGAACGAACATTGACATTGCTATGAAAATTTGACATGGTTGTAAACTAATATAAGAATTAGAATTCTATATAACGCGTGCATAATATAACTTAAGATTTCCTTCAAAATTGTAAAATACAGAGGAGTAACATAAAAATACATAGTAAAAAGATTTAAAATTTTAGTTGCATATACTACATGCTTTGTGCGGATAAAAACAAACAAAGTAATATTATATGAGAGGCTCACGAAAAAAAATATCGGTGATTTCGACATCGTTCTCACTGTTAGCAACATGAGGAGAGAGAGGATTGCTGTTTGAGGCATTTTGTCGATCAATGCTGGGAGCGTGCTGAACATTGCTGTTACGATGGTCTGTATTAGGAGGAAGTCCAGCAACTTCATTAAGTTTTTGCAGTGTGTCGACATTTATAGCGCTATCGTTGGCAGTGCGCTTGACGTGCACAGTACCGCGACGAGTGAATGCTGCAGTAAGCAGATGCTGCCGTTTGAAACGCAACGCATGCTGTAAAATTACCGAGTTCGCTTTGGTAAGGCCTTCGTTTACATAGATGGGTTTTGTTGAGTTGAATCCCGCATGTTGTAATCGCAAGAGATCATTACATGAGCGTCGAAATTTAGCAACAGAGTTGAGAACAAAGTTCCTGTCATAAGGGGTCTCGAATTTTGCGATGATGGTAGTGTCTTTGTTGTTATTCATTGATTTGTGATTTAGACGAAAAATGTTTTTTATATTGGGAGGTTTGATGTTTGTAGAGGTGCAAATTTGGGAGAGTATACCCCGTAGATTCTCTCCTTCAGAAAAGGGAATTCCATTTATGCGAAGATCGCAAGCAACAGCAACATTATCATGTCTGGCCAGCTGTGCTTTCAAGTCTTCTACCTCTTTTCTAAGAGCAAAAACATCACCGGCATTAACATCGGCTGCTTTGAGTGTGTTGAGCTCAGCTCTAAGAGACACAATATTAGCAGCATTTTCTTCGAGCTGAGTAACCCTTTTGGTGACATCGCAGAGTTCCGTCTTTATTTCCGTAATATTGCGGCGAAGCTCATCTAATATTCTCTTTTCACTTGCATAGATTGCAGTAGTGAGTTTATCATTTAAGAGCTCAATATGTTTACTAAAACGAGAGTCCAACATTTGGTTCAGCTGGAGCATCAACGAATTAGCGCCGTACTCATTCTTTGGTGTCGATGACTCACGCTTATGAGGAGTGTTAATATTCACCGCTGGATGGTTCGCGGGTGCTTGTGGGGGTGCGGGTGGAGTTAACACTGCATTTGCGTTTGCTTGTGCTAATACAAGAGAAGGATTAGAAATAGGTGGAGAAGAGTGGAGAGATAGGCGTCGAGCCGCAAGACACTCTTTGCATTTATATGGCGTATTGTTTTTTTGCATATATTCCAGATCACTTTTTTTTAGTTTGACGCAGTGACTGTGGAAAAATACATTGCAGCTCACGCATTTAATTTTCATATCGTCGTGACGTTCAACTTTAGATGAGCAAACACACGGCATGTTTAATATTGTTTGTTCTTAATTTTATCTTTGTTAAACTTGCGAATAGTTTTTAATGGTGATAAAAGAAGTGTTTACAAAATAAAATTTTGTTCGATTTGAGTGCTTATTTATTTTTTTAATTTGTTGGTTAGTTCTATATATGTAGTTAGAGCGAGATGGCACGAGTTATACAGCTGTGGTTTTTTTTTTATTGTTTATTTTGAGTTATTTTGTTTTCTTTTGTTCGCTTATTTGTGGTTCAGCTTTTGTTACTAAATTAAAACTTTAAAACATAGTTGCACAACATATCTTAATAATTATTCGTTCAAGATATGATAATATGAATCACCGTGGCTTTGTTTATCAAATTGTCACTTAAGTGAAAATTATTATGTGCTTTAAGTAGATAGTTTTCGGTTTAAATTAGGACCATCACAGAAACGCGTCCGTTTTATGCAAACTCTTCACGATCATTTATCAGTATTAAATTTATCAATTTCACATAAGGATAGCAAGAGTTGCAGGATAGGTAAAAGGTAATACATTCTATTTCAATATTGAGTGCATCTTTTCAAATTTTTTTCTTTTTTGCCATTGTTTTGAGTTTAGAACTTTTAAAATCTGGAAAAAGCACTTTTATTTCTTATTAATACATTGGACGAATTATTTTATTTTATGAAGATAGTTTAAGAAGTCAGTGACTTTTTCAATTTCCCTAGCAAATAGACTACTGTAAAATACTTGTCTGAAGTTAGCAGCCGACAAAATGCAGCATCCGCACAGTGCGTTGACAAAAATCAAACTTTTTTATTACTCGATACCTAACAATATTGGTATCAATCGATAGGTAATCGCATAAATAATTGTCAAAAATGTTGGTTTTGATTAAACTAAACCAAGTAAATTTTTTTATTATAAAAAATATTTGAACAAATAAGTAGAATTAAATAATTTAGACAATATAAGATTTGATGTATATTTTAGTGACTTAAATAAATGATATCATCAAATGAAAAATTTTAAAAATTGACAAATTTCGATGAAAAAAAAAAAATCCTATAAAATTAATGAATTTTTTTTATTTACTAGTTTAGAGTCTATATAACCAAGAACTGCAAATAACTGTTCCTTCTTCGTCCTACAAATATATATATAAAGCCCCGTATATTTAAAAGTGGAATAAGTCGACTTTTGTGTATATTGAGATGTTTAAAGGTTTGCGTTTGATAAAATTTAGAAATATTGGTAATTACTTAGTTACTAATTACTTATTTTACTAAGAAATACGTGCCACCAAACTTGAGATGTAGTTACCTTATGTATCTGGTCGGAATACATAAGATACGGTTTCAAATAAAACGCTTACTACCAAACGTAATGGAAGCTATTATTTAACTAGGATCCGCATCTGGTTAACACACCTTTATACCAAAAATACCAATTAAACCTATGGACTTCTCCTTCAAATTCAAACGGCTAAATTTTTCCTTTTCTTTGCAATAAGTGGTGCCTTTGACGTAACCCTTTAAAATAATTTTTTTCTATTTACATACAAGTCTGCTTCGCAATGACTATCAAGAAGGCTCGAGGTCAGTCTTTATTATACTTGGTATTGATTTGAGCAAGGAAGTATTTACGCAAGGACAATCATATGTTGGACTCTCTAGAAATGTCAATGTACAAAATTAATATATTTTAACTTTAAATAATGAAAAACAACTAAAAAAATTGTTTACAGTGAAATAATTTTATTTGTTATTGTTTGGAATGAGCTTATTCCGCTTTCAAAAAAAATATTTATTTGCAAACATTTTACAGCAAAGTTCTTTTGGTTAATATATGGCTAAATCGGGATCCATTAAATGTGTGCTTAAAAATATAATCCTTATATATAACTAAAATAAGCATTAGCTCATATTTTTTTTTTAAAGTGAACGTATTCTTGAAATGAAAACACATATACACGTATATCGGTCATTCCATGTCAAATCAGACACTTTTGTCCAAAATCTAATTTTGACGATTCCGATTTTTTTAAAATTTAGCATGTCGATAGAACTTTAAAAACAAAAAATATTTGCATCCTTTTTTATAATTTTTTATTTTTTTTTTGCAGTTATACACAGTAAAAAATTATAAAAAAAAACAAAAATTGTCATTTGGACATGTACTCAAACAACTATATCCTCTAAACCATTAGTCCTACAAAAAAATGACTTTTGACATATTTTAAAGATCTTGAATTGGTCTTTATTGTGGTGTCCTCTTTAACTAACACTTTTGAGAAACATTTTAAATGTTTTGACCACTAAAAATTTCATTCCCATTTTTCAAGGTCAGCACCACTATTTTTTTGGCACTTTGAAAATATTATCGTATTAAGGCATTCATTGTTAATGCTTTCTCAAAATTTGATGTTGGAGAATCAATGTTTACTATTTTTAACGAAATTTTTAAAAACTGTCTATACAATTTTTAAGTACAAAATACAGGGTGCGGCTAAAGTAACTATATGATTTGTTTTTTAAAGAACTATTGAATGGAATGAAAAAAACAAAAAAATTTATGATAAAAAGAAAGTTTATTTTATGTTATTTTTTTACATTAATTATGAAAAATAATATCAGTCAACCGTTTTCTCTAACGCAAAAATGTGCTCTTTTTATGGCATTTTCCATAACTTTGTTGAGTGTTTCTTGTGGTATACGATCAATTTCTTCTTGAATGTTGTCCTTTAGTTGCTGCAAGGTTTGGAGCTTATTCAAATAAACTTTGTCTTTGAGATAGCCCCACAAGAAAAAATCCGGTGCAGTCAAATCTGGCGATCGTGGTGGGCATCTCAAATCGCCGTTTTTAGAAATTAACCGATTTGGAAATTGTTGTCTTAATAAGTCCATCGTTGCACGGGCTGTATGAGCTGTTGCACCATCTTGTTGAAACCATATATTGGCGTTTGGTGGCAATTGCGGAAATAAAAAATTTTGTAGCATTACTCTGTAACGTTCTCCATTTATTGTTTCACATACACCTTGATCGTTTTCAAAAAAAAAGGACCGTAAACTTTTTGGGCGGTAATGCCACACCAAACGGTAACACGAATTGCGTGTAAAGATTTCTGATGAAGATTTTTGGGATTTTGGGATCCCCAAAATCTGTTGTTTTGTTTATTTACGAAACCGTTCAAGTGAAAATGTGCTTCGTCGGTCATCATTAAATTTGACAAAAAATTTTCATTTTGATCAACGAGATTTAAAACTGCTCTAGCATATTCCAAGCGCAATACGAAGTCCTCAGGATTTAGTTTTTGGACTAGTTGGATTTTGTAAGGGAAGAGGTGCAAATCGTGTTTTAAAATTTGCCGAAGAGTGCGGTCAGAAAGCTGCAACTGGGAAGATCGTCTTCTCGTTGATGTCTCCGGATTTTCTTCGACGCTCTGTCGCACAGCATCAATATTTTCGGCCGATCTGCCAGTTCGAGGTCTGCCCGTACGTCTTGAATCTCCGACAGTCCCATATTCAGCAAAATTATTCACCAACGAACGAATGGTTGGACCCGTTGGAGCAGTTCTTACACCATAAAATCTTCTGTATGCACGTTGAGTATTAATTATCGAACGATGATTTTCAATGAATAGAAAAACAATCTTAGTTCTTTGCGCAATTGTATAGCGTTCCATTTTTAAATATTCTCCCAAGTTTAATTTCTGAAATAGGAAAAAAGAAAAAGTTTAATACTCGCAAGCAAAGAAGTTACAATTGTTTTACATCATATAGTAACTTTAGCCGCACCCGTACTTTCATTTTTAATTAAAAATGGTACTTTTAGTATTTTTTTACTAAACTAGGTACATATCGTCGCTACGCCAACAAAAACAGTTATTTGTTTTTCAGTAACTTTTCAGGAGAGCAAAAACCAAATTTTTTCAAAGCATTTCTGGTACAGCGACCTATAACTGTTTTTGATCACTTCTAAATCATAAGAGGTATAAAAAACGGCAAATGCAGAAATGTGGGCAATAGATAGTGTAAACAAAATATGCTATATATATATATAGGCAGGAACAGTAAAATGACTTGCGGCAAAGGCTAGTCTGCAAACATTAATAATCCGACAAATACGCCTGTAGTATTTTATAATTGGGTTTCAAACAACATGACAAGTATTGAATCGGAATATTTTTCATCAAAGCAGTACAACTCAGGAAAACAATCTTTCAAAAAGCGATTCGAAAAAGCAAAAATGATACGCGGGACTTTAACCCACCATTTCTTTATACCACGGGGCAAAGGGAAAATTGATATGCGTATTACATCCACATCATCTTTTTCAACTATTGCTTAAAGTTACAAGAACAAAACAAAAATTAGAAATAAAATGTTAAAACAATTTAACATAATTTAGTATTAACATAGGTATACATCACGGAATTACAACCAAGAAATATTTTAGCAAATTTAAAAAATAGAGTCTCTTCAGAGGAAAGGTATATTTTAACGAGTTGATGAAATTTTTTTATTTTGACTGATTTTACATATCGTCGCTGCGCCAGAAAAACCAGTTATGTGATTTTTGTAAATTTTTTATAGCATATTTCGTTTACACTATCTATTGCCCACATTTCTGCATTTGCAGTTTTTTATAACTCTTATGATTTAGAAGTGATCCAAAACAGTTATAGGTCGCTGTTCCAGAAATGCTCTGAAAAAATTTTGTTTTTTGCTCTCCTGAAAAGTTACTGAAAAAAATAACTGTTTTTGTTGGCGCAGCGACGATATCTACCTAGTTTAGTAAAAAAATACTAAAATTCCATTTTTAATTAAAAATGAAAGTATTTTGCACTTAAAAATTGTGTAGTCAGTTTTTAAAAATTTCGTTAAAAATAGTAAACATTGATTCTCCAACATCAAATTTTGATAATGCATTAAGAATGAATGCCTTAATACGATAATATTTTCAAAGTGCCAAAAAATAGTGGTGCTGACCTTGAAAAATGGAATGTAATTTTTAATGGTCAAAAAATTTAAAATTTTTCTCGAAAGTGTTAGTAAAAGAGGACACCACAATAAAGACCAATTTAAGATCTTTAAAATATGTCTAAAGTCATTTTTTTTGTAGACGGTTTAGAAGTTATAGTTGTTTGAGTACATGTCCAAATGACAATTTTTGTTTTTTTTTTTTTATAATTTTTCACTGTGTATAACTGCAAAAAAAAATTGACATGGAATGACCGATATTACTCTATTTTATTACCCTTCTGACGAAGTTTTGTTAAGATCGGCCAACCTTTGTATGTACTTCTAATACAAAGTCAAGTAAAAAATTAATATAGCTCCAAAGAGGTAACCAAAGGGTCTAACCGATATCGACTATTTTCAGCACACATAAATTACTCTGTTTGGCTACCCCTCTTACGAATTTTTTTTTAAGATAGGCCAACCTGTGTATGTAACTCCCACACAAAATCAAGTAAAAAATTATTATAGGTCCAATGGAGGTACCCCTAGGTTCTAACCGATTTCGAGCATTTTTGAAATTTTTCTTAATTGGCTTAAACTTACTAACCGTGCTAGGATTACGTTGACATGTCATCGTTTTTCTTCTGCTTCTAAGACATTTCCTGGTTATTAAGAACGTCTATTTATGTTTCCTAAATTCCAAATATGAAAAGTTTTTGCGTCATTTTTTACTCATTTTTAATCGTTTTTATCAGTTTTAGTTTTCAGATAATTTTTACTAGATTTAGGACATTTTTTGTTAATTTTTAGCGATTTTCAAATTATTTTACTGTAATTTTTGGACATTTTAAGTTTTCGAGCATTTTTCGGGTTTTTAGGTAATTTAAGTGTGATATAAATTTTTTTTTTATTTTTTTCCGTACTAAAAGATGTAAAAATGCAAATTTTTAAACATATTCTTTGAACTTTAGAGTCCCTTCAATCAAAAATATTACCTCTCGAAAAAGGAGAAGCTTTGTTTATAGAACTCGATGGGAAAAAAGCTCTTCGCGTGGTGAAACTGACGAAAGGGTATGAAGAAAGATTATAACAACTCTTGTTTTTACTAACTCTATTTTTATGCTCTATAGCTGAAATATTAGGGGTTAAAATTTTAATATTATTTAATTATACATCCGATGACATATCTCTTGTAAATATTTTCCTCTCGTCAGTGCTCAATAACTTAAAAATGTACCTTGTGATATACCGTAACGCTATCTATAAAAATTATATAAAATAAATTTTAAGTTTAGCAATGTTTTATTTGTAAAACTTTATGTTTTGTTTATTTTTAATGTAATTGTTTGCGTTTTTTAGGTTATTTTTGTCAGTTTTAAGGCCATTTCTGCAGTTTTTAGGTAATTTTTGTCATTTGTTTTAGGTAATATTTTTAGCTATTTAGGTCATCAAAATCCAAGCCCTGCTAATTAAGCATACAAAATTGCATTATTATAGGAGCAGTACTTCTATTATAGTCCAACTTTTGTATGGGAACAACGCACACTGTGATCCAGCGAAAAAAACTTAACAGAGCACCGTTTGCAACAAACTTCTGTTGACAATATCTGTTCGCAACAAAGCTCTGGTAGAGATAACTTAACAAAGAAAAGCTCTGTTAGTGACCTAAACAACTAGAAAGCTCTTAAAAATATATTTTTTATTTTTTAGCGCTATGTTCTTCAACGCCCTATATTTATAAGAAATGAAAAATTAGATCAAGCTTACAATTTGTTGTTCATTAATATAAATTAATTTTGTAAGGTACAGTTTTTATTTGAAATAAAAGTATAAAAAAGAGAAATGAGAGTAATCAACATACACCGACTTTAAGCATTGATTTCATAATATGAAAAACTGCAAACGATATAAAAACTTTACTCAAATAATATATAATATTTTTAAGAAATGTTAAAAAATTGCACACATAAAAAAAGAAAAATAACACATAGGATAGCACCAGTTAAAAAAATCAAATAAAATAAAATTAATCAAATATATAATGTCAAATTTAAAAACAATGTTTAGTTGTTTTCTCCCCGTTCATGTGGCATGTAAAAGATTATTCTTAAATGCCAACATAATTGATCTAATAAATACAAATAAATACAATTATGCTTTATAATTATGTGCACTTTCAAACCACAGATTGTTTAAGATTTTCATCTAAAAACAACTCTATTTTCGGATTACAACCTATGTAAAAACAACTTTATAACAATTTCTAAATATTTTTAATTGAAAACAAACCTTTCATACAACCAGGGTGACTTACATCCTACTAGAGAAATTATGTTAGACCTCAAAAAATTTATTGAAATAAAATCGTTGTTTTTTTTTAAAAATGAGTTGCAAGTATTCGTCTTTTGTGAATGCGCAAGAAAAGTCAAATATGTCAGTTCCACAGATTTAAAAATACCCATTAACCAGCGATCAAAAGGTAAAGGTGTTCTACTTACCTTTGTAAGCTTTGACCTCAAAAAGTTTTATTGAAATAAAATCGTCCATATATCCTTAAAATGATCATTGCAAGAATTCGTCTTTTATAAATATGCAAAAAAGACAAAACTGCTAGTTAAAAAGATCTTTAAAAATCAAGTAACCATTGATCAAAATATATTGGTTTACTACAGCATTCAAGATCTCCGAAATATGCTTCAGTTTCCAATTCGACCTGTTCATTCGTCGCAAATCTGCTTCCCTGGAGCCATATTTTAAGTTTGGGAACAGATAACAGTCGCTGGGGGCAAAATATGGAGAATAGAGGAGATGAGGAAGCAGTTCGAAGCGTAACTCGTGCAATTTGGCCATGGTTTCGATCGATTTGTGAGCTGGAGAATTGTCTTGCAAAAAGATGATTTTTCTTCGATAAATGGGGCCGTTTTTTTGAGAATTCTTTCTTCAATCGACCAATAATTTGCAGTAATTGTCGCTGTTAATTTTATATCCTTTTCTTATATAGGCGATGAACAAAATGCTACCTGAATCCCAAAAAACAGACGCCAACACCTTTTTTATCCAATACGAAATCGTGAAATTTTCCGTTTTTGGTGTTCCCCCGGCGTGTTCATCTTTTGTGGTGATTCGACCTTTTTTGAACTCTGCAATCGAATATTTAACGGTTGAATACAACGAAACAGATTCACCACAATATAAATTGAGCTTTTCTTTTGTTTCTTTCGCACTTTTGTTACGCAAAAAGTAATGTAAAGCAATCAAGGCACAGAACTATTTTTTCTCCATTTTTATAACATTACCAAAATTTATTTAATTTAGAACACTGTAACGTCACTATTCATTGACAGATCCATCCGATATTTATGGTGTGTTCATAATAATGTTACCACTCGGAAAAAATGTTATGAATTTGAAGAGTGTTGGTGCCGTCACTTGGAGACCGGCAGCATCTTGAGATTAAAAATTAGATCAAGCTTACGATTCGTTATTAATTATAATGAATTAATTTTGTGAAATACAGTTTTAATTGTAATAAAAACATAAAACAATAAAGTAACAATCTAAATATATATTTATATATATATATATATAAATGAATGTACGTTTGTTGGTTTGTTTGTTTGTGTGTCCTGAATACATTCTACACCGTTCATCCGATCGCGACGAAACTTTCCAAATGGGTTGTTCGCATTTATACATAGTTCGCACAGCCATTGAATTTGGTATTCGACCACAATTTATACGTGCCTTTTTACTGATAGCATTTAATGGGCATTGGGAAAGGGGGCGTGGCACCTCCCATACAACCCAAATTTGAGATTTTGAATAGCTTTTGCGTTATAATTCGCACAGCCATGAAATTTGGTATTCGACGACAATTTACAAGTGTTGCTTTACTGATAACATTTTATGGGAAAGGGGGCGTGGCACCTGTCATACAACCCAAATTTGAGATTTTGAATAGCTTTTGCGTTATAATTCATACAGCCTCGGAATTCAGTATTCTACGACAAATTACAAGTGTTGCTTTACTGATAACATTTTATGGGAGTTGGAAAAGGGGGCGTGGCACCTCTCATACAACCCAAATTTGAGATTTTGAATAGCTTTTGCGTTATAATTCATACAGCCTCGGAATTCAGTATTCTACGACAATTTACAAGTGTTGCTTTACTGATAACATTTTATGGGAGTTGGAAAAGGGGGCGTGGCACCTCTCATACAACCCAAATATGCGATATCGAAAAGCTTTGTTATAGACCACACTCAAGAATTCGAACTCAATTTACACATGAAGTTTAACTGATAATATCGTATGTTGTTTAACAAGAGGGCGTGGCACATCCCATACAACCCAAATTTGCGATTTGCGATATCGCATAGCTTTGGAGTTGTAGGTTGCACATCCCAAGAATGGTGTTTAACAAGAGGGCGTGGCACCTCCCATACAACCCAAATTTGAGATATCGAATAGCTTTGGAGTTATCGGTCACACAGCCTAGGAATTTAGTATTCGAGCTCAATTTACACATAACTGTACATAACTGTCACAACTCAAAAAACATCAATTTTCAAGAGAGGCAAAAAATTGTTGAGCCTGCAGAAGCTCAAGAACTGAATTTTTTTAGTTAAAAAATATATTGATATAAATCTATTTTTTTTGCAGAAGTTAGAGATGTGATATGACTTATGAAAAAATTGTCAAAAATTATAACAAGTAAAAAATAATTACTTACACTTTTAGCGTAGTTCGATACAAGAAGTACAGAGAGCAAAAAAGAAGTAAAAATCTCCCAAAAGTTGTCACTGTTTCAACTTAGACCTTAATACGTTATTGTGAAATAAAATCGGCCAGTTTTTTTTTTAAATTAATTTATGAAATTTTTGAATCTGAAGGTCAAATATTAAAAATCTGAATATCTCCTCATTGTGACCTAATTGGGAAAAACTGAGTATGCCACTAAATTCTACTACCGAAAATTAAGTTAACGTGTCTCGGCTTTTCAGTATGTCTCTTCAAAAGTTGAATATTTACCTACAATTTTATCAAATTTTGTCAATTATTTCTTAAAATTATGAGCGTCTGAGATGGGCTGCCGCCCCTCAGGATCTGACCTGGATCTGCGCCTGTGCTTAAATACTTATTTTATGTGCGTGGGAGCGGGTAACCGCCATTGTCCGCTTGGATCTAAGGAGTGTTCGTAA
The DNA here is from genome assembly GCA_963920525.1 of Dichetophora obliterata. Classification (NCBI taxonomy): domain Eukaryota; kingdom Metazoa; phylum Arthropoda; class Insecta; order Diptera; family Sciomyzidae; genus Dichetophora; species Dichetophora obliterata. The sequence goes on from OY986438.1 coordinate 157,462,018, forward strand.
CAAGCATTACGTCCCGCTGCCCCCCTCCATCCAGCATTGACCGTGGCGACCGACCGTTTGTTTGTTTCACTGGAAATCATTGTTCGACGTGATTGACAAATATTTTAATGTTTTCTTGCTGTTTTGTTGTTGTTGTTGACAGCATTCAATAAAATCAAAAACTGTTAAACGCGATACAATGGAATATATTTAAAAAATATAAACAATAAAGACAGCAACAACAACGTCAAGAAAACGAAAAACAATTAAATAAACAAGACAAAAAAAATCGATTTAAATAATGGCATTGCCTCCATATTAAGCAGGGTCTCGGGGGTCCCAAATACTATATAACCTCGCAGTTACTTGAAATTTACTTCTATAGGTAAATGTGGTTAATGCCGTTTTTGTTATTATATCTACTGTTTTTGTTGTTGCAATTTTTATATGCTTCCCGACCGTCATTTAAATGCCTTGCCTGCACCTGTGCCGGTCTTTTTCGTGGAATTTCTAGATTTTTATAGTTTACTGACAACGTCTTTTACTGAATTCAATTTTTTGTTTTTATTTATTCTTTTTTTTTGTACACGTTAAAGCATAATTTGCATATCTGGGTCTCGACGCAGTGTACATTTTTAATGCATATTTGTACAATTTTTGTTTGTTTTGTTTTTATTTTATTTATTCTTTCAATAGTTTCTCTTTTATTTTATACTTATTGTATTGTTAATTTTTGGTGAATTTATTGTTTGAAATTGATTTAATCATAAATTGTAGTGCTTGCTTTACGAGCGTGTCACGTATTTTTTATGATGCCGCAAAATTTTTCTTGTGAAAAGTAATTATTTTATTTTTTGTTAAAATTACTGTTCATGTAATGTTAACAAAAAGTTATTAATACAAATAAGGCTTCCGGGAAGCAGGATTGCTTACTGTAACGTTATAAATAGTATTATTCTGATCTATTATTTTGAAGTTATAGTACTTGCACTCCTGTTTCACTCTGGAAACTACTTGTTCTCTATTTTTTTTTTGTTTTAGGTCTCGAAACACAGACTCTTGTATCCTAGCCCAAATATGTTCAACAGAATTCAACTCGGAGGAATTTTTGGGCCCAAATCTTTTTAAAAAAGCATTTTACGACTCTTACGTTGTTGTTGGCGGTGTGACACCTTTCCCCATCTTGAATTAAAATGGAAATGGGAAATCCCCCCTTTTAGATGTGATTAAATACTACGTGATTGACTGGAAACTTATATTGCTTTATTTTATTACTGTTCAGAAATTTTGTGCGGTCGGAGGACTCCCATCAAGAACAAAGAGCCTTACGCTTTTTCTTCAATTCCAAATGTAGTTTGAAATCAAATCTGTATATTTTTATTTTTTTTTATTATTTATTTTTATATAAAATTGGTTATATTTTTTTAAGGCAAATAATGTAAATGAACAATCAAATCAAAACATTTAATATAAAATTTTAGGAAGAAAAGATTTATTTATTGAAAATTAAGATGCATTAAGAAATAAAACTAAAACACATTTTAAGGTCCACCCTAGTGCCGAAAAATTTTTCAAATTCTAACATAAGATTTTAAATTAGTGACATTTTAATTCTGCCAGCACATACACAAAGAGTATAAAGCAAAAAAAAAAAAACACATTTTTAGGGTCCACCCTAGTGTGAAAATTTTTTTGTAACTCTAACATCAGATAAGAAATCAGCAACCCTTTAATACTGCCAGCGCATACACAAAAAGTATAACTTAAATAAACCATTTTTAGGGTCCATTCCACCATCAGATTACACTGTATTACACACATTTGCTGCATTTTTGCTCCATTTCTTAAAACTTAATTGCAATTATTATTTTCACGTATGATTTAAAACAAATACACAAATAAAAATAACAAATGCGTTGTAACGAAATTTCTACGTGTCAGAAACAGAGACACTCAGAGAGAAGGGAGAGTTTCGCACTCGCCTACTCTTTTGTTAGGCTGCTCGAATCTCAATACTCCCACTCACACACACAGCTACCCAGTTGGAAAAGGAGCCCTGCTGTATGTCTGCCGGAAACATGCCTTGGAATGTCAGGAGACATGCTCGCCTCCATACCCGCTTACATCTTTTTTCTATAGGCATGTCCCAGGCCGGCAGGTCTGCCAAATGAACTGCCGTAGCAGCAATACTGCATGCATCTCACGGTATCAATGCTGAATTCATCAAATCGAACGGCTTATATTCTTAAGAAATTTTACATGGCAATTGTTACTCTCCGAAGTTTTCCATTGTCTGCAGCGAGGCAGCAGTCGAACATAAATATTAATGAAATTGAAAAAACATTCTGTCTGAGCTGGGGTTTGAACAGCTGTTCTTTAGCTTACGACCTACTCACTCTATCAGTAGGCTACGGCCACCACTTGATCGTAAGCTAGTCCTATTTGATACCTATCTGCAAATACCTAACTACTTGGGAAAAAATTCATAGGGGAACAAATTTTTTTGACCATTAAAAAGATAAAGTGGCCAAAAATACAACTTTTCATAAAGCAAAAAGGATTTTTTACTCTATACATTAAACGAATATTTTGATATTTAATTGATAAAATCAATAGGGGTATTCACACTGACTTGGGTAGACTGAGTACTTTTGATTATTGAGAGCACCCTAAATTGCAATTGAGTACTTTGTAGAATAGTTTTGGGCAGTGCTGCATGTTTGTTTGATCTCCCCGGTTTATGTAGCTAGTGAGAGATGAGTTACAGCTGAAAGAGGGTTGCCACCAAATCATTTTTTGTCATTATATGTGCGAAAAATTTAGGCCATTAATTGGGCGTAACAAATTTTTTTTTATATACGAGTAATTTTTAACGTGAACTTCGCAGCATCTTATCATTTACTAGTAATGCAGGGGAAAGCGTTGTCCGGTCACAGACTGACTTACTGCCACATAAGAAATTTCATGCAAATCGAAAAATTTTTTTTGAATTTTTTGTATATCTGAACTGGCATAACTGTAGTGCGATTACGCCCATCTTATGTTCAGTTTCCGAAAGTAACTATATGCACTAATTTACCAAATTTTAGTCTAATACGACCAAAACCGCCTAAAATATAGCATTTTTATTGATTTGTAGGCGGTAAAAGAGGGTTTGGCAAAATTTTCCAAAACTATCTCGTAGGCGAAACAAGCCAACTGACAAAATTTCAGCGCAATCGGCCCAGTAGCCGATTTAAATGATTTATGAAGAAGTGGGCGTTGATATAGAGCCCCACGCCCATTTTTAGCACTGTTCCCGAATGTAACCATACAAACCAAATGACCAAATTTAAGTCTTATACGACCAAAAGCGTCCCTAATAAAGTATTTTTATGGATTCGTGGGCTGTAAAAGAGGGCATGGCCACTAATTTTTAATACAGTTGCAGACAGTAACCATACAAACCAAATTACCAAATTTTAGTCTAATACGATCAAAACAGTCCAAAATATAGCATTTTTATTCGTTTTTGGGCAGTAAAAGGGGGTGTGGCTTTTTTATTAAACGATATATTAACTTCTTTGACCGAGATATTAACAGATACTGTAAATTTGGTTGCCTTAGGTGTTACCGTTCCCGAGATCTTAAGAGATACCGTACGAACGATTTTATATATATAGAAGGGCGGTAAAAGTAGGCGTGGTAAAATGCATATATATAGTGACCACCACTTGGTCTCATAGAACATATAAACCAAGATTCATTATAAAAACATGTACAACTCAGGAATTATAATGTAAGTTGCTGACAGACAAGTGAGCCGAGCGGTTGAGGTTACTGGAGTTGCTGACGGACCACCAAAGCGAGCGGAAGTGCAAAAGGGAGTAGCTGCCGAGCGATAGGAAGATATAGGAACTATCAAGGAATACACACAGAAGTAAGATTGTGTCAAAGTAATTTGGAAATTTAGACAAGTGGCAAGGATAACAGGCGAGACAAAGACTGAGGACGAACCTTACCCCTGACCAAGGGACAACTGGTTTTTAGCTTTGGAGGCGCAGCGTCAGCTCGCAAGGGACAACGGGTTTCAGTTTAGTGAGGCATATCGTCAGTTCTCAAGGCGCATCATCCTAGCTGGGAGCGCAGTATCAGAGCGTAAGGGGAAGAGTAGTATTAGTAACGCACCGGCTGGACATAAGGACTGTAACCAACACGCCAGAGTTTCCGCCCACTGAGCACACCAACGCCCATTAAAATCAATCATCATCGCATTGCTCACTATATCGCCTTACTATCACTATTACTTAGTTTAAACGTACAATATTGTAACAAATCAAACTTCAAACGTTAAATAAAATCTTTATTTGGAAGAACCTGAAACAAATAAATCTATTTTTTTTGTGACGAATCCTGGACACGACTGAGAATTCCTCAGCTATAGAGCCGGAAGACCGGCAGCTTCGTTACATGGCGTTACAAAAAATAGGCGTAGTTATAGTTCGACCACGCCCATTTTTTGTTGAATTGTCGATAGTAGCCAAACGAACAAAATTAATAAATTTTAGTCCAATACAACCGAATTCGTCTAATAAATAGCTTTTTTATTAACTTGTGGGCAGAAATAGTGGGTGTGGCAATATTTTTAGTGTATTATTCGAGATATTAGCCTTGACAACATATATTGTAAAAGTGATGCCCTCTGTTCAATTATTGCCTTTTTTGCAAAAGGTGGTAACACATGGAAAAAGTATTCAATTTGGCAAGAACACAGTCTACCCAAACAAATCAGGGCGTCAGCTAGAGTAGATTGGTAGATGGGTACTTGGGTAGAATGGCATTTTACAAAAACAAAAAGTACGGAATATGCCAACCATTCAACTATCCAAGTCAGTGATTTAGCATAAATGCTATTTTGCCTCTTATCTAATCTCTTGGTCCAGTTGTCTATCAATTCGGATTTAATTTAAACGGTTATTTTTCTTATCATAAATAGCGAATTGACCATATCTGAGGTAGTAAATTGCAGATATTTTTTAAGAAAGGTTCCATTAAAATCAAATTCGGATAATATATTCGGATTAAGCGGGTCTAACTTCTTAGAAATACCAAGGACTCAGTGCTATATTTTCTGTTTTTAGTATATTTCACAAGTGATTATAATAGAATATTTAGAAGAAAATTAAATTTTTACGAGAAAGCTTAAGTTAAAAAGAGTGGGGTTTTGTCAATTGCTTATCTTGAAAATTGATAAAATTTTGTATCACTTTGGTCAGGGAAATTTTCCAAAGAAAGTAAAAATTACTGATAGACTTTTCGGTAAAAACATAGTTTTGTAAGAAAGTTTTGTAAAAAACAATGTACTTAAAATTACTGAGCGAGAAAAATCCCATCTCAATGCTCACTTAGTTTTATTTAAAGTTTTTCGACTCGTCGACACGAACGTTGTGAAAATAGTTCAGTTCTAAATAGGGATGGCGACTTTTAAAAAACCTCCTTTTCTGATATTGTATTGAATTGTAAACCGCTATATCCGGTATTCAAGGTTGCCAGCCAAAATTCGTAACAATTCCCACGAAAATAACCTTTTTCCCAAAGTCACATAAATTAAATACCACCAAAATTCCCATGGTAAAGGTAAACAAAAAAAATTCCCACAGCAATTAAAATATACCACGCGTTTTAAAAATACCACCAAAAATACCATATGCATTTAAAAATCCCATACGTATTAAAAAATACCACGAAAAATCCTATATGAATAAGAAATTTTAAAAAGTTTAGAAATACCAGAAATTTTTGCATTTAAATAAGCAGAAATAAATAGACACGTCGATAGTTAAAAATTTTGCATTTATTGTCTTTGTTTCAAAACTATAACAAATAAATAACCCAAGTAGAATTTTGCGACCACAGGTTACTTAATACACATTTTTTACATGACGACGTTGCAGAGATACTGATTTGGATAATATTTTATGGGAAAAGTTTGTAAAAATTCCTATTTGTAAAAATTCCTATTTTTAAATAAAGCCTTCAATGTGACTTTCCTTTTTAATACTATTTTACCACTAGGTCACGGAATGTTGTAACGATTTATCAAGTTTTACCTTTAAAAAATGCATCACTAAACTATGGAATAATAACTTAAGATGTTATCATTTTGTAACGACTAGATAATTGTGACCCAAGTGTAGGCTCTTTCTATTTAAAATGGTGGCCGCAAATTATTATTATATTTTCCTAACAATAAACATGAAATTGCTTTTATATTGTATTGTTAAGCTTTTCAACTATGTTTTATTGATTGCTTACATTAAAAACTATTACTGAAATTTGTGTACAATACTTTCTTCACAAAACTTTTTAAAACATTTTCTATTAATATATGAAATTATTACAAAATTTTCTGAATTTAGATTGCGCTTTAATTTTTAAGAAGTTTTGGCTGTTTTTTACCGAAAATCTTCTTTCCCATCTACATTTAGCTCCAAAAAATATCCAAAACACCTAATATTATGTTGTACAATATTATTATATTTTTTATAAATTCTAATTATAAAATAATTTAAAATAATTATGGCTGTAAACAAAATTGGCAACTCATTAATGCATTTATACTAAAATGTAATAAGTAACTTCAAAGTAATTTTTACTAAAACAATGTCGGCATTGTGTTGCACCACTTTCGAAAAATAGTGATCTCTGTAACGTAACATCATGTCAATGTTGACACAAAAATAAACGGTACGACGTCTCTGCAACCCAAATATGGACGATCAGTTCTAGTTGGGAACATACAAATTGTTTCACATAAAGTTAATTGTTACACATATCACATGTTTTCGTCTTATATTTGAGATCGTGAATTTTATTTGTATGTATCCATTTAATAATTTCTAAAACGATAGTATGCTTATAAAAATAATATAATAAAAAATAAACAAAATAAAATAAAAATATTGTTTTAAGGGGGTCCTCTGGTAATCCGAAAAATTTTTTCGATTTTTTTTTCATATTTCTATTGCTCAGATACTCAAAAACATTTTCCCAAAAGGATTTTTCAAAATTCGAAATAGTTTAGGAGATACAGGCATTTTTGTGTAGGTATGTTTTCGTCAAAATAACGCATCAGCAAAGTTGTTTATTTGCCTGCAGTCATTAGTCGAAAATTCTGTGGAATTCTTCCAAAATATGTATTGATATTACAAAATATACACACACAGTATGTATACATGCAGTATGTATACATGCATGTTTTGATTTGGTGGACCTGGTGAGTCCAGCTGGTGCGCCTATCAAAAGTCAGCAGCAGAAGGCTCATTAGCCTCATTTCACCACACGTACGCCCCACTTGATGGAAAGGTTCTGCAAGTAATGAAGCCCATATACGAAGCGTTATCATCCGACGATCTACTCAACCGATGCACTGGAGGTGAAACGCAAAATTGTAACGAATCGTTCAACTCGCTTTTGTGGACCTTTGCGCCGAAACATATCCACTGTGGTGCTACCACAGTCGAAATCGCAAATTTTCTGGCAACCTGCATTTTCAACGAAGGCTTCACAAGTATTTTAAAAATAATGTCAACAATGGGTATTGTCATCGGCCCACAAGCCGAGATGTATGCTGAATCTCGCGACGGAAAACGACTTCAACGCTCAGAGCTAAAAACGTACGCATCATCGAAAGAGGGTCGCACAGCCCGCAGAGCCCAAAAAGCCATGGAAAACTCGTTTTATGAGATGGAGGAAGGCACACTTTATGGGGCTGTAATTGCCGATTAATATTCGTAAGTATTGTATTAAAAAAAATATGTGTTAATGTCATTTGTGTGCCTCAAAATTGAAGTCAAAACTTTAAACGCGTTTTTCTCGAAACCATGTTTTTCAAAACTTTGCGCACGATAACTCAAACAGTTTTTGACCGATTTTGATATATGAGGCATGAAACGACGCAGAATTTACGCCGCTATAGCCCCTACCTCAAATTTGCCGAAAAAATAATGTTTACTATTTTTTTTCTACACTAGACTACAAAAAAAAAGGTCGAAATTCGATTTTTCATTTTCAAAGTGGCGGCTCCCCCCCTAAAAAAATTTCAATTTTTGTTTCCGAGGTAGGGGCTATAGGGACATTCATTCTAAGTAACTGAATATTTTTTTTTTTTCAGACGATGTTTACTCTTGGAATCGTGCGCAATTTGGACCCACCTGTTTTCCGGAGAACCTCGTTACCAGGCCGAGAACTTTCTGAACGGTCCATAAATTCACTTTTTCAAAATTTTGTATTTTTTTCAATAAATTAAGCTACCCAAATCAAAAAACGGAACTAAAATATCTTTACTCGTTCTCTTTCCACAATATTTTGAAAAAAGGCTAAAATTTGGCATAGATTACCAGAGGACCCCCTTAAAAAATATTTGTGGTTTGTGAGGTGACAAGCAATTCATTATAACACAAGATGACTTTTCAAAAATTTAGGTACTTATTTCTAATATCAAATAATAAAATTGACTTCAGAATAAAAAATAGCCATAATGAAATATGTATACAGTTTTCAAAGATATTTGTGCTTTGTGAAGTGATAAACAGTGAATTTAACACAATATGATTTTTCAAAAAATTAGCCACTTACTTCTAATATAAAATAATGTCAGTGACTTCAAAAATAGAAAATAAACAAAATAAATTAAATATTAGTTTTCAAAGATATTTGTGTTTTGTAAAGAGATAAACAGTTAATTTCAACACAATATGATTTTTAAAAAATGTAGGTACTTATTTCTCATATAAAATAATATACATAAGTGACTTCAAAAATAAAAAATAAACAAAATAAAATATATATAAATTTTTTATGGCAACTGTTATTTAATTTTGATTTTAAAAGATAATTGCTGATTATTGGATTCGATAAGTAAACTTGCAAATATTGTCTATTATTGTTTTGGTAGTCTTATATATTTAACTTTTTTTGGACTTTTAAAATAATTTTTGTAAGCTTAAAGCTTGCATGCAGAAATGTGGAATTTTCAGAAAGGTCAGAATTTTAAGTTTAGAATTTTTTTCAGAAAAGAGTGCGCTATTCGTTTTTATGCAATTTTGTGATGTCAACTTGTTCTTAAAACAAATATGTAATTTACTCATTAAGTTCGAAGAAATGTACAGCGTAAACTTATAGCTTTACTCTACTGTATATATACGTCGATCATCTAATACTATGATTAAGATTTTGCTTAATAAAAGTGAAAAAAAAACTTTATAATAAAAAATTCCCAAATTCCCATGCAATTAAAAAAATACCATGCTGAATTCCCACGCCAATTAAAAAATACCACGCTGAATTAAAAAATACCATGGGAATTCCCAAAAAAAAAAATTCCCAAGACCAATTAAAAATTACCACGAATGGGATTTTTCCCACAATACTGGCAACCTTGCCGGTATTGTAAATTGCGGTTTTCCACAGAAACTAAAACACCGGTTTATAAGAAAACCTTTTTTTACATCTTTACCGAGTGGCTGTTTCGTAGATGTTGGCGCAATTTTGAAGTCCCATCTCCTTTTTTCAACCTTTTTATGCAGAGGTTAGTTACACTCTGCCATACAATTCTCCACTTTTTTAAAATATCGCCTCTTCATTTACATTTTAGGTATCATTACAGTTTCGGATAGGGAAAGAGTAAGCAATTTTCTAAAGTAAATAGCTTGGGCCCCTTATTAGATATTAACATAAATTTTTTTATATTTGTTCATCCTTGGAGATTGAAAACAAAATATTTTCATAATTTGTATGACTTATAGATGGCGCCAAAGTGAAGTGTTGAAAAATCCGGTGTCCATATGGCAGACAGTTAATCTCTGGAATGGGACGTCTGAAAAAAAAAACACAAAAAAGCTTCTTAAAGAGGGATGCCTTCCGCCCAGCAATCTACCATAATATTTAAAAAATTGAAGAAAGAAAAAAAATTGGGCAATCTTTAAAAAAAATCTACCACATTTTGGACCTTTAACTTTTGCTAATTAAATTTTTTTGGAGAATATGTTAGTAAAGAAAATAAAACAAGGGTTTCAAAATCGGCGGAGCCAATCCTGAGTAAACTGTCCGCCAATGGAAAAATATTGTTTCAAGAAAAACGCGTTTAAAAAATTTTATTATTAAGAAAACTACTTTATTTCAATCTTCAAAGATGCACAAATTTTTTGAAACAAAATGTATGTTTATATCTAATACAGGGCCCAAGTATCCGAAACTGTAATGGTATCTTAAAATATCTTATTTAGTTCTATTTTTTGAAAATTGGCAATGTTCATTTATCATCGCTGTCTTTTTGTCAGGGTTGCTGGTTGATAAATTCTCGTTTTCGGTTTTTGGCATTTTCCACCGGTGTTGCGGTATTTTTCCTTCTAAGAAAATACCGAAAAAGCACAGGTTTTTTTAAAAAAAAACCGATCATTCTTAAACACAAACCTTTTTTTGCCATCCTTAGTTCTATAGTCATAAAAGTGTAACAAGGTCATGTTGGCGAGTCGATTCAAAAACAACTTTAACAGTTTTAAGTGTAAATTCGTTTTTTATTTAAAAACGTTGGTACCACTGTTAGTGCGCTTGCTTGTAATATTGTTTAAAGAGTTGGTTGGAATTAGCGACCATAGATAAGCAGTATTATTTATCTTTTTTTTTTATTTTTCAATCCGAGTAAAAATATTATTGGCTAAACAGAGCTCAAATAGCGATTAAACAAGGACCACACAAGGGCCAAACAAGGGTCGAACATGGTTCAAAAGTAATTAAAAAAGTGTACTCGCCCAAACTGCTGCCGAACATGGGACGAACAGTGGCCATTTTGAAACTATATTCTGCTATCAATTTTGCTCTTAAGCTTATGCCTAAACAAAAACATGTACACATTAAAATAACACAAGCAAAAAGGGTTGTCCATAACAAATGCTTCCACAGCAACAAAAGCAATCACATTAGTTCTAAAAATTTACTGAGTTGCTTAAGCATTATATGCATACGCAAATAACAAGAAAACTTCTTCAATGCACTGATGCTGATGTTATAGTTCTTTGCATTTGGTCTTGAAATAACTATTTTTGCGCATGCATTGATTTTTAGTACAGTCTTAGAGAACTGGCATTAATTTGACTATTTCACAATTAACATTTGTTGTGTAGTGTTCTTTTTTAATGCATTAGTAGTAAGTAAACTGGCCATTTCAGCCCTTAAAGAACTTTGACCTAGCTTCTATTGATCAATTCTGTTGTGCGTGTTATTAAATGTTTGATCACAAATGACCGAGAACTGGACCTACGTGTTTTATGCCGACTCCGAACGGCTTATGTTCTCAAGAAGCTTTACATGGCAATTTTTACTCTCTGAAGTTTGCCATTGTCTGCAGAGAGGTGACGACCGAACAGAAAAATTAATTCAATTGAAAAAACTTTCTGTCTGAGCTGGAATTGAACCCGGGCTACCGCGGTTCTTAGCTTAGGGGCCACGCACTCTACCCACTAGGCTACGGCCGCCACATTAGGTAAGCATTAAAGGCAAGCACAAAAAGTTTTCTCTGCCCCATGCATTTCTTATGGCAGAAAAGACAACTAGTGTTAGAATTCCCACCAATGAAATTAAATGGGCATTAAAAATTTGGCCAAAGTCTAATCAAATATCAATAAATACAGTAATTCATGTATGTTTAAGCTTAATTTTTTCGCCATTCAAATTTGATGTGCATTCAATCCAAGTTTTAATGTTAGAAAAAACGTGGCATAAGTATAATTTATGTATCGTATCCTTATTCGATCCATTTACGACTACTGTTCTGCCACAAAGTCCAGAAAACTGAATATACATAATAAGTAATATACAAAAAAACACTTTTTGTATTTTCATTCAAATCCGGTTTGAATACCTACATTTATATATATTCGACCCTTGTACGGACGCTGTTCCATGATTGTTTGGAAAGACTTAATTTAAAAACGGTCACTGTTCGACTTTTGATCAGACGCTGTTCGGACTTAGTTATAATTTTTGAGAAAGTGCTATATAGAATTTTAATTTATAGCAAATTTCTTCGTCATCATTGCATGTTGAAAAAATGCAATACTTCAAATAAATCAAGGTTTTGATGTGAGCCGTAAAATCTGTAGATTTACAAAAGCTTTTAAATTAGTTTTAAAAAAAAAATTTTTTTACCAACATAACAAAATGTAGTGCAAGACTTTATAAGTTTTTAAAAGCCAAAGCAGAATAACTTGGGAAAAATTTTAAAGAATTTTTCACTAACACAAAGTTACTGAAAAAGTCCACCGCAGCACAGCGTACTCAAATACGAGCAAAATACAAATTGAATAGGAATAATGAATTCAGTGCACGTTTTCTATCAGCAGCAACAGCAGCATCGTTGAAGAAAAATCAATACCAAAGAAAACCTAATCAACACATTGCAAGAGGAAGAGGAATACATAAAAAATATATATAAAAACAACAAAATAGTGCAAAGGAAAATATAAAGGTTTCCACACAGAGTCCACAGCCACTCGCACACAACGCAACTTCCGGTCTAGCGTATCCTGCGTGTGTTAATGAAACTTGGTAAAAGCTGTAGATAGAGGAACTTGGATTTTTAGACTAGCGAACAAAGTGAAGAAAATTGCTAATTTTTTTTTATCAAAGTAATTTCAAAGCTAAACAGAATGTCCAAAAAGCGGATTTTTAAAGAAAATCCCAGAAAAATCACATATTTATCTAACTACTTTGTTGGAGCTAAAATTTTTCATTTTCATCTCTCAAATTATTGATGAATTGAGCTCAAAGAAATGACATTGATTAAGTTCAAAATTTCAATTGTTTATGGATCAACATTAATCAGGAAATTTGGAGCGCTTAGTGAGCGGTGGCCCACCAACACCAATAACAACAATAACACAACACAACACAACCAACAAATAGCCGGAGACAGGAAATCATTTCGTTATTACAAATGATGCTACTTATATTGCACTGATCGGGGTATTGTGACAAAAAAGGGGCATCTGAGCGAATTGCAGGAGTAGAAGCTGAATGTAAAGAGAGTTAAATAAAGCGCAAAGTGATGTCAAGATTTATGACATTTCTTTAAAATCACACACATCCGCGTGGAGTGTACGTTCTGGTAGAAGGACGACTATGACGACGACGACGACTTTGTGGCTGATAGCCTTTCTTAGCCTGTCTATGGCTTGATGCAAGGTTGTTTTTCTTTTAATTTGACACAATCATATGTGACCCCGAGTGCCACCCTACATATCTTCAGTTTCAACAATTTTTCATATGTTGCTGTGTCACCCTAATTTTTTTTCCCTCCACTCGGACATTATGTCACTTTGCCGCATACAGTTAAAACATACAGGCAATTTCTGTGCATCTTTCCTACGGCTGTCACATGATAAATGACCGTAGACCTTCTTGTTTCTTGTGTCCTGTATGAATTATGACTTTTTGTTCTTCATCTTCTTCTTCTTCGCCTGCGTTGTTGTTCATATTTTTTCATCACTTTCACTGTTTTGATAAGTTTAATTTAAGTCATTCTTGCAGAACATTGCCAATTCTTAAATACCCTGGAGGCTGATCCTTTAGACAAATGCGGAAATTGCCTTCTGTTGTCTCAAAAATGGTCGCTAAGACGCTGTTGCAGTGTGAGCGCACGCGACTTTTTCTCTCATACTTGTTCTTGTCACGCTACACATTATAACAGCAGCAACAACAACAGCAATAATAACCAACAATAACAATAATAGCAATAATAAAAGTGACAGCCGAAGTGTCAACGCATAAGCAAAATGCTAATTTAACCCTTTTCAGTATTCATAGTCTAACGGTTCACAGTTATGTTTAATAGACTCGCTCCTTCTTCGCTCACTTCCTTTGAGTGATAAGATAAATCTTGCCATCATTTGCATTTCTTAAATATGTTCCGCTGGGGATTTCCCGCTACTCGAGTATTAGAATGAGCTGTATTTTTGGCTCAAAGCGTCTTCACCACTCGCAGTGTATTAAGACATTAACATGATTTCTCGATGATGTATATAGGTATGTATGTTAGTATGTGTATTTATGGGTCGGTCGGTGTTAATCCGCAAAAGGGTTTGCACATCTATCACTTTGAATTACTTTATATGATTAAAATTGTTAGCAATTAAAATATACCGTTCCTCTTGTACGATATGTATTTAAGTTGCTGTAGCTGAGAGAAGTGAAGTGATGTTCGAAAAGTGACATGACCGAGAAAATATTGTGATTGGGGAAGAACTGCCTGAGCTCTGAAGAGAAAATAAATATATTTTCCTTAGATGACTAAAAAAATATAATGCACCAGTCCACTTACTTTTCATCACTACATCAACTACAACAAAATTACAACAAGATCACTTCATTGACTTAATTTCTATGTGTTTGTTGTTTATCGTCTAATATCGTCGTAATATACGTTCATACATGCACCTATCTAAAATCGGTTTTTTGTCCACAAATCTCAATTTTGAGAGTATATTACAAAAACTTAGTATAAAGATATCTTATTTTGAGCCGAGTTTGTATCCACTGTTACACCGTGTAGTTCGTACATTCTACGAATAACTCGTACGGTCAACCTACAAATGAATTTTTTCTTCTAATATAATTTTTCATTCGTAAATAGTACAAAGCATTAGTAAATACCAGTGATGTGCGGCGTAGAGAACATGATGTCGACAATACTATTGTCGACGGTGTCGACAATGTCGTGTAGACAATTGCTTTTAACAACGTGTAGATAATTAATGTAACAGGCTGCATTTTTATTGTAATATTTAATTAAATTGAGTCCAAGTTCGAAGTATTCCTTATTTTTACGCCTTCTGGGCATGGCTTTTGTTTGTTAAATTGTAAAATTTGTTACTTTATGTTAATTAAACGACTTTTCAAGAGGTTTTAAGAATCAGCATAATATAAATGGAACTTGCATTTTCGCAGTGTTGCATTTTGTTGACATTGTTTACACAATTCTCGACATTGTCTACATTGTCGACACATACTGCATTGTCGACACCAAAATGTCGACAATTAAAGACGACGCGTCGAGGAACATCACTGGTAAATACTACGAATGTAATGAAAATAATTACGAAGTTATTCGCACGAGAAATTTACGAATATTATTATTTATATTATCACAATCATTTGTAAAATGCACTAATACAAACCGATTTATTTTTGCTTACGAATATCACTAGTATATAAAACGAATATATTCATAAATACTATATCAGGTATTAGTTACATTTTACGAATGAATTAGTAAAGATATCATAATACAAATACTTTGTATATTGTACGAATAATATGAGAACAGAACAAGAAAAATGCAACCCTGTCAAAAATCAGCTAAATAATAAAATTAAGCAATTTACATCCATTATAACAAAATCTTTATTTATAAATTACAAACGATACCTAGAAATCCGCTGGGCAACGCTCAATGTTATAGAGTTTTCTTTTCTCGTGATAATATTGCATTTCGCCTTTACGATTTCACAAGGGTAGAAAGTGTCGCACTTTTGCCGGATAAGAGTGCAACATTTTGAGAAAAGAACACGCAACCCTATAAATATGCTGAGTAAAGAATACGAAAATTTGACAGCTCCGGCGTAGGGCAGAATAAATGCAACATTATCGCGATAAAAGGAAACGCCATAAGACTACTCTTTCCACTTTTACCTTCTGTTTTTCTCTTTTGCTATCACAGGATCATATTGATGCTGAAATGGTACAAAACTTAAATTCATCTTCTTGGCCTTGATTAGTTTTTTTTTATATGAATTGTGTACAGTGGAATTTATGGTTTTTGTTTTATCATAGTCTTTATTCTCAAGGGTCTGACATGTTTCAATCGTACCTATTATATATAAATTTGAATTCGACTGTAAACATGACTCATGCCCGTCAATTAATGATTCATTTTATTAGTCTTGAGCCCAAAAAGCCACATTTCTTATACAACAATGAAAATATATCGATTTTTTTTTAAATTTCTTTGTCATTTAAGACCAAAAAAAAAGTAATCTCCCAAATTTTGAGGTTACACTTCGTCTTCTCATCAACTTTGTGATTAGGGCTGTTCGCATTTCAAACCGGTCATTAAATCGTTTGTCAAATACAATAGAACAACGTGAAATTTCCATGGAATTCCCACATTGTTCTATTGGATTTTACAAACGATTTGGTGAGTGTGAACAGAGCAATTAGTGATTGGTAAAAACTAAAGGTCTGCACGGGTATGTCTGGAAAGATCTTCAACACATTCTCAAATTTTCAAACACGCTTCCCATGACAGAATTACCAGGTACTATTAATCGCTACTTTTACTCGTTACTTTGAGCATATAGTGTCAAATTGATGTCAAATAAAAGTACTGCAAACACACCAAGAAGTAAAAGAGGATTTTTACTTTTACCCAGATGTCTACATATGAACATTAACAGGTGACGAAATTGACGAACTGCACGAGGAAGTCTTAGAGTACGTTGCAGGCTACATAATAAAAAGGCTACATTTTGAAAGTTTTCACAGTAAAGACTGCTCCTTTACATGGGTGAATGAAGTCTCGCAGGGAGGGCTGAAAAAGCCATCAGCTGCATTTATGGAAAAAAAGAAAAGATTTGGAGGCGATTTTTAATCAAGCCAATGGTAGGAACATTTAGTGTGCAAGGAGTACAGAAAAAAACTCGCTGAAATGTGTTCACCAAACGAACTTCCGGAACCTGTGAAAGAGCTCTTAATAAAATGCAGAATGCATTTTCGGATACAAAATTTTCTGATATGTTGATAAACCATTGATGAACGAATTTGCATTTAAGATTTCCAAAATGTTCTTGAGCTTTTTCTTAAAAATTAAAACTCCCTTTTCCGATTCCGCGTGAAAAATTATTCATGATAGGGCTGATTCTATTACGCTAAACGATACAAAAGCTTTATAGTATTTGAACTTTTTAAAGTCAGACATTAGAACATAAAAGTCACGCCACTAACATCAAGTGCAAGGACAAGATAAATACTTAAATTTGATATTTGTATTAAGTTTTGTAAAATTACAAAAACAAAATGCATAATTTTTATTCCCAAAAGCATTTTTACTCAAAGCTACTGGCTGCATTGTAAGATTATTTAATAAAAATTATTATAATGTAGTGTTTTGTATACATTTTTTTATGATTTCCTACAGTAAAATGATGATTTCCATTTATATTTCCAAACAAAAATACACAAAAAATAAGCTGATTTTAAAAAGACAACACTTTATTAAAGGTGAAAAACAATAACTTTCAAATATTGGATATTTTATAAAAACTAATCACAAATACACCACATTGTGAATACCCCTGTCGTTTGCAGATTTCTGATTTGAAATAATACAAGAAGCAATACTGTTTCTACCTACTCGCTACATTTTGACACTATATGCCCAAAATGACAGTTTATCCCCAGCTGATTTTCAGCGAATAATAATACCTGGTAATTATATTATGCACGCTTCCAACTCTCATTCGAAAAAGCGAAACGAATAAAAAAAACACAAAAAGTGGTTGTTGTCGTTAGAGTGTTAATAATGAGAGAATGGAGACAAGAGAGTATGGAGACATGAGAGAAATGAAACATGAGAGATGGAATGGAATGAATGGAGTGAATGGAATGTCTTGTTTGTAATATGATAGAGAAGAATTTCTTGCACTGGTTTCAGTCTGTGTGTGAAATTTATGTTATTTTTATTTATTTTCTTTATTTTTTTGGCTTAATTTTTAAAAATACATACATATTAACACAAACTTAAAAAAATATAAATAAATTACATTTTCAAAAAGTAATTCTTTTTTTTTGCCTTTAAATGCTTTACTGTACACAGACTATTCTTCTTGCTAGATTTTAATTTGTCTGTTTTTATTCGCTTGTTTGTACTATAAACAATCACATTTACTTCAATACATACTTTCATTAACAAACTAAATTCAAGACATTCCATAATTGGAATGTCTCCATAATAATTGAGAATTATGAGAGTAAATTTCGATTTATTTGAGAGTGAGCTCGGTCGAACTGTCAGAATGGATGAAAAGAAATGAAGAAAATGAATGCTTAGAACAAAGAAAAGCACAGTGACAACCTTATAAACAGTGTGACCAGAAGATTTTTAAAAAATATGCTTTTTGTTAAAAAAAAAATATGCTAAATATTCCACTTTCCATTTTTATATTCCACAAAAATATTCCACTCTCAATTTCAAAGATATATATCTAAATAAGTCTAAATATGCATATAAAAAAAACACAGAAGCAAGTTTAAAAACATTTATTTATTTGATTACTATCGCACTTAAATTTATTTTCTTCTTTTATAAAAAATTATAAACATTGTTATGGTTTTTTGAATTTTAAGTAACGATATACAATATACAAAACTAAAATTCAGGCACATCTTCGAGGTCAATTCTTAAATTGTTGCTGTATTATTATCATAGAAATTCGCATTTTTAAATTTTTTTATTAAGCTATCTGGTATTTGATAGGCATTACAACATTTTTTTTGAGCATGCAGCCATGTTTTATCTAATAGTTTTTCTTGCATTCTATTTCGAATTTTTGTTTAAATAAGAAAGAATCATATAACTAAAAATGTTCTCAACCTCAGCATTTCTAAATGGTAAGCTAAGCGAGAAAAGCACAAATTTTGATAAATCTTCAGATTCCGAACTTTGAGCAATAACTTATTTTTCTGCTTTATTGTTTTGAATCCACATTTTAAAATAGTTAAAAGAAATAGCTCTTGTTAGCAATAATAGTGGTATTCACGATGTGGCGCATTTGTGATAAATTTTTGCAAAATTTACAATACTTACAACTTATTGTGATCGAACCTTCAGTAAAGTATATATTGTATTTTTAAAATCAATTATATTAATTTTTATTAAATAAACTCACAGCGTAGCCTTTAGCTTGCTCCATGCTGAGTAGAAATGCTTGTACAATCAGCTGATCTAATACACAACTTGTATATTTTCCACAGGGTTGTATTTTGAAAACTGAATTTTGTTTTTGTTATATTATATATACTACAAATATCAAATTTATCAAAAATACACAATACAAGGGAAAATACATCACATCGTGAATACCCCTAATGTTTTCTTCAGTAAATTACTTACTGCTGTAAAATAATCCATAAAAAAATCTAACCAAACTAATATATAAACAAATTTACTTCACTTATTAAGCTGCATGAAGTTATTACATGAATTGCAATAAAATTGACAACGAAGAAGTTAACCACAAAATTAATTCCTTATATTGCGTTTTACAAGGTGGTTCAGAGATAAACAAAAAAAAAATGTCGATAGCCAAAAAAAAACCCATTTAGTAACCAAATAGAAATTTTTTTTATTGCAATTTTTGTGAATTTTGAAAAATATAGTCATACGAAAAATATTCCACTTTAATGCTGCTTTTATAAAAAAAAAAAATATGCTTCCCGAAGCTAAAATATGCCAAAGTGGAATATAATATTCCACTCTGGTCACACTGCTTATAAATGAACCTTGTTCTATTCTATTCGTTTATTGAGGCTGTTCGTTTAGTTTCGTTTCGTTGCCTGTATAACGAATGGAATGAATATTCGTTTCGTTCCTTGAATTTACTCTCAATTAGAGTTCTCTTCTCGAATCATTCTCAATTGGCAGAAAAGCAACACATTCATGCAGATCCTTAGTATAAACTGATGACACGAAAAATAAAAAAAAAATTGAAACTTTTTGCAAAAAAAAAAAAATTAAAAAAATAAATTTTAGAAAAAGTGGTGCTATTTTTGAACGGATCGCTATTATTTTTGTAAAACCAAGCTTTTAGTGAAGATTGTTACTTTAAAAAATATTCTGCTTTCCAAAATACTTAAAAATGTTATGTTTGCATAATTCTTTTTACATTTGTTGATAAAAAAACCTACGTAAAAATATTATGATCTCTCGCATTTTTTTATATAAAGCAACTTACCGATTTGCACTGGCCTCAGTTGTTAAAATTTTTGCGGCCAATCATCAACCTACACATCCTTATCCAACTCTATTTTGAACATGCTAATTTTGGGTGATTTTTAAGCTCTTCTAAAAAATAGTTCTAAGGAATGCGTTTTTTTGGCAGGGGCTGTATGCAAATTAACATATATAAATAAATATCAGTTGCTTTCGTTTTCGTTGTTTGTTATTATTTTTTGTTAGTTTTCAGCAAGATTACTATTACTACTGCGCAATTGCCTTGAGCTACAGCTCTTATCTAGCTTTGCCGGATTCTGAGCCGCAGCAGCAGCCACACTACTTCGCTCCGGTTTGTGAGAAGATCCGGACTCCTTGTTTTTTCTATTTTTCTTTACCTTGTTGAACATAATAGGACAAATCTTATATATTAACTAGCAAATACCCGCTGCTTCGCCTGCGATAAAAATATTTAATACCATGTAAAAATTTTAAATCTTAAAATTTAAGTATTTATTTATATTGAATCAAATTCTAAATATAAAAATTATTGTGTTTGTTTTGTTTGATTATGTAAAAATGTTATGAATATTAAAAAATTACTTTATTTAATTTTAATATTTTATTTAAACTGTAAATGTTATGATGACATAAATTTACCTGGCTTTCTTTTTTTTTTTGTAATTTTTTACATATATTCTGAAAATAAATATATTCTTAAATTTAAAAAAAGACCGTTATAATGACATCCAACTATGGCGATATCTTAAAAACTATAGACTTTCTCAATGCACAACAATGCATTTTTGTATGGACAGTCGTTTATTAATAAAATTAACGGTAAAAATTAAAATCTTTTCTTTTCGGAAATATTTTGTACAGATATAAGGTATGTTTTAAAAAAACCTGTTATTATGACATTAAAATCATTGCGATATCTCAAAACTATAGATTTTCTCAGTATAACTGATTTTCTTAAGCCTCAGAATGAGAAAAAACGATTGAAATTTCATGTTTTGACTTAGCAAGCAAACATTTCCGCCATTTTCAAATCGATTTTCATCAAATTTTCTTTGCTTGAAAGTTCAATTAACTAAATTGGGAAAATGAGAAAAGGTTTACTGTTACCTCACCAATACAATGTTTTATGTTGTTTTCAAAGAACCTCTAAATATCCAACTTGGACTCAAAAATAGGCCAAGAGTTACTTTTATTGTACATATTTATTTTTAATTTTAATTTTTTTTTTAATTTTCATTTTTTTTATTCTTTCATATAACATAATTTATCTGCAAAAATTTATCTTTTTTGACACAAACAGTGTCTATCATTAAAAATCATTGGCCACCCATCCCCTCTATAATTTTTTAATGAAAAATAATTTTCCTAAAATGCTTTTGTTATTGTTTTTGCAATGTTCTACAGCTTAAAAACTAATTTATGTGAAAAACTTTTTTAAATAAAGCTTAAAAAATAATTCTGCGAAAAATATTTCAAATATTTCAAACTATTCTAAAGTTATATAAGGTAAGTTACCCAAATAAGGCCAACCTAACGGTTTTTACCAGACAGAAGAGAAACGGGTCTTTTCAAACTTATTTTTGCAATTTTGTATTTTTGTTTATTCAATTCTTTTTTCAAAAACATAAAAATAAAGCATGAAAAAGTAAAAAGTATATCCAGCTCAGAAGGTTTTAAAAAGGTCTGATTTTTGTCATATTAGGACCACCATGTCTAAATAAGGCCCAATATATAACGGTTTTAGAAACATAACAAAACAGTCAGAAAATAATAAAATAAGAACACATATTGTTATTACAAATGTTGTTTTACATTTATACTAAACATAAATGCTTTGCATAGCTTTTTTTACAAAAACTTTTCTCGAAAAAATACTTTTATTGCCAAAAGTTCATTTTGAAAATTAAAATAAAGTAACTCTGGCTTTTTAAAGAAAATTCTGGTAATTTGCTGACCGTTATAGTTGAGGGCTTTCTTTTTCGTAGTTTTTTTTTGCCAGGTAAATTTAGGTGTGGACATGAGATCGGAAAAAGAAAGCCGGAAAGAAAAAAAATGTTTGGGCCTTTTTAGGCGCTCTCAATATAATTTCATTAATCAAGTTTTTCTCGGAATACACCACAGTTAGATTTGATCAATTAACCTTTTTGTTTTCGTATATAAATACCTCTCTTGATTTTTAATTCTAAGCTGGACATAGGCAATAGTTAATTCGTAGAATAACGGACTTTTACTGCGAGCACAATATTACATCAACCACGTTGCTGACGCTACCGCTGACTTCGTTCGACTGTCACTCGCTTCACAGATGCGCAATCGAAGTAAATTTTTTTTGCATCGTGATGCAGATATGAACATGTTTAAACGCGCAAAAAATCATTTTGCAGGGAATGCAATTAATGTGCGTATTGGAAATCGGGCCTTATTAAGGCTTGGGCCTTATTTGGCGAAGAGACCTTACATAAATCTATGTTTTAATCTTTTTCCTTATCTATATATTCATAGTTAACGTTATAGTTATAGTAGACTTTGTCCTGACCCAATTCAATGAAATTTTTATGATCGTTTTGTGAATTTGTAAAAGTGTTAATTGACCTTCGAACAAAACACATGCTAGACGTTTCCATTTGAAACGTCAATGCATGACGATCATAATTTTCTGATATATACAGCATTCTTATTGATGTATAGTATTGCCCGGCAGACGTTGTCCTGCCGCAGACCACCTTACTGCTTTAAACGAATTTTCACGCTGTTCGGAAAAAAAATTTATATATTCGCCATTTTTAGTACAGTTGCCGTAAGTAGCCGTATGAACTAAATTATCAAATTTTAGTCTAATACGACCAAAACCATTCGAAATATTAATCCTGGGCGGTAATGGGGGTGTGGCTAAATTTTTTCACTTAAACCATCTCATACTCGAAACAATAGAATGCCAGAATTTCAGCTCAATTGAGCTTAAACCTAGTGCGCTTTGCTTTACTCCAAGCTTATCGTGGGTCATGCCCATTTTTAGTAAAGTTAGCGAAAGTAACCATACAACGTAGATTACCAAATTCTAGTCTCATACGAC
Source organism: Dichetophora obliterata (assembly GCA_963920525.1). Taxonomy (NCBI): domain Eukaryota; kingdom Metazoa; phylum Arthropoda; class Insecta; order Diptera; family Sciomyzidae; genus Dichetophora; species Dichetophora obliterata. Next base: position 157,485,114 of record OY986438.1, read on the forward strand.
CAAAATCGTCTGAAATATAGCATCTTTTGCAAAAAGTGGGCATGGAAAGTAGACATGGCAAATCTAACATAGCATATTACGATAAAGTTGGAATAACAAATCGTTTGATAACTATATCGTGTTAATCTGTTCAGTGGTTCTTGCGTGATTGTCAAACGTCCGTGCAGTGTCACAACGCTTTTATATATTTGTATAGATAGACTAACAAAATCTCAAGTGGGGAAAAGCTGGCTGGCAAGGCTGCAAAACATAATTAATGCTGATAACAAAATTCTGGCAACTCCCCTCAAAACATTAACAAAGAAAATTAATTAACACTGTATGAAAGCAAGAATCTCAATGAAAGTAAAGCTGGATTCACTGATCACCTTCAGCATGTTTAGCAATTTTTTTTTATATGAAGTTTTCGCTCAGAGAGAAAACTTTCTGCACGCTCTCAACTTGATTAACATTATTTTAAATCACACAAAAACATTCTGAAGGTTATCAGTGAATCCAGCTTGGTAAGCTATAACAATCTTTATTATCATAGGAATTGAATAAAAAAAGAATTATCAAAATCGGTTCAGCGCTTACCGAGCTTATTCTGAATCAAATTCATGAGTCTCCTTTTATATAATAGTATAGATAGATAGATACTATTATATACTATTATAATAGTATAGATAGATAGATAGACAACATCAAATGTTGTCGTATACTTTTTGATATTTATTTTAGAACAAGGGCATTTAAACGTATATCATTCGAAATGTACTGAACCATAGATGTGCCGAATCATGTTAAATTTTAAATTGATGACCTCTGACCCGAAATATTAAAGTTGAAATTTTATATTGATTTTAATAAGGAATCTCAGGGCTAAGAAGAGGTAGAATGGTGAATGAGCTATCGGATGAAAGGTATGGACGCAGAGGCTTGCTCAACATGATTGGATTTTAGATTGTTGACCTTTGACCTGAAATAAGAGCGTACAAAGAACATTTCTTTAATAAAAGCTTAACTATAAGAGATGGAAGAACGTGATGTAAAAAGGAATTTTAGAAATTAATAAGATGTGTAAGAAATACTTGAGACATTTTGCGCCATCTCTTACGGATACCCTACCATAAGCTTTTTTTTAGTGTAACATGAGTGAATATATATGGTTTTGGTGAAATTTCTCACAAATAGTAAATATTGAAAAATTCACGTTATTTTCCCATCAATATTTTTGCGATATCTCGAAAACTATAGATGTTCTCAGTACAACGTATTTTTTGTATGAGATGTCGTTGATTAAGAAAAATAACGGTATGCGAAAGCTTTTTGGGTAATATTTGTTACAGATGGTATGTTAAAAAAAAATGCCCGTTATTTTGACATTAAAACTATTGCGATAATTTGAAAACTCAGGATTTTCTTAGTACAAAGCATTTTCTTAGGGCAAGGCCTCAGAATGAGAAAAAATCTATCTAAATATCAAGTTTTGATTTGGCTTGAAAATATCTCCGCTATTTTTCAATTTCAAATCAAATTTTCACTGACTAATTTTCACTCAATTAAATCAATATAGAAAAATGGAAATATATTTATAACAATAAATTTTTTAACTCATAAATTTTTTGATACATATTGTTTTCAAAAAGTACCTAAACTATTCAATGTTCGCTCCAAAAATAAGTCAAAAGTGGTTTTTTTTTATTTGTACTAAAAAATGTAATAAAACAAAAACCACTTTTGACTTATTTTTTTTATAAATTGTAGATTCTCACACTCTTTCATATAACATATCATTTGTCTGCAAAAAGTACTACGTTTTGACAGAAAACTCAATAAACAGTCTCTATCATTAAAAATCATGTGCATTCGGCCTAGATTTTATGAAGAAAATAAATTTTTCCTAAATTTTGTTTTTAAATTTTTATAAAGTAATACAGCTTCCAAAGTAGTTTTGGTGAAAACATTTCTTAATATCTCGTACCAATCAAAAGCTTTAAATAAATGTATATTTTCATACCACGAAGAACGAAAGATGTACATTTTTTAGTGTTAATTTTAAATAGAACGGAACAAATCATTTAGCCATTTAGCAAAAATGAGAAGAAACAAATTTGGACTGGTGACCTATGATCTGAAATATGAGCGTTAAAAAAAAAATTAAGTTTGCTTTCCGAAAAATGTTAAGCCATAAGAGCAACCATAAAGTGTTTAAAAGAAACGTTGAAGAAAAAACATAATTGGACCATATTATACATATGACTCCTCCAAGAATCACCTTAAGGGCAATAACAGCTATGAACTGTTTCCGGCAATTTTCTTCATTTATTGAGTTTTTTTGTAGAGGTCCCAAAAAGACTGGCTGAAAGGGTTGGATAAGTTTGGAAGAAATATTGGTGGGATAAATAATAGGGCCAGCTCATATATTTACTGCTCTCGATGTTAATTCGGAAGGAATATTAACTCTGTTGGACAAATTTTTGGAAGCAGTTTTTCCAGTGAAGCTCTCATGCTATAATACTAAAGGGTTTATGTTTGTGTTTGCGTTCACTTACACAAACTTCACCGCTACGTTAGCGTTAATTTTTGTTCACTGCTTTACAAACAGTTGGTCGATTTTCGACCACAGGCGATACTAGTAAGACTAAATACATCCAAAAGTCGCCAGCTACCCGGATGGCTTCGTGAGTGATTGAACTTGTTTTTAAAATAGGCCTCCAGCAATCCTCGGCATGGGTCACATGACAGCTTGATTCAGCCCTTTACTAAACACCGATGGGAAGGACCTGACCCAGGAATCGCTAGGAATATTGACAGTCGAGGCACTGACCCCTTCATCCTCCCCTTAGCTAACCGCCGCCTTACAGAGTAACTGATATACCCGGTGTTACTCGAGAGTCATTTACATAAACATTTCAATATACACCTCTCTATTAAATAATTTTTAAATTCTGGAATAATGAAAAACGTGTTGAATTTTTAGTTTGAGTTATCGTAAGAAAGGTTATTGAATGGACTTTAATCCAAAAATATTTTTGGAAAATTTTGGTGTTTGGGGGTCCCTTGCGGTGAGCTAATTGAATTCAAAGAAGGGGTACGAAAAACACAATTTAAAAATGCAAAAGCTAGCAAAATTAACTTTTCAACAATATAAAAATTATGGTGGACTCAATGGGTTCTTGAGATGAGGACATTTTAACATCTCAACAATAATTTATATAACAATATCTTGAACTTTTTAACAAAAAAAAAAAAAATTTAATTAAATATATTTAAAAATAGCGGAGATGTTTGCATCGAAAGTAAAAACTTTGATTTCCATATAATTTTTTTTCCATTCTTAGGTAACGATGTTTTATAAAAAAGTCACTGTACTGAAAATTTCTGCAATTTTTAATATATGTGTTGAGTGTTTTTGATGTCAAAAGAACAAAAGATTTTTATAATTAAATACACCAAAAATGATGGTAAAAGTATTATAATAGCAAAAATACCGTTAGTTTACAAATTTCGTAGGGGGAGTTTAAAAATCTCCAAACAAACAAACAAAAAACAAACAGAAATTCAGTTTTAATACTATTGATAAATATCTTAACCCATTAACAGCGGCTTCCAACCGCTTTGTAAGGTTTGTTTAAAATTTTAAGTGCTTTCTTATATTGATCACAGAAACTACCACATCAAATTTCCACTTTGCATCTTTCACCGTAGTCGAGATATGAGTTGGGCATAGAAATACCCAACCGTCGCACAGAGGGTTGAAATTGAATAAAGTGGAGATTAATTGAAAAATGAAAATTTGTTTTTTTAAAAATTTTTAATACTCGATTAAAGAGCACAAAATTGTACATCACTACTGAACATTTCAATGTTATATGTTGTTTACTTTTTCTGCTGCATAGCGTTAAAGTTGAGAAATTTTTTATTTTTTGCAATGAGTTCAACAAATGGAAATTTGACATAGTTCAAAAATTAATATTTTTTTTGTACATCAAAAGATGTTATTATTATGAAACCTTCAACTTCAGGTTTTTAAGAGTACTTAAAAAAAAAAATGGTTAAAAATAATTGTGTGGAAATATGAAAAAAAATTGTTTAAAATATGTCAAAATTTTCGCCAATTTCGAAATATATGAGGAGTCTCAAACAAGAATACCGTATCATCAAGTAGAAATGACAGTTTTGTATTAAACTTCAATATCTAAGCTTCCATATTCAGCAATAAAAAGTTGCTCGTTTTTACCCGAATCTGTTTTATTTATAAAATCGTGATAATAGTCACTCTTACAAAAACAATGGCTCTTGTCCTTAATTTGTTTTGTCATGTGACAATGATGAAAGTGACGAGGTCGATGCAGAGGAGTATAACGACTTTGGGCATCAGGAGGAATATTAACAAATTCATAAATTTTTTGCTACTCGTATATAATATTGTTATGAATTTTTTTTAAAAAAATTAACTAGGAATGATTTTCGACTGGGCCGAAGTTTTGAACTTTTTATTATAGTGATAACGTCACTTTGTATGGACGATAGGCGTGATTTTTAACTTCTCCGAATTTCAAATTCAGAATGCATTTTAATTATGAAAATTATTTATATTATGCAATGAATTAATTTTTGAGGAATTAATGAAGGTTTTGCTATTTAGATGACGTCATTATGTATGAGAAGTAGGCGTGGTTTTCATCTGATTTTGCCGAATTTCATAGTTAGAATTTATATTAAAGAGAAAAACTTACGTGCAAAATTTCATGGCATTTTTTTAATTTTTGTAGATTTTGAAGAGATTTTACGTTTAAAAAAAAGTCACTCTGTATGGGAGGTAGGCGTGGTTTTCATCCGATCTGGCTGATTTTTGAACTTTATCTTCACATTTTAGATACAAGCTTAAATATCTAATTTCATGATGATAGTTTCAAAATTGCGACTTTATTCATATATCATATCATATATCATATCGAAAGACGGACGAACGGACAGAATTTTTTTTCTTATTTGGACAGGATAGGGAAACAGTACAGTACTGTTTTTTTGGACAATGTACTGTTTTATGACATGCACAAAAAACAGTACGCAAAAGTACTGTTTTTTAATAATGTACTTTTTTGTACTTTATTTTTGTACACATTTTACGTGTTGAAAATATGTTTGATTTTCTGAGTGCGAAAAAATCAGCCCGTCTGAATTGTCAATAAATTTTTTTTTTGTCATTGGCCGCATTCAGCGCAGACAACTGTTGTGAACTATAATGGTAGTGCTACCTTAGTTCACGATGCTTTTCTCTGAATGTGTTGCTACTCTACACATCAGAAGTTAGATTCAATTTAATTTTTATGTAAATTTAATTTAATTGCAAAGGTTTCTCACTCAAAATTTGCTGCATTCTTTCTGCGTTTATTAATTTAACAGCGTCAGTAACAGCATCTGACAGTTAAGCAAACAGTTGTGTTCATGTAGCATAGGATTTGTTCGCTCGATTAAAAGGCGTTCGCTACTTTATCAGTTTTAGTTAGCGCTGCCAAATTTGTACCATTCAGCGAATTTTTACACAACAGTTGCCAACTGTTGTCTGCGCTGAATGCGGCCATTGTTGCCCGTTGAAAGCACTGCTTTTTAGAGTTTACTGGTTATCTTGGATATGTTTTAAATGATGAAAGAACTGCGCGAGAAATTTGAACATCAAAAAGATGCAGGGTTTTATGGCTACTTAGCTGAAACCACCAACCATTAAGAGAATATTTAGTTGTATGTTTTTTTGTTGGAGAAAGGAAAAAATAGATTTGTACTAAAAAATTTGAAAATATAAAATTATCTGGCGAATATTTTCCTAAATTTAAGTATGCACCCTTGACTTCATGTGATGTGGAAAGAAGCTTCTCCGCATACAAAATGATATTTTCTGAAAAGCGTCAAAATGTCACCATCGAACACTTACAAGAAGTTTCAAAAATATATTGTTGTATGAATTATAGAACATAATTTTGAACAGATAATCTACACATAAATAGGCGTAGGAAAAACAGTTCGGTACCATTTTCACCCGTGTTTCTCAACCGATTTGGATAATTTTTCGTTGAAGTGAATAAGAGTAGGGAAAAGGAGTGCGCAGAATACTTTTTCTGACCTTTGACCTGAAATATGAGCGATCAAAACGGAATTTCTTAAATAAAAGCTAAGCTATAAGAGATGGAAGACAACGGTGTAAAAGGAAAGATTAGACATTGCTGATATGTACAAAATATTTGACAGACATTTCTCGCTATCTTTTACGGATATAATACAATAAGTATTTTTTTATGCAACATATGCGAATATATATTGAGATTGTAAAATTTCTTACAAACTTACAACAGTAAACTTTGAAAAATTACCGTTATTTTGATTTTAAAATTATGGCGATATCTCGAAAACTGTAGCTTTTCTCAGTACAACGTATTTTTGTATGAAAAGTCTTGGTTGACTTTTATTCGGTTTTGGTAATATTTTTCATGGATAGTATATTAAAAAATTTCCAAAATTATTGCGATATCTCGAAAACTGTAGATTTCCTCAGTACAACGTATTTTTATATGAAAAGTCGTTGGTAGCACTGAGCGGCAAACTGAAAACAGAAATAGATTATTTTTTAACCTTTTTATACGCTCATGTGAGAACGAAAGCAATTTTGTGTATAAGTCAAATGTCACAGTGAAAAAGTTGAATTTCGACCACTGGCGATTTCTAGTTAACATGATTAGCTGTTGAAGGTAATAAAATAATTTTTACATTTTTAACACTTTTTTTCAATAAACTTTATAGATGTTTCAATTCATTTGGAAATATTATGAATTAGACCATTTTTATTACTGCATAAGCAAAAAATATGCAGCATATTTCTTGCATATGCTTTTGCATAAAATTTGCATATCATAGATATGGAGTAAGTAATATATTAGTTAAGTCAAAATCAATATAAATCCAAAACTTGACTTCAATCAGACTTAAAATAAGTTTTGTATATAATTCCGCTGTCTAATAATAACGCACATTTTCTGATTTGTAAACATAATCACTTTTGACTTTGAAAATGTAAGTAGTTAACGTAAAAATTTCTTGGCACACTCCAAAAATAATTTTTAGCTGTTTATTTTCTTAAAGTTATAAACAAAAAATTAAACACTTAGCTGTTACCAATCCTTAGATATGATCAATTCTGCAGAAGCATTTACATGTTCAAAAAAAAGATACCCAACCGCGGTTAATGGGTTAATACATAGAAGGCAAGCATGTTGCTCCGCGCACAGTACCGCACAAACTGTAATTATTATTTCTCATTATTACAGTGGTTCTGCAACATATACTGATCAAGCTTTAAAAAGAGAAAAAAGTGCTTTCGGCAAATGGCTCCGAAAATTAAATGTGTGGAGGACCCGTCGTAGAACGGGCATTTATTTTATTCCATAATAAAACAACTAAGGAAATATCTTCGACTTTATCGATTAAAATAGCCCTATGGCTTTATTTGAGTTTATTCGACGTCTTGAATGTTGCATTATTTTGTTGATGTCACTCTTATAAGGCATGTTTTTTATGCAAATATTTCACATTTGAAACTCAGAGTCCTTTTTATTTATTAAAGCTTATGAGCACTGTGAGGACTCAAATTGTTACACAATTTGGGTCTCACAAAGTATGTATATAAGTGAATGGTTAACTGAATTTAAAATATGGAAAATGTAAACAACCAAAACATGAAATGTAAATTAAACTATCTTAATTAAATTTAAAGATTTATTATATATTATGAATTAGATGTACAGAAATTATTATATTATATCTTATTAGCTAAAATATATAATATTAATGTTATAAATATTCTATTGAGGAAATAATAATGTATTGAATATGAATAACAAACAAGTAAACAAATAATAAATACACACATTCAAACATGCAGAGCCATGCACACAGTCACATATACACAGGCAGGGAAAACAAAACAAGTGAACACGGAACAGAAAGGCAACGGGAGAATATAAAGCAGTCGCGTTTGCTTGGGACAGGCAGTCTTGTCGCAGGCGCAGTAGCATGCACATGCTTTGAGACTGAGTAGTTAGTTCAATCGTAGTTATCTTAAGCGAAGGTGTACTCACCCTTCGAACGTTGCTTACTCTAAGTTCAAAACGTAGTTATCTTAAGCGAAGGTGTACTCACCCTTCGAACATTGTTTACTCTAAATCAGGCGTAGTTATCTTAAGCGAAGGTGTACTCACTCTTCGAACGTTGCTTACTCTAAGTTCAAAACGTAGTCATCTTAAGCGAAGGTGTACTCACCCTTCGAACATAGTGTTTAATCTAAGTCAGGCGTAGTTATCTTAAGCGAAGGTGTACTTACCCTTCGAACGTTGCTTACTCTAAGTTCAAAACGTAGTTATCTTAAGCGAAGGTACTCACCCTTCGAACATAGTTTTACTCTAAGCTCAGGCGTAGTTATAGTAAGCGAAGGTGTACTCACCCTTCGAACATAGTTTTACTCTAAGCTCAGGCGTAGTTATCGTAAGCGAAGGTGTACTCACCCTTCGAACTTTGTTTACTATAAGTTCAAAACGTAGTTATCTTAAGCGAAGGTGTACTCACTCTTCGAACATAGTTTTACTCTAAGCTCAGGCGTAGTTATAGTAAGCGAAGGTGTACTCACCCTTCGAACATAGTTTTACTCTAAGCTCAGGCGTAGTTATCGTAAGCGAAGGTGTACTCACCCTTCGAAATTTGTTTACTCTAAGTTCAAAACGTAGTTATCGTAACCGAAGGTGTACTCACCCTTCGAACTTTGTTTACTATAAGTTCAAAACTCACTCTTCGAATATAGTTTTACTCTAAGCTCAGGCGTAGTTATCTTAAGCGAAGGTGTACCTCCACCCTTCGAACATAGTGTTAATCTGAGTTCTATCATCATCACTCACAGCGAGAGGGATCATAACAAATAACGGAGTAAATATGAATAAGCAAGGATTAATTATATCACCTTAATTTATATAATGCTTAATAATTAATAATAATTAAGTAACGTACTCGTTAAGTAATAAATAAATGAAATGAAAATAATAAAGACTTACTCTACAGTTTAAAACTAAAACGCTGGCTTTCTTATTTAAAATGAGAGGTGGGCGGAATTCTTTCTTACCATTTGCCTAGCATTGAATGCATAGTAAAGATTCAAAACTACTTGAAGAATTTAAAGACATTGTTCTCAATTTCTGGGAATTTAAGGAGATTTTTTAGTTTTCATAAGTTTCATAAGTTTTCTATGGGAGGAAAACGTGGGTTTCATTTGATTTTTCCAAAGTTTGTACTCAAAGCGCATATTAAGTGTTTAAGTTTATGTGCAAAAACAGAAGGCATTAGAATAATTTTTTTTAAAAAAGAGAGTTAGAATTAAATTTAAAAAAAAAAATTAAAAAGCCTTCGATGCAGATAAATTATTTCAATTCATTTTCAATTTCAATTTATTTTGATAAATTTGTTAGCATATAAGAACATAGGTCTTTTGCATGCCTCTACTATAACAGTAAATAACAACTAAAAAATATCATTAAGCAATGAATATAAAGGAATTAATTAAGTAACTTAAATTTAATAAAAAAATTTATATAGTTTAAATAGAGTTTAATATAATTTAAATAAAAAATCAATTTCAATTTAAATTTATATAATATTCAACAATTTTCATCCTTTTTTGATAATATAAAGAAAAAACATAAACTGAAAAGCAAGAATGAAGTATTTAAATGAAGGAAAGAAAAGATAGAAAATATCTATGAAAAGTGTTCGAAAATTAAATGCTTAAAGGCCTTTTGGTTGGAAACAATTTTAATATGGTTTGGCAGTGAATTCCACAATCTGATAGCGCTGACAAAAAACAGCCTACAAGATCTTTTGTAATAAAAGCGAGGTATTAAGAGGTTGATGTTTCTGCCCGACCTACAGAACTGAAGTTTCTCAAAAAGATAAAGTGGATGACGTGAGTAGATGATTTTGTGCAAAAAGATACAATTTCTTGCTTCAAGATGCTTGCTTCAACAGGCTACGTCCAAGTAATTTTGCGCAGAAGGAGGAGATATGGTCAAACTTCTTTAAACCGTAGACATAACGAGCCGCATTATTGAGAGCAACTAATAACTTGTGTAACGATCTCGAGTCGAGTTTGCTATAAACAACTTCAGAATAAGTTATAATTGGCATCAGTAGCTGCAAAACCAGTTTTCGTCTCATCTCAACGGGTACAAACGATGCCGTCATCCTAAGGTTCCTTAAAACAAAGTATATTCTGCTCACACAAGAATTGATGTGATCCTCACAGGACAACGAGGAGTTCAATTGAAAACCAAGATTTGATACCTTGCTTACTATTTTTAATTCAGTGTCATTAAGGAATATCAAAGGGAATTCAATATTTATGGGGGTTGGAATTAATTTTAAAGGTTTTTTTTTCGGTTTTTGAGCATTTCTTTAGAAACAACGGTACAATGTATATTATTCAAAGTATTGTCCATCGTTAGTTACAATATTTTCCCATCTTTCTGGCAGCATATGGATTCCGCGCCGGAAGAACGATTCGTCTTTTGAGGCAATCCACGAATCGACCCATTTTTTGGTATCCTCGTAAGAAGTGAAGCGCTGCTCAGCCAAGCCATGCGTCATCGATCTGAATAGGTGGTAGTCGGAAGAGGCTATGTCTGGGCTATAAGACGGGTGGGGTAGCACATCCCAATTCAGCGCCTCCAACGTTTCCTTGACGGTTCTTGCAACATGTGGCCGTACGTTGTCATGTTGAAAAACCACTTTGTCGTGTCTTTTGGCATATTCTGGCCGTTTAACCTTTAATGCTCGGCTCAATTGCATCAATTGTTGTTGGTAGCGTTCCCCAGTGATGGTTTCGTTAGGTTTTAGCAGCTCTTAGTACACGACACCCTTCTGATCCCACCAAATACACAGCATAAGCTTGGCGCCATGAATATTCGGCTTGGCCCGAATATTCGGATGTTGATGCATGGCCGGGTGGTCCCCACGATTTTTTTTCGCTTAGGATTATCGTAATGGATCCACTTTTCATCGCCAGTGACAATACGATGCAAAAAACTCTTCCTTTTATGCCGTTGAAGCAGTTGTTCGCACATGCAAAATCGCCGTTCAACGTCTCTCGGCTTCAACTGGTACGGCACCCAATTTCCTTGCTTTTGAATCATTCCCATGGCCTTCAAGCGTTTGCCGACCGTTGATAAGTCGACTTCCAATGATTCTGACAATTCTTGAAGGGTTTGACACGGGTCTTCATCGAGCAAAGCCTCCAATTCCTCATCTTCAAACTTTTTCGGCTGGCCCGGACGCTCTTTGTCTTCCGTATCAAAATCACCACTTTTAAACCGACGGAACCAGTACTCACAAGTAGAAATCGATGGAGCATAGTCCCCGTAAGCCTCAGTAAGCGTTGTGCTTCAACCGCTTTTTTCTTCAAATGGAAGCACAAAAGTAAACCTTCCCGCAAATTGCGTTTTGTTGGAACGAAAGTCGACATGTTCACAGAGAAAAAAATATATGTTGTTTACACTTCAGTGGAATGACACATACTGAAAAATGAAGCTTAGACAATGTGCTTTGAAATGAATATAGTCACAGGTGTGCCCGATGCGATCTATTGATAGTTACGCCATCTCTTAGAAAACCTTTAAAACTAATTCCAACCCCCAATATGAATGGAGTGCTAGATATCGGTAAAACATATGATTTTAAGGGATTTAGCTTAAGTTTATTTGTTCTGGCCCATTCTGCTACCATGTTCAAGTCTTCATTCATCCTAACACATAAATCTTCAACGAGGCCTGTAGGCCTAGACAAATACAATTGAAGGTAATCAGCATATGCATGAATGGTGACATTATTACATTTGTCGAATATATCATTGATGAACATAATAAACATAAGTGGCCCAAGAACTGAGCCCTGGGGAACTCCGCTAGTAGTTGTCTTGAACGTTGACAAGTTTAACCCAGCCTTAACTCTTTGGGCCCTACCACTTAAATAGTTACCTAATAAGCGTACAGAAGTATCAGAAAACCCGAAATTAAACTTCAGTTTCCAGCACAATATGGAGTGGTGGACAGTATCGAATGCTTTTGATAAGTCCATAAGGCAAAGCAAGGTCAGATGCCCATTAACAAAGGGTACTCTTATATCATCTAAAATTTTAACTATGGCTGTGGAGCAGCTGTGCCCAGGACGAAAACCAGACTGAAATTTTGACATAAGACCAAGGTCATTTATGTAGTCAGAAATCTGTTCAGCCATAACAGACTCAAAGATCTTGGATACAGACGGCAGTAAACTTATTGGTCTGAAGTCACATGGCTCAATCGCATTGGATTTTTTTGCTATTGGGATAATAGTTGCCATTTTCCAGATCGCAGGAAAGCAAGAGGTAATAAAGATATGGTTTAATATCCCTGCAGTGTAATCAACTAGATTTATACCAGTCAACAACTAGTTGGAAATATCCAACAACTAGTTCGATTTATGTTCTATTCTCATAGAACCGACTGGTATTTTTTACGTGGTGATGTCATTGGAAAAGACAATTGTCTTACTATAGATAAGGTTTTAACTAGTTAACAACTCATTTTTTATGTAAAGTAAAGTTCTAGTTGGGTTGTGACTAGTTTTTAACCAATATAGTAATTATCGAATTAAAACTAGATCATAGGTTCATATTTTTTCAATAGTTCATAGGTTCAAAGAACATATATTTTTACAACAAAATATTAGCTAAAGGCTAAAGTTAAAGCTATTTGATGAAATACCATGTTTATGGTATACTACATGTTTTTAAATTAGTTTTTATATGTTTTAATTTGTTTATTATTAGTTTGTTCCAATGGGGTACCCAGCTCCAACTGGTTTTGGAACTAGTTGATTTTGATAATATGTAGTATAGTTTGATTTTGGCTAGTTTTACAACTGGTTTAATGTGACTTGACAAAAACTAGTTGGGTTTAAACTACTTTTGCAACTAGTAAATCGTGACAAAATATAAACTAGTTTGTTTTGACTAGTATAAATACTACTCATGTTTTAATGCTGACTAGTCTTACACTGCAGGGATATGCACAAGAGGGCTAAGGACGAATGGCAATATCAATTTTAGAAACCTAAAAGAGAAACCATCCTCGCCTGAGGCATTCGATTTTATTTTCCTGACACAACGTACTATATCCAGTTCACTTAAAGTTACAAATCAAACTCCATGGGAAAAACAGAATCAGATCTAAAATTAACAATTGATGGAGCAGGTTCACCAGATATCAAATTCGCAGTGAAGTAATTATTCAGATAATTGGAATCAATTTGACAAGCATCATTTCTTTTGTTACAGATGCCTATACTTTTCAAGTTACTCCACAAGCGTTTTGAGGGTAATGTGGGTAATGTATTATGAAATTTTTTTTCGGTTTTATGTGCAACCACAAAAAATCAAACTAACATTTTCAGTGAATCATTTTGTTAAAATAAAATAAATAGCTATTTTCTTTTTAATGTAAAACTTAAAGTTTAAGCTCAAAGTAATAAATCACAATAACTTAAAGACAAAAATGAAAAAATTATGCAAAATTCAGAGATAACACATCACAACATGGCCAACAACAAATCGAAAAGCACAAGTCCAAAGAGACGAGCTGTCTGCAAGTCAGGCACTAAAACAGAGTACAAATTTATTAAAATGCAAAACATAAGTTAACCAAATATGCCAAAAAATTATCTCATGACATATCAGTAAGTTTTTATGATTTTTAAGAAATCCTTGAAAGAGTGACAATCGTTACAGCCAGGCAAGGCAAATTGTGTGACAGCAACGCGCGGAAGGATTAGCAAGATGAAGATTATTATTATTTTTTTTTTGGGTGGAATTAATATATTATATGGAATTCGGAGAAAGCATTATTATGGTGGTTAAGAATTTGCCAGTGGCGACATGAATAAACATTTGTACATTTATATGAAAAAAGAGAATAACAACAAGACAACCCTCAAAATGAAAAAAAAAATAACAACAAATAAAGGCAGTACAATTATTTTGAATGGTAGCAATCAAACCCCTTTTTTGAAAAAAAAAAATAAATAAATGAAAGCTTAAGGCAAAAGCCTGGCAGTGACCATTGCTGGAGAGTAAAATACTTAATATCCATGTTGTAGTCGGAGTTTTGGTCAGTGGCGCCTGACAGCGACTGACGGAGTCAGTAGCATAGCGCGTGGCTTTAATGCGGAGATTAATATGGAATTCAGGCATCAACCGAAATTGAATATAACACAGAATAGCTTAAACTTCTAATTATGTAGAGCAACAGCAAATAATCCTTCGAGACATATGGCGCCGCACATCTTAGTTCTCTCTACTATCCACCAACCAAAAAAATCAACTCCCAGCCCTGATCGACTCAATTAAAATTGTTTGGAAAAAAAAGCAATTAAAGAATTACAAACAAGTATCAAAGCTCAAATTAAATCCAAGCGTTATCATATCACAAATTAAAAGTATCGGTGTACTTAAAACTTTTGACACCTCCACGATGGGGCTTCCGTTTCAGCCAAGAGCGCTGCACAGTGACAAGAAGCAAAGAGAAAAAAAAACAAAAAACTTACAGATTAAGAAAGTTACAAGTTTTCAACATTAAAAATGCTAATTAGTCAGGTGAGGCTGGAGCTGGCCAAGTTCCTTTGGCAACAGCAACAACAACAATTTTAACAAAAACAACAATAGCAACTCCACTCTTATAGCAGATGTGCCGTCGGCTAACATCAAGTGTAAAGCTAATAAAAACCGCCTCTATGGCTGCTGTTCGTGCGCCGCAACCAAGCGTGTCTGTCAGGTTGTCCTTCCCCCCCTCCACCCATGTCCTGCTCTTCTAAATTTTGAGCAGCTCTTAAAATTTGCATATAAAAAGATGCTTCGACGATGGCTGGGGATTAAACGTTAACCGCCAATTAGGTGAAATGTAACACTCTTGTTTTTGCTCCAAGCGGCACCGCACGTCAGCAGCATCCACAGCGTCCAACAAGGAGTCTGAAGGAGGCCTCAAATACAACCACACACTCAAAGTCTCTCTAAAGTGCGGAAAAACTTTGAGACTGCGTGACGCCAACGTGTGGATTGCAAGTTGCAGGCACTTGTTTTTGCTGCTATTCGTTATTTTTTGTTTTGTTTTTCAAACTGCCCTACTTGGCTTAAGGCCCCCACATCTGCTCTGCATTGATGACTGCTATTTTCTTATCTTATTGCATCTTGTTTGGGCTCAACACAGTGTGATTGTGCGCGCTCCTCAATTGGCTTTGATGCACTTAAGCCAATGCATCTACTATCGCCTGTCCAGCTCATATGGAATCATGTTTGCACATTAAGGACTAAGTTTTGCTGTGTGTTTCGATTTTGATGCGTGTTTCTAGTTTAATTATATCTTGCATACTAAACATTCTTCGGAGTCTCATGGCTACTGTTGTTTCGCCTCTTTCGCTTGATTTACATAATTGCAATAAAATGTTTTTCTTCTTGCTTCGTTGAAGCTTCATTAGGCAACGATTGGCATTTTTAGGGTACCATCACACGCAATCCGGTGAGTTTCTGGTTATGAGTTTTAATGGGCAGTATTAAATACATATGATCAAAAGCGAATATTGATGACATTGGTAGAGTATAATCATTTTTTCTAAAGTAAAATTTGAATTTGGACTAGGTTTTAAATTGTTTTTCAAAGCCTATAAGTCGTCCTAAGACCAACATATTATTGATACAGGTGTACTACAAACGGTTAGTAAGATGAAGTAAGAAGCTTCAATCACAAACTAAAAAACATTTTAGAAAAAAAGATACACATCAAATTTTAAAAAAAAATCAAAAATCGACCTCTTAAAAATTTTGACTTCCAGTTTACCACTCCTTAAAAAATTTCTGGAAATGTAGAGAAAAAACTCTAGCAAAAATACATAATTTAGAAAATTTATAAAATTTTATTAAACTGTATTTTCACTCAATGGCTTTGACATAAATACGTGAGTGGACGAAGTGGAAAAATTAAGCATTCGATGCTTGAAACAAGCAAGTGGGCTACTTGGTCTCATTCATGCATAAAATTCTTAAATTAACGTCATCAAAGAGATACGAATGCATATAAATTTTTTAAAATTTTTGTTACAATTTTGTATTTTCCAAATTGCCGAATTTTTAAAGCCTAAAATGCCTCAAAAACTGCTATAAGATATCAAAAGTATTCTTTAGTTCTTAGAATTTTGTGTTGTATAAAAATTAACCATTCCAAACTCAAATGAGAGGTCTTAATGAAAATGTCATTTAGTTTAGTTTAGTTTAGTTTATTTGTTTACGTCTATGGACAAAATTCCTTACAGACTAAGCAACTTAAAAAATAATGAAGTACACAGTTTTTTAAACACCATTTAGTAAAAAAGTTATTGTATTTTTAAAAGCCAGTTTAGGCATAGAAAAATCTAACAAATTGTTATTGTACAAACTATTAATAGCTATAAGGACTCTATTTATTGGCTCATTAATGGCATAATTAGTTCTATGACAGTTAATATAAAAATAATTAGAGTTGCGTAACGATTTTTGTGGAATATTAAACGATATTAGTTCGAGTAATTTCTCACAGATAATGTAACCATTAATTAAGTCATAAATAATCATAATACTATGCAGTAGTCGTCTATCTTCAAGAGAAGATAGACCAATAATTTGAAGGGCATGTGCCAAAATTAGGCGTGATTTAACAAGTGGGCGTGGTACCTACCTTACAAATGGAACATATTTTTTGCCATATCTGGAAAAACAGTAAAGCAACGAAAATAAAAACTAAAAAATTTATTAATTTTAAAGAAAAAAAAAAACATTTAAAAAATCATTTTCACATTTTAACGTATATTCAAAGTAATTGACCCAAAAAACATAAAATTTGAACAAACCGTTACAAAGCATAAAATTATTTTACTAAAACTAAAGTATTTATAAATCATTAAAAAAATTTAAAAAAAAAGACATAATTTGCAATATGTTTTTGTTTTGTCTTTAATAATATCCATTCTATACATAAAAATTGCAACTTTCTGTTTTTTATGCTAATTTGATGAATTTAAAATCTTTATAGAATAAAAAAGAAAACAATTTCTGTTTTGACTAAGATTTTGTGGATATATAGAAAACGTCGAAACAAAAGTTATCCAAAAATATCTAGAATTTTTTTTTTGGACTTGGTCATTTTTGTATCTAAGTTCCTCAAATATTGGTGTTTGTTTTTTCGTTTTGTACACACACGACCGGATACCTAACGACTTCCGGAGAGGCAAGGCCTGTCCTACTAACCAAAAGGGCTCGCCTAGCTGCACTAGGAAGTTGCGAGCATGATAGAAGAATACAGGTAGATGCACTTTATTTATTTTCTCTTGTTTCCATTCGCCACACAGCTAAATTTGACAGACACGGCAGTATGGAAAGAGAGCACAGTCAGCGCTGCATACACCTCTATCCTTATACCATGGTTGCGAGCAGCGATTCTCTCCAGCATTTAGAGAAATATCTCGTTGCTAAGTCTGTGCTATCGGACAAGCAGCTTATGAACAAAAAAGGGGCGTTAGGAGTAATTATCGGCAAGGCAGCACCGTCTGGAGCCGGTAAAGGTCTATTGATCAAGCGACAGAGGTCGCAGGAGGAGAAACCAGCAACTGGGGCAAAAAAACTGAAGGTTTTTGATGACTTTTCTGGCGCAATGTGTCCAGAGGAGGTTAGGTGCTGGCTTTCCTGGATAGCGGGGCACCACAGCATGCTTACAGCAAAGGTAGGTCTGTAGAAAAGACCCTGTAGAAAAATTGCACCTACACCTAATCGTTAGGAAATCGGGCTTAATTTAGCGCCATGGCCGATTTTATAAAAAAGAAGTATACATTTTTCGTTGACTTGACACCAGAAGTGTGAAATAGTTTAGGAAAATTATCCATATATTTACGAGCTATTTCCCTAAATGGATGAAACTAAGCGCAATTGTATAATTATTGTCTAAGTATTGTCAAAATCTTATTACATTTGAGTAAGTTTTTTCACCGTTTATTTATCATTGGCTATAATTACGAGAAACATTTTCTCTGAAAAAAATTTTCCCTCGAATCCCTGGAAAAATGTTGGAATTTTTGGAAAAAAAAATCTTTTTAAGATTTTAAACAGTAATTTGTGAGAATTATGATTTTTTTACTGAGGAAAAACTGTAAAAATTATTGTTGTTATTGTTAATAGTATTATTATTATTATTTATCATTATTATTATTAGTATTATTATTATTATTATTATTATTATTATTATTATTATTATTATTATTATTATTATTATTATTATTATTATTATTATTATTATTATTATTATTATTATTATTATTATTATTATTATTATTATTATTATTATTATTATTATTATTATTATTATTATTATTATTATTATTATTATTATTAT
The DNA here is from genome assembly GCA_963920525.1 of Dichetophora obliterata. Lineage (NCBI taxonomy): Eukaryota > Metazoa > Arthropoda > Insecta > Diptera > Sciomyzidae > Dichetophora > Dichetophora obliterata. Next base: position 157,503,632 of record OY986438.1, read on the forward strand.
TATTATTATTATTATTATTATTATTATAATTATTATTATCATCATCATCATCATCATCATCATTATTATTATTATTATTATTATTATTATTATTATTATTATTATTATTATTATTATTATTATTATTATTATTATTATTATTATTATTATTATTATTATTATTATTATTATTATTATTATTATTATTATTATTATTATTATTATTATTATTATTATTATTATTATTATTATTATTATTATTATTATTATTATTATTATTATTATTATTATTATTATTATTATTATTATTATTATTATTATTATTATTATTATTATTATTATTATTATTATTATTATTATTATTATTATTATTATTATTATTATTATTATTATTATTATTATTATTATTATTATTATTATTATTATTATTATTATTATTATTATTATTATTATTATTATTATTATTATTATTATTATTATTATTATTATTATTATTATTATTATTATTATTATTATTATTATTATTATTATTATTATTATTATTATTATTATTATTATTATTATTATTATTATTATTATTATTATTATTATTATTATTATTATTATTATTATTATTATTATTATTATTATTATTATTATTATTATTATTATTATTATTATTATTATTATTATTATTATTATTATTATTATTATTATTATTATTATTATTATTATTATTATTATTATTATTATTTTTATTATAATTATTATTATTATTATTATTATTATTATTATTATTATTATTATTATTATTATTATTATTATTATTATTATTATTATTATTATTATTATTATTATTATTATTATTATTATTATTATTATTATTATTATTATTATTATTATTATTATTATTATTATTATTATTATTTTTATTATTATTATTATTATTATTATTATTATTATTATTATTATTATTATTATTTTTATTATTATTATTATTATTATTATTATCATTATTATTATTATTATTATTATTATTATTATTATTATTATTATTATTATTATTATTATTATTATTATTATTATTATTATTATTATTATTATTATTATTATTATTATTATTATTATTATTATTATTATTATTATTATTATTATTATTATTATTATTATTATTATTATTATTATTATTATTATTATTATTATTATTATTATTATTATTATTATTATTATTATTATTATTATTATTATTATTATTATTATTATTATTATTATTATTATTATTATTATTATTATTATTATTATTATTATAATTATTATTATTATTATTATTATTATTATTATTATTATTATTATTATTATTATTATTATTATTATTATTATTATTATTATTATTATTATTATTATTATTATTATTATTATTATTATTATTATTATTATTATTATTATTATTATTATTATTATTATTATTATTATCATTATTATTATTATTATTATTATTATTATTATTATTATTATCATTATTATTATTGTTATTATTAAGAATCCTTCGCTTTTTAAGTAATATTAAAGCATTTATATAGAAATATAATACACAGTTTTTTTATTTAAAGGAAGCAGATTTTTTTGAGAATAAGCGAACTTATGAAGCTTTAGGTGGATGAGTTACTCTGTGCGCTGATATACAACCTGCTGACCAGCAGAGTCGTCTGTGAATCTCTAGGTGACTCAAAGGCCAGGAGATTTGTGAATAGGACACTCCTCAGAGGATGTTCTATAACCTTAATTATGATACTTGGTATTCAATGAACCACTGATGAAAATAGAAAAGGACGGCTGCAAGGTGATTGCCGATGCGGATGACGTAGCTATTGCTGAACGGGCAAAGTTTCCTAGCACTCTATCGGAGCTACTTGCGTCAGCACTCTTCGATCTCAATATTTAGGCCAAAAGCTGTGGGTTGGGAGTAAGTCCCAAAAAACAGAACTGTTCTTTTTACGAGGATATACAAGATTCTGCGCATAATTCCACCTCGTCTTGATGGCACACAGCTATACTTCATGGAAGATTCTAAATACTTGGTTGTTATTTTGGATAGACAGTTAAGCTAGAAACCGAACATTCTTGAGTAAGCAAGGAAAGCTAATGTGCCTTTCTTTATATACCTGTAAAAAAGCTATATGTTAAACATGGGGACTTACCCCGAAACTTACATTTTGGATTTATATAGCTAAAGTGAAGCCCATCTTGCTATATTTTATCTGTGTGTGGAGGACAGCACTAATAACAGAGTCTAATTGCAAATTGTTAGGGAAAGTACAAAGAACTGTGGCAGTATATATCAGCGGAGCGCTTAGATCCACTTTATCTGAAGCGCTAAATGCAGTTCTTTACCTAATACCCCTCGATATTATGGGAAAAAGGATGGCACAGAAAACAGCCATCCGCCTTTGAGTAACCTCACAGTGGACTAACACTCGCACAGGTACCTCCTCTATTATCGGTCTTGCAGGAGCAACATCGATAACCATATTCCCACTCCCTTATTCGAGAATAGCTTTCACACAAAAATCCCTACTAGAGTAGAATGGGACGGGTTGCTGCTGCTAAACAAAGTTGATGCGCATATTTTTACTGATGGCTCAAAACTTGACTGGAAAGCCGGGGCGGCATCTTTTTAATGGATCTGGACATCAGAACCTCATTTAGACTATTAGATCATTGTAGCGTCTTCCAGGCGAAAATAATGACCATATATAGAGCTGTGGAATGGCTGAGGTACAGTGAGCTATAAATATTATTACGGAGGTTAATACCTCCAACAACCCTGTCTGTTAGTGTCTCTCACGTGTAACTCGTAGCGATCGTAGTTGCCGACTCATATTACCGATTTGACGTAATGTTTTTGTACGAATCTGAATCGATTTTTGTTCAATTCGTTCGTTTCAAATCGATAATCTGTCACATGCTCCGATTTCACTTCAATGCAACCTTTTAATGAAGTGTTTCAGTAAGAAAAGTGAATCGAGAAAAATATGACACTTTTCTCACTGGCTTTGCGACAAGTGAGAGTTCTACAGATTTATCTAATGTCAGTAATATTGTGTATTATTAATTTATAAGTACTTTAAATATACCTTCCAAAGTGGTTACTTTCATTTAAGATAAATTTTTAACTAATTGAAATATTTCGTTGTTATTATAAAATGTTTAAATTTTCATGGTAATGCAATTTAGAAATAATTCCTATTTACATAACAGTTAAAAATTCTACTAAAAAATAAATTTTTGGGCTATGAAAAAGTACCCGGTTGCATACATTTGTAAGTTTTTGTTGGACAGCACTAAGTGTCAAATTACTTACATTCATAATTGTTGATTATTTCTGCAAACATTACTACACATCATTATTACATAACTAATTTTCTTAAACTGCAAATATTCACTTTTTAATAACAAGACAAGCACCTATTTATTATCAAGATTTAGCGCACATAAAATAATATATTCTCAGGTAAACAAACAGCTGTTTGTAATTTGACTCAATTTCGCAACGTTTCTTCTCGATTTATGTTCTTTTTCATCACGGTCCGAATTTTTACCGATTTGAACGTACAGAAACATTAGTTGTCACGAAATCGGTAACTAGAGATCGATAACGGCTGACGTCATACAAATGGGCAACTAGCCGGTTTTGTTACAGGAACGAGCTACTGGTCTGGGTACTGGGGCATAGGGACATTCCTGGAAATTGTAGCGCGGATGGGCTCGCTAGAGAAGGACTACGGTAACGTGAAAATATTAGGCATGCCACTTGCGTGGCAAGGCAACATGCCGCAGAAATGGTTAATTAATGTCACTGCCAGACAGATGGGGCCCAATTTTTCTAAAAAACGCACTAAAAAGCTCACTCAAATGGCTAGAAAAGATCTCTCCATTCTGATAGGCGTTATAACAGGACGCTGTCCTATAGGTAGGCACACGGCAACTGAGTTGAACGAGGGGATAAGGTATTGGACCAGTACGTCAGAGGACGTGTATTCAAATCACGAACTGGTCAGAATATTTTTTTATTTTACTTTAATTTAGCTGGGTCTCGAATCCATGTTTCTGCTCGCTTGCTTACTTACTGCAAGTTTAGTTGCATTCATTATGATGCAAAAAAGGCGTAACTTTCTTAACAACTGAGATGGACGAGTGGATAAGGTGTTGGACCAGCACAACAGAGGACGTGTGTTCAAATCATAAGCTGGTCAGAAAAGTTTTTTATTTTAAGTTATTTATATTGCTTTTTTTAAACTTTTTTCGGATTGAAAACTTATCTTTTTTGGATTGAAAAATTTTAAACTTTTCCTTGGATTAAAAAGTAATCTTTTTTGGTGTTGTAATCCAAAAAAGTTTAAAATTTTGTCCAAGATTTTTAACCATGCATGCATTAAGAAGGTGGTAGTAAGATCTCTTTTGATGATCTCAGGGATCTTGAGGTAGACGTTTAGCGTCTACTAATAAATATTATAAGTACTGAATGGTTTCATGACAGTGTCTAAGGTAGTAGAAGTGAAGGAGTAGATAGATCCCTTGTGGTATCACAACGGCCGCCACCTTAACCTACCAAACTAATTCAAAGGATGTTTTTAAGAGTGTCTTAAAGCCGATAGCCCCAGCTGCCATTGTTTTAAGTTTTATTGTAAATTAACTTTATAAAAAATTAATAAAAAAAATATTAGACCGTTTTTGTTTTCATGTCTTTTTTTGACTTCATTAAAATTGCCTAATTTTTTTTTTTTATTTCATAAATGTCCCAAAGTTAACTGCTATAGTTAATGATCATTGTGAATACTGGCTGCTTCCTGCTTGTTCGTGATTTAAATCGTGTCTTTGGCGCGTGAAACTAAAAGTTTATTCATATGAAAGGAAATCGATACTTTTTTGTGTGCTGGCAGTTTTCAGTAGTTTTATGATGACTTTATTAGTTGTTGCCTTTTGTGATATGCAAGCTATTCATATAGTTTATTCCTTTTTTTTTTGTGTTTTATCTGTTTTCTTTATTTTGATAGCACTTAATTTTGGTGTTTTATTGTTTTATTTTTGTACTCTTCAGTATGGAATTTATAACATGAGCAGAGATTTGTGAACAAAGTCATGATTCACGAATGCAGCTTAACAAAAGTCATGATATTGCAGTTGATGTCTTTGAAGGAGGGTAGAGTGGGGTGGGGTGGGTGTAGTTTGGGAAATAAACAATCGTGATTTTGGTGGAGCAGGAGCTAAATTTATGATAATGATCATGATATGACACATTCTAAAAAGAATGAACTAATGATTATCATAGGATAAGTTGGTGAAAATAGCTTTCAGTTATAATTTTTTTTTTTTATTTCGATTATACAAATCTTAATCTATGCATAATTATTACAAAATTATATAAAAAGAAAATGCCAATTCAACCCCTTTACTGTGACCTTTGCGAGCGAGTTTAAAAAGGGTTCATTGCATTACTCCTTTAAAAAAGCCTATTTATAGCGAAATTAGAGCAAATGACCCCCATTTGTGTCATATCAATATGTTGTTGTAAAATTATAGCAATTCTCAAATTTAAATTTACATTTTTTTGTGTCCACATCTGCATAATATTGTCAAATTACGTGTTTCTTATGCTATGAACTTCCTTAAAGAAGTTGCTGCAGTTGCCAGAAGGACACGCAGATGAAAAAAAAAGAACACCTAAACTGAAACCAATTTGAATGCTTACAAAATAATGGAGTTCGAGTTTGAAGTCGGCAGCTACAGGCACACAGTTATTCTCTTTACAAAAAGCCTTTTGTCAACATTTTAAATGCATTTTTATTATGATTCATATCGACTCGAAAACCGTGCCGCCCGAACTTTGTCGATTCGCAGATATTGAATGTGAATTGTATGTGTCGAGAAATTGACTTCAAATTCCTTAAATTATTACGCACACAATGGAATTGCAAAAAAAAAACACAAAAAGGGAAAAGACTAAAAGAAAAAGAAATGGCAACGCTCGTTACCAATGCTAGCTTCTTGTCTATCTCCAATCGTTCTAGCAGCAAGGCGAAAGTTTAAAATCGAACACGCACACACGTTTTATACGAATTTGAACGGTAATAATCGATCCCCGAGGCATTTTAAAAAATAAATCGGATTTAAAATTGCATCTGAGTGAAGGTGGAGATGGTCGTGATGGTAGTAGTAGTGGTGGTGGTTGTTGGTGTGAGTATAAAAGGAGTTCCCAAGTAGTATGCGGCTTTTGATGAAACATATGGGAACAATAGCAAGAACCAATGACTTTCATGCTTCTTGTTTGCGAATTTTAAAAATTCACTTCTTCTTATTTTTATTTGCCATTTCTTATCTTTAGCTAGCTTTTGTTTGTTTTACGCTTTTCAAAAGTACGCAATGCAGATGGAACAAGCTTGAACTTTTTTGAAAGTGTAAACAAAAGTTGATAAGAGTTCACTTTTTTACTATTTTGCCAAATTTATTGCATTCTAAGCTCGATTAATGGTGTGAGTTGGTAATAAATTTTAAATTGCGAATGTTTTGTACTCTATTTTTACAGCGCATTAAGTCTTTAGTTCATTATGTGTGTGCATTTTTTTTCACCATACCCACTGATTAAGGGTTCAATTGAATTGTAGTTAGATTTTAAAAATCGCAGTTTAACGAGAGAACTAGAAATGGATAAAGTAATGTTTATTTGGCAAATAGTAAATTTTTACTTAAAGTTAATTATAATTTCTTATTTTTCGGTACTTTGATATACTAGTTATGTAAAAAAATCTTATACAAGCCACCAGAATTCAACTATTGTATCTTTTAGGGGCCTGGCAAATTGTTAAATTTTCATTAAAACTTGAATCTGAATTTTACAAAAGTGAAGATTTGGTTTAAATTGAATATTAAATTCAAGGACCGTAACGGTTATACCATTTTTCTAAAAATGTTAAAAGTTCAGCTATTTTTTGTGTTTTATTTTATTGAACAGAACATTTTTTATAGCTGTTATTTTTTGTGCGATATTTTTTCCCTCAAAATATCCCACAAATCGCTATATCTGTGAAACTGTTCATTATATTGTCATAAAATTTGAAAAGTGGAAAGATGGCACCATCAGCTGACAAAAATCAGGCGGATCACGCTCCTTTTCGAGGGAAATTCTTAAATTGTACGTATTTTTCAGTATTTAACAAAGCAATTACCCTTAAATTTTCTACGTAAATTTTTTTCATATGGCCATTACGACTGTTTCATTTACAAAGTGAGCCGCTCTTTTATGCTAGAGTTTTAAGGTAACTTGCACATTTTAAAAAAATATATGGGCGTGGCCTGCCCATTTTTTCATATCGTAGACATTAGATTCTTAATTTCACCAGTCAAATTTTATGACTCTAGCATGAACGGTTTTTTAGAGACAGTGATTTGTGGGATATTTTGTGGAAAAAAATATACCACAAAAAATAACTGTAATTTTTGTTTCAAACAAACAAAAGTCTAACATTAACTGGTATTTATAAGATTTAATTTTTAAAGTCAAAATTTAAAACACAATCAAGGAGTAAAAAGGGAAAGTCCAAGAAATCATAATGGTGTCCTTCACAATGTCTTGTGCCTATTCAATTCACTTGTGGTTTTCCTTTAAAAAATGAGACCGTAACCGTTAATTTAAATTAGAATGGAACTATCTTCGACTGGACCGATAATGCCCCATGGCGTTATTTAGTTTATTCGAATGGCGTTATTTTAGTTTAGTTTATTTGAACGTTGTCTTATTTTGATGACGTCACTTTTGTAAGGTTTTGATTTTATACAAATATTTCACATTTGCATCTCAGAGTACTTTTTATTTATTTAAGCTCATCAATCGACCCAGGAAGTGATGCTGAGCGATAAAAAATATACTTTTCTATACCTGACACGCCTCCTTATTGGCGTTACAAAAGCACAACATCGAGTAGAACAATCTAGGTGGACAAAATTTAAAATTGAAAGTTGCAAAATATTTTAACGCCATTATTTCAGAAATTGTCTAATTAGCAGAAAAACGTTAACTCTTATTAATTATATAAATAAATTTATTTACATATAGTTTATTAATTCTCTTAGCTTGCTTAAATAAGTTTTCGCTTAAAACTTTTTAATTAAGGAAAATACATTTTTTGATATCAACTGCAAATACAAAATATATATAAAAAATATATATATATATAAATAAATATATATATATATATATATAAATAAATATATATATATATATATAAAATATATATATATATATATATATATATATATATATATATATATATATATATATATATATATATATATATATATATATATATATATTTTAGGGGGTGCCCTCAAAAAAACCGACATCGATTTTTTAAAACCACCTATATATATATATATATATATATACATAAAATCGATGTCGGTTTTTTTGAGGGCACCCCCTAAAATGTTTCATTTTGTTAGATTTTAAGATTGCCAAAGTTTGAGCACAATTGGAAGATATTAACCCGTGCCATTGGGGCCTCAAAGATTTGAAAATCTCGATTTTTTCGAGATTGTTATTAAAAAAATCTGTTATTAAAAAAAGAAAAGGATAGTTAGGTGGTTTTTGCTTTTATGATTTTGTTTCTAGGTCAGTTGAAAAGTATTGGCTGAACAGTGAAAGTCGTATTTTATTCTACGTTCATGTGATCGAGTTTAAAAAACCCACTAAATATTAACTACAAAAGACATTTTTATTTTAATTAGGTCGGTACCTACTAACACGTACTCTTTGTTTTAGTTAGTGTCATTCTGTGCCATATATTCTTTCTTCTAGTAAACATTTTTATTTCTCGTAAAAGTGATGGCTTCCAAATCTGGCATGAGAAGTAGAGGTAGAGACAAAAATTTTCTAATTGACTATCCAGCTCATCAGATAACTGGATGTAAGCTGCCCTCGATTGGAGAATCGACAAGTTCTAGCTACTATGTTCTACAATTTGCGTACTGTGAAGTTAAATGTGAGAGACTCTGCCACAACTACTGTTGACGAGGTTTTAGTTTTTTGTACAAAAGCTCGAATTCCTACAAAACAAAAGAAAAATGTCATAGTAAAGCTGGAAAAACTGTACGATGATTGGAGAAAAATGCAAAAGTACAAGGATAGAAAAACGGAAAGTGCAAGGAATGCTGTAAAAGAGTTTACCCTAAAGTTGGATGATCTCTTTGATATTGCCCACCAAGATGCCCTGACGATGATGACTTCAGAAGAAGTCAAGGGGTTTCTGTTGAAACAAAGACAGAAAGGAAGACCAGGCTCCATGCTCGGAGTTGACCTGAAGTTGGCTCAAGCTGAAGAAAGACTACTACAGAAACAACTTGAAGCGGGAAGTTTCGGTAAGCATTTAAAAAAAAAATATTTTCCTTGTACGAAACTTTATAAGATCTAGATCACTAGCTGAATTTTCCATCAATATTAACTTTATACTTATTGTCTCATCTCATTGTTCACAGAGACGGTGGAGTTTACGGACGATGAGACAACAGAAGAGTCAAAAGGACGTGAAACGCCGTATGAAGAGCTCTAGATGAACGTAGAATCTGAAGGACCGTCTGCCCCCTAGAGAATCAAGCGTGGCTTCAAAGAGATCCTAACCATGAAGTTGTCATTGTTGCTGGACCGCTGTAAGGTGTCCGATAGGAACGCTACTCGTATCATTTTGGCTACAGAAGAAGCTCTCGAAGAGGATTCCAAAGAATATAAGATCTCCAAAAGCATTATCCGTGAACAGCGGAGAATAAACCGTGAAAAATACACGGAAAAAATTTAAGACAGACTTAAGATACCCCAAAACGAGGCTGTTTGCGTGGACTGGGATGGAAAACTACTACCAGGTATCCTCAAAACAAAACAGAAAGAACGGGTTGCTGTTCTGGTATCACATGGGACTAAAGAACAACTCCTGGGTGTGCCTGAAACTGACAGTAGCTCAGGGGAGGAACAAGCCCTAGCAGTGTACGAATGTCTAGAGGAATGGGGTCTCGCCAGCTCGGTCGTGGTTATGTGCTTCGATACAACAGCATCAAATACTGGGAGACTCAATGGAGCGTGCAATCTCCTGGAGCAGATTTTAGGTCGAAAGCTCCTGTACCTAGCGTGCCGACACCACGTTTTAGAAGTCTTGTTGAGAGGGATTTTTGACTGCAAGTTTGGAAGCACATAAGGACCTTAACCAGACATATTCAAGAGATTTCAAAAAGAATGGTCGGCGATTGATAAATCCAAGTTCGATGTAGGCGAGAATGTTTTGAAACTACTGCCCAAAGAAGAAGTAGAGAATATCAAAGAAGAACTGCTAAGAAAACTAATGGAATGCCAGCCAAGAGACGACTACAAAGCGCTGTAACAGTTGGCATTGATATATCTTGGCCATCTTGACGGAAAAGATGTGTACTTCAGGTCTCAAGGTCCAGTACACCATGCCCGGTGGATGACATAAGCTTTTTACTGTCTTCCGTGACCAGTTTAAGCTGACTTCCCGAGAACAAGAGGCCCTAGAAGCACTTTGTGTTTTCATCGTTATAGTATAGACCCAAACAAAAAAAAGAACAACTACCGAAATTCCTCGAAAAAGGTCTCCCAGCCCTAATTACAAGTGAGACTTACCTGTTTTTCAAGAGATTAAATATTAACTCCGAATTTCTGGAAAAAGATCCTGCAACTTGGCCCCAGAAAATCAACTACCAGGAGGGGCAAAGGATGGTAAACAACTTGAAAGTTGTGAACGACATGGCAGAGCGAGGAGTCAAGCTCATCACAGATTACAACCAATTACTTACAAAGGACGAGCAACAAAAACAATACGTTCTCCAAGTAGTCAGCAGATGCCGTCAGCTGTATCCAGATAGCTTCAAAACCACATTATGTCAGTCCCTTGAATAAATTTAAATAAGAATAAAATGAAAAAGACATTTATTATACATGATTTTTTAAATTTCATTTTCATTTTATTTTCATTCCAAAAATTGATAATATAGGAAGGAAAATGGGTTTTTTCACAATAGGTTCCATCTTCGCTCTAAGGGGTACCTACTCACGTTTTTAGGGACATTGGCGTCATTATCTCGAATTCAGTACTACTTACGTATTTTTTTATTGCATATAAAATATTATATGCGCGAAGCAGAGGCGCCTGGCGAGAGCTGATGAGATCGGCCGAAACCCGACGACGGGTTGCTATGGCCACCTAAGTAAGTAAGTAATAAAATATTATAAACAGTATCGCCTACAATTTGATGTATGACACGGGCAAATATATTACACCGCTCTAGATACGGGTGCGGCTAAAGTAACTATATGATTTGTTTTTTAAAGAACTATTGAATGGAATGAAAAAAACAAAAAATTTATGATAAAAAGAAAGTTTATTTTATGTTATTTTTTTACATTAATTATGAAAAATAATATCAGTTAAATGACAACCGTTTTCTCTAACGCAAAAATGTGCTCTTTTTATGGCATTTTCCATAACTTTGTTGAGTGTTTCTTGTGGTATACGATCAATTTCTTCTTGAATGTTGTCCTTTAGTTGCTGCAAGGTTTGGGGCTTATTCAAATAAACTTTGTCTTTGAGATAGCCCCACAAGAAAAAATCCGGTGCAGTCAAATCTGGCGATCGTGGTGGCCATCTCAAATCGCCGTTTTTAGAAATTAACCGATTTGGAAATTGTTGTCTTAATAAGTCCATCGTTGCACGGGCTGTATGAGCTGTTGCACCATCTTGTTGAAACCATATATTGGCGTTTGGTGGCAATTGCGGAAATAAAAAATTTTGTAGCATTACTCTGTAACGTTCTCCATTTATTGTTTCACATACACCTTGATCGTTTTCAAAAAAAAAAGGACCGTAAACTTTTTGGGCGGTAATGCCACACCAAACGGTAACACGAATTGCGTGTAAAGATTTCTGATGAAGATTTTTGGGATTTTGGGATCCCCAAAATCTGTTGTTTTGTTTATTTACGAAACCGTTCAAGTGAAAATGCGCTTCGTCGGTCATCATTAAATTTGACAAAAAATTTTCATTTTGATCAACGAGATTTAAAACTGCTCTAGCATATTCCAAGCGCAATACGAAGTCCTCAGGATTTAGTTTTTGGACTAGTTGGATTTTGTAAGGGAAGAGGTGCAAATCGTGTTTTAAAATTTGCCGAAGAGTGCGGTCAGAAAGCTGCAACTGGGAAGATCGTCTTCTCGTTGATGTCTCCGGATTTTCTTCGACGCTCTGTCGCACAGCATCAATATTTTCGGCCGATCTGCCAGTTCGAGGTCTGCCCGTACGTCTTGAATCTCCGACAGTCCCATATTCAGCAAAATTATTCACCAACGAACGAATGGTTGGACCCGTTGGAGCAGTTCTTACACCATAAAATCTTCTGTATGCACGTTGAGTATTAATTATCGAACGATGATTTTCAATGAATAGAAAAACAATCTTAGTTCTTTGCGCAATTGTATAGCGTTCCATTTTTAAATATTCTCCCAAGTTTAATTTCTGAAATAGGAAAAAAGAAAAAGTTTAATACTCGCAAGCAAAGAAGTTACAATTGTTTTACATCATATAGTAACTTTAGCCGCACCCTGATATGGGTCGGCAAAGTCGCCAAACTGCCAAAAAATCGAGATTTTCAAAACTTTGAGGCCACAATGGCACGTGTTAACATCTTTCAATCGTGCTCAAACATAGGCAATCCTAAAATCTGACAGAAAGAAACATTTTAGGGGGGTGCCCCCAAAAACATTCTTACATTTTTTTACGCTAAGAGAGAAAACTACCCTAATATATATAAAGGGTGTCCCAACAAGAACGCAATTTAAATTTGGCGCCATTCGAAGTGTCATTGTTTGACATTTGAACAATTGTTATTGTTTGCAGGTAGAAGGTACGAGGTTAGTAAAAATGGAGCGCATCACGAATGAACAACGCATTCTCATTGTGAAATTGTTTTACCAAAATGGTGAAAGTTTTGCGGCTACAGTTCGCAAATTGCGATCAATTTGGGGTCACAATAATGCTCCAAAAGAGTCAACTGTAAAGAGATTAATGGATAAATTTGCCGAAACTGGGTCTGTTAGTGATGTAAAGACAACAACGCGCCTTCGACCAGGTCGATCGACCGAAAATGTCGCAGCTGTACGTGATGATGTCGCTCAAACTCCATCCACCTCAATTCGACTCCGAGCTCAGCAAATTGGTGTCTCCAAATCCACTATGCAGCGAATTTTGACGAAAGATTTGCATCTTCCTGCATACAAAGTTCAATTGACTCAGGAACTGAAGCCACCGAAGGGAGTTCGTTAATTGGGTATTGGAGAGACGACATGAAAATGCTGATTTTGCCGCTAAAATCATCTTCAGTGGCGAGGCCCATTTCCATCTTGATGGCTTCGTCAATAGGCAGAATTGCCGCATTTGGGGTGAGGAAAATCCTCGAGTGATTCACGAGAAGCAAATGCATCCTCAACGTGTCACTGTGTGGTGTGGTTTTTGGGCTGGAGGAATCATTGGGCCTTTTTTGTATGAAAATGAGGGAGGTCAAGCGCAAACAGTCAATGGTGTTCGGTATCGTGAAATGATAACCAGTTTTTTCTTGCCTAGAATTGAAGAAATGAATGTGGAGGGCATGTGGTTTCAACAAGACTGCGCCACATGTCATACAGCTGGAGAAACAATTCAATTGCTGCATCAGTCATTTCCCGGTCGTGTTATTTCGCGTTTTGGAGATCAGAATTGGCCGCCTAGATCGTGCGATTTAACACCATTAGATTTTTTTTCTTTGGGGTTTTTTGAAGTCGATGGTTTACGCGAATAAGCCGATGACGATTCAAGCCTTAAAAGAGGAAATTAGACGCTGCATTAATGAAATACCGCAGCATTTATGCAAAACGGTCATTGAAAATTTCATTAAAAGATCGCGTGTATGCCAGCAAAGCCGCGGCGGCCATCTGCACGATATATTGTTCCATACATAACCTCATTCTGTCTACTTTACGATATAATAAAGTTTCACGATTTTTTTTTTAAATATCTGTGTTTTATTTAAAATTTAAAAATTGCGCTCTTGTTGGGACACCCTTTTTTAGTTGCAAATGTCCTTTGAATTAATTGAATTAATGTTTTTGTTTAATTATCAATAAAATAGTTATTTTTTAACTTCTTTGGCAGACTTTTTTGTAAAAGTATAGAATAACACACCCAGTTTTTTCCATTTTCAGTAAGATAATCTTTATATATATATAATTCTTCTGTACATGGCTTTGTCACTGAACTCCTCCTAAACGGCTGGACTGATCTTAGTGAAATTTGGTGTGTGTGTGTGTGGCTGGGTCTGCAGATGGGTCTTTAGATCTAAAGTCTAAAGTTTGACCTGGTAAGTGGCGCTGTTGTTGCTATCGCAGAGTTTCAAGGGATATTTGAGAGTATAATTAAGACACGAATTGAGAAATTGTCATAAATCTTTCACTAAACCATTACTTTTTACTCAAGCCAAATTACAAAATGAATAAATATAAAAAAAATCTTACATTTTTATGATAGGCATGATCGTATAAAACTATTTTATAAATATAATAAATAATAAAATTTTTACTATAGAAACTTTAAATCAACCCTACTTTTATGCGTACCATATGAAAGAACATTAAAAAAGCCATTTAAAGTTTTGAATATTTTTTGAACAACAAATATTTTTACCAAAATTTTTTGCGAAATAAAGAAATTCGTTAAGATTTTTTATTTGGAAAATTTTTAAAATTAGAAGGTAAACGAAAATGAAAAAGATTAAGAAATGATTGGACGGACAATTAATATTCAAAATTACAAAACAAAAAATCCTTTGTATCATGACCGAGTTTTTCACTTTCAAAGGCAGCACTTTTATTTTTGATTGATTTTTTTTTTTCCATTTCACCAAAAAATAAAATTAGTGGGGGAGGTTGGGGAATTTTGAAGCACGGCTTTTTTGGGGGTCAAAACTACCACGAACATATATTTTTTTACCTTTTTTAAAATCAAATCTCTAGAGCATCTTAAAATAAACTTCCTGATTGAAGAATTTTCATAAAATTAAAAATAGTCGAAAATTTTTGCCTGTTGGCCCAAAACACTGGTTTTTGGAGTTTTCAAAAATCGTGGCAGTTGTGAGGCATGACTAAAAACCACAGAATATGGCATTTGTTGGTGAAAATTTTTTATTGGGATCGGAGAAAACGACAAATTATTATGATTACTATGTATTAGAGTTAAGAAAATGGAAAAAAATTAATATTCTATTGGAAAAAATATGAAAAATGGCCAGTTGCTCAATTATTCCGATTAGCAATGAACGTAAGTATAACCGTCGACCAATTCACGAGCACACTTCAAATAAACTGCTCAGTTGCGCTTTTCCCATTGTTTTCATATAGTTTTCAAAGTTTCCTAATAGATTTCACTATTATCTTATATTTTTAATATCTGTCAACTCCTCGAGATGAAAACAATATTTTTTGTAAGGAAAAACACAGAAAAGTAACAAAATTCATTGGAAAAATCCTTGGAATCGCACTAAACATTCGAATTTTTTACAAATAAGGCGTAATACGCATGTAAAATTCATGGTGATTTTTTTGTGTGTACTCACCTTTTCGATTCGCTTGAAAATGTTTGTAAAAAATCCGCAAACATGAGTGCTCAAAAAACTTTTCGAACAAAATATTGAACACACTGTCTGAAGAGATACGGAAAAAGTGTGCTATCGGGACGAGTGCTAGTACAAAACGGAGATATAAAATGAGAAAATGTTGACAGTAAGTAAGAGCTATCAAACCACTACTAAGCGACATCTATGGCCGTGCTTCGCAACTCCCCATAACCCCATAAACCAAAAAAATAATTTTGCCCAGTTACGTTGTTCCATAGTAGAACTAGACAATGTGGTGTTAGGGATGAATGTGTTCTCTTTCTTAGTGACCATTACTGTCAAACTCAGCCATTTGGATATTTTTGCCAATTTTTGCTTTCATATTGCATTCTCATTGGTTGCAGATTTTGTATGAAATGTCAACTTCGTTTTGACAGTTTCGGTCACCGGCTATCCACGCTAACACTACCTAGTCGAATTTTGTCATGCTTTGTTCTACTCGAAACACTGTGAAACGGAGTGACAAAGGTAATATACCCCTTACGCATTTTTATATGCGGAGGTTGCAGCAAAGGTGGTTGCACCAAATACCCGTGTTTTCTTTGACAGTGGGACAAACAACACAAAAATAATTGGCCATTTCAGCCGTTAAAAGAACTTTGACTGAGGTTTTTTTAAACAGTTGTGTTGTGCATGTTATTAAATGTTTGAACAAAAATTATCTAGAATTGGAATTACGCGTTTTAAGCCGATTCCGAACGGCTTATATTCTCAAAATACTTTACATGGCAGTTTTTACTCTTTGATGCTTGCCATTGTCCGCAGTGAGGAAAAAATATTCTTGAAGGATATAATTTTCAATACTTGAGGAATGCATGAATAGAACCATAATATGCAATTTATTATTTAGTTTTTATTGCTTCGTTTAAAAGTAGATACAGTTATAAATAGGGTAGCGACTTTTACACCACCCTGTATTAACGCAACGCACTGTGCTGCATGTCAAATCGTTAATAAAACAAAGGAAAATATTTACATTATTTTGTTGTTCTGAAAAGAGATTTTCATTTGTATATTTAATTTAAAAAAAATTATGTTTTCAAAATTTTAAACTTATTTAACTTTTTAGAGTTTATTCATTACAAATTCAATTCAATTCATGAATATTAAATTCGATTATTCAATTCAAGAATATATAGTATTCTCGACAATCATACAACGTTCGCGAAAATCTTATTCAAATCTCTCATCGACTTAGCTTATCTAGATATTTTTGTGTCACTGCATTGGGTACGATTGTGTGGAGTCTCTTTCATTTCAAAACATGTATTGCAGTGATACAAAAATATCTAGATAAGCTAAGTCGATGAGAGATTTGAATTAAAATAAATTAGAAATAAATAAGCATTGCTATAAAAATTTATAGTCCATAAAAAAATCAAAGATGGCGCTCAATACCAGAAAACTGCTAATACTCTGAACATTCCCAACTATAAAACTACGAATTAATGAATAACTTAACTAATGACACATTCACAGGCTCGAAATTGGTTTACAGCCCACTGGGGATATGTGATTAGTAGTTGAGATAAAGACTGGCGTTTTGGACCAACAATACTAGTTTCGTTATAATTATTTTATTTGTATGCAATTCAGCGAAGCCTCCCCTAACAAGGATTTTAATATGGCCACACAAAATTCTGATGGGTGTGGTTGTGTGTGTGGATTAGAGAATTTAGTGTATCTGTGTGCTGCTGCATTATGACCCTTCGTGGGTGTTGCCAGCATTCAGCCACGTGGTCAATCAGCACAGGACCAAACAAGGACCGCTCTAATGAAGCGAATTAAACACTTTCATTGTGTGTGAAAATAATTTAGCCAGTTTCATAAGTTACCTTATTTTTGTGTTTTTTTTTTTCTTTTTCAATATATTGGTAATTTTGTGCGGAAGCTAGAACTACATGCATTATTCATAAAGTTTTCGTGGGCTCATTTCAAGAATCGCTTGCTTGGGCGTCTTTGTTAAGCTGCTCAGCGAGTTGCTTTGATGAGCAAAGGTTTTCAATAATCTTCACTTGATGACACTTTAATGAAGATTCCTTTCGAACTTGTAATTTTTTCTTTTTACCTTCAACATGGATAGACTTTTGCAATTACAAAAATCTCATCAAAGACCTGTTATATTGATTCCTGAAAAAAGTGCGCTATTCTTGAGATTGTCTTGGTTACAACTTGTTTTGCTCTTATTTGCACCCTCATTTTTGTTTCCGGTTTTGACATCTTATCAGAATGTGTTAAAAATTGATGCCATCAATTTGAAATATTAGAAAATTATACAAAACAGCAAAGGAAATCGATAGTATTCGATTTTGTCTGGATGTCAGGCTGGCTAAGAGTCTGAATGCGCACAAAAGTCCTTGCCCTATCGGAACAAATTAGCGCCGGAGGCATGTTAAAAACAAACTTCTAGCTAATATTTAAACATATTGTGCATAAATATAACATAAATAATAATTTTCGTTACCAAGGCCAAGTCATCTGCAATGCAACGGGGTGTTTTTGATTCGCTCTTTGCTTCAGACAACGCTGACTTTTGGGTATTTTTTCTCCTCAAAGGCATATTTTTTTATCATTTGCAGCTTTAAGAAGAAAAAAAAACCCCAGCTTCTATTAGAAACAACCTGCTGAGGGTGGGACGTGGTTGCAATACGTTTAGCCTGTTGCGACAAATTATAATGTATTGGAAATTGACAAAATAATGTAATGAATATAAAATTATGTAAATTACAGTGCAGTTCGATATAATGGCATAGCTTATGTTATTTTCCACTACTCCGATTTTTCTCTTGTTTCTGATGAAGTTTTTCCTCGCCTGAGGGGGTATAACTTATTTTCTTGGAAAATGCGTGAAATCGAATTACTTCGATTTGAACTTTTACTTTAATCACAAAATTATAGGTTAACATTTGTTAGAATTTCTTAGTATGCACATAGAAAGAATATCTTGAAGATTTAGAGTCAAAATAGAAGGGTTAAGCAAGTGAAATTTGTATATGCAACTTTTAAAAATCCTAATTTATCTAAACCAAATTTGGCACCAATTTTTCATAATAGACAAGAATTTGCCGCTTATTTAATGGACTTTAAATAAAAAGGTTATTTATATGGGAGGTTATATGGAAGGAAAACCAACTGGAAGGTATTCAATCTAAATCAGCAGAAATATTGCAGACCTAGACACATATTGGGGGTTGGAATTAATTTTAAAGGTTTTTTTTCGATTTTTGAGCATTTATTTAGAAACAACGGTACAATGTATATTATTCAAAGTATTGTCCATCGTTAGCTACAACATTTTCCCATCTTTCTGGCAGCATATGGATTCCGCGCCGGAAGAACGATTTGTCTTTTGAGGCAATCCACGAATCGACCCATTTTTTGGTATCCTCGTAAGAAGTGAAGCGCTGCTCAGCCAAGCCATGCGTCATCGATCTGAATAGGTGGTAGTCGGAAGAGGCTATGTCTGGGCTATAAGGCGGGTGGGGTAGCACATCCCAATTCAGCGCCTCCAACGTTTCCTTGACGGTTCTTGCAACATGTGGCCGTGCGTTGTCATGTTGAAAAACCACTTTGTCGTGTCTTTTGGCATATTCCGGCCGTTTAACCTTTAATGCTCGGCTCAATTGCATCAATTGTTGTTGGTAGCGTTCCCCAGTGATGGTTTCGTTAGGTTTTAGCAGCTCATAGTACACGACACCCTTCTGATCCCACCAAATACACAGCATAAGCTTGGCGCCATGAATATTCGGCTTGGCCCTCGATGTTGATGCATGACCGGGTGGTCCCCACGACTTTTTTCACTTAGGATTATCGTAATGGATCCACTTTTCATCGCCAGTGACAATACGATGCAAAAAACTCTTCCTTTTATGCCGTTGAAGCAGTTGTTCGCACATGCAAAATCGCCGTTCAACGTCTCTCGGCTTCAACTGGTACGGCACCCAATTTCCTTGCTTTTGAATCATTCCCATGGCCTTCAAGCGTTTGCCGACCGTTGATAAGTCGACTCCCAATGATTCTGACAATTTTTGAAGGGTTTGACACGGGTCTTCATCGAGCAAAGCCTCCAATTCCTCATCTTCAAACTTTTTCGGCTGGCCCGGACGCTCTTTGTCTTCCGTATCAAAATCACCACTTTTAAACCGACGGAACCAGTACTCACAAGTAGAAATCGATGGAGCATAGCCCCCGTAAGCCTCAGTAAGCGTGCGTTGTGCTTCAACAGCTTTTTTCTTCAAATGGAAGCACAAAAGTAAACCTTCCCGCAAATTGCGTTTTGTTGGAACGAAAGTCGACATGTTCACAGAGAAAAAAATATATGTTGTTTACACTTCAGTGGAATGACACATACTGAAAAATGAAGCTTAGACAATGTGCTTTGAAATGAATATAGTCACAGGTGTGCCCGATGCGATCTATTGATAGTTACGCCATCTCTTAGAAAACCTTTAAAACTAATTCCAACCCCCAATAATATCTCCCACACAACGCATTCATTGACAATGGAGTCGAGTTTATAACGGGAAAAATAAACCAGGCTTTCAAGAAGTTCTGCCCATTTTCTCGAAGTCGCAAACCTACAATTGCGAGTTGGTGGCCCAGCGACCTCAAAAAAAGGTGATCAGAGTTCGGAAAACTTCACCAAAAAGCCATGTTAAGCAAACTTGAGCAAGACTGAACAACATACCGATCCATGTTGAATGCCTATACAAGGGAAGTAAGAATACTTAAGCGAAAATCTTGGACAAATTTCTGCGAGTCCATTGAGGATACCAGTGAAGCCGCCAGACTTCTAAAGACGCTATCCATCGGTCCCGGGATACATTAAGAGGTCCGACGGATCCTGGACAGAATCCAGCCAAGAAACGCTTTTGCTACTCATGGAAACTCATTTCCCAGGTTGTAAAGAATCGGAGCAAAACGGAGCTAACACCAACCTGAAAATGCCAATACCAGAACCCTTACAGGAACTCCCAACATTACAACAAGGTCAACTGTTGAATGGTCGATTGGATCTTTCAAGTCCTACAAATCTGCAGGGCCTGATGGAATCCTGCCAGCCATGATGCAATATGCCCTTCCCAGAATCATGCCCTGGCTTATAGCAATCTTCACTTGTTGTCTTAAGACACGATATGTTCCAGAAATTTGGAGAGAAGTGCGAGTTGTTTTCATTTCTAAAGCTGGGAAACCGATACACTCAGCGCCAAAGGATTACTAGTCTATTAGTCTTTCATCGTTCATGATGAAAACGCTAGAGAGAATAACAGATTATCACATAAGAGAATCTTTGAACGGTACCAATCTTTGCAGTGTGCAACACGCCTACCTTAAAGGTAAATCAGTGGAAACGGCACTGCATGAGGTGGTTTCAATTATAGAAGGAACCCTTCATCACAAATAATATACTTTAGCAACTTTTTTCGACATCGAAGGCGCATTCAACAATGTAAATACAGATTCCATAAAGAATGCTCTAGTAGACAAAGGAGTCAACAATAAAATAACCCAGTGGATTTATAAAATTCTCAACAGCAGACGTATAAGCTCACAAATGGGAATGAGCGTATTGAGGAAAGAGGTAACAAGAGGTCACAACAAAAGTGGCACACCGCAGGGAGTTATGACTCCCCTGCTATCGCTGATTGTCGTTGACAAAATTCTCACTGCACTCAAAACTGGTGGAACAAAAGTGGTAGTCTATGCCGATTACGTCGCCATCCTAATATGCGGGAAATCCCTGCAAACAGTTAGCGAACTAATGACTGGCGCATTGAACGAGCTATTGCGGTGGGCAGAATCGAATGGACTTGTTGTAAACCCAACCAAGACCAAACTCGTTCTGTTCACAAGAAGAAGGAAAAATAGAAAGTTTCACATTACAGAAACTGAGCGCAGTAGCTCAGAAGCTGCCACAGAAGCTTAGTACCTTGGAATTATCCTTGATAATAAGCTGAGCTGGAAAAACAGCACAGAAGAAAGAAGGAAAAAGTACTATGCGCTCTTTACGCATGTCAGAGAGTCGTTGGCAGGAAATGATTACTGCGACCGCACATAATCAACTGGATGTATACAGCGATCTTGAGACCCATTCTTACCTACGGCTCTCTTGTACGGTAGACGATAGCGCACAAAGAGTGCTATCTTAGCTCTCTAACAGGAGTCCAAAGGCTAGCATGCATAGGAGTAACATGAGCCATGAGATCGGCGCCACAGGCGGGTCTAGAAATGATGCTAAATTCCATAAAAGAGGTTCTTAAGTGTTTGGCGACCAAAAGCGCGATTCACCTCAACGAATCACAAGCCTGGAGGAACAACACTTTTGGACATGCATCTATTCTGAATTTATTTGGGCCGAGGAATCAAAAAGAACAACCGACTTTATCATATCCATTGTGGAATTCGACACAGAATACACCACATCCATCCCCAGCAGACAAGAATGGGAAGAAACGACCGTAGAATTCAACGCCAATCTCCAATTATATATTGATGGTTCCAAAATAGAAAATGGAACTAGATCAGGTGTATACTGTGCAACTCTACAAATCAAAGAGTCCTACAAACTCCCCGACAACTGTAGCGTTTTTCAGGCAGAAATATATGCTATTGAAAAAGCTGTACAGCCTATTCATTGGAAAAATCTTAATCCCACATGGATAGTGATTTTAATGGATAGCTAAGCGGCCATCAAAGTGCTGAATCGTAAAACGATGAATGTTAATGTTAATGTTGTGTGGTGGAGATGCGTACTGCGACCTAAATGAGATCTATTGTACCTCCTTCTCAAAGCTCCGCTGGGTTTGCGGATTACAGAATTTCATCCAGCCCTATTTCTCTAATGAATTTGAGAATATTCTTAGGTTCAAGGGATGAAACCTGCTCTAGACTCAGCTCATAATTCCCCAGTGCTAGTTTACGTCTGCGAGCCACGGCGTCGCAGTTTGTTAGTAGGTGCATTGGAGTCTCCTCTGCTTCTTCACAGAAACGGCAGTTACTATCGGTCTCTATGCCCAATTTCATCAGGTGGTATTTGAGTTTACAGTGTCCTGTAAGGAACCCCGTTAGAATCCTAAGATTCGGTTTGCCTAGGCTTATGCACAATTTTGCTCTCCGAAAGTTAAAATCTCTGAGGAGCAATTTGGATTGTCTAAAACGATGAAAGATGAATGGTACTGTAAACTGGCACTGAACAGTATCTGCAATGCCCACAATGTCACTCTCTGCTGGATAACCGCAAGTTCAAACAGAGCTAATACAGATGTGTACATTCCAATAAGCATCGTCAAAAGTAGCATAGACCTTAAAGCCAAAAATAATGCTAACACTGACTGGGCCTCCAGAGGTGACTGCAACATATCTCGACCATTTATTTAGATATATGCCATGAGCATTTAAATAACGAGGAACAATCAAAAATACAAACAATTCTGCAGCAGCATTTCGTTCATGCAAAAGTCCGCATTGACAAGCGATTAAAAGCTATGAACAAATAATTTTCTTTTATTTATATTCGTTTTTCATATAATAACTTGCATTGGAATTATCTTTGATGCGTTTATCTTCGTCCTGAGGACCACTAAAAGCGATTTGTTTGTTACTTTTGACGGCAATCTGTTGAGACCTCTTTCGCCGATTTGTGTGCAAATCTTCCCGCGAATCTATAAGGACTTCTCTTGGCGATTCGTTTGAGACTTCTCCTAGCAAATTGCTTAAGACCCCTCTCGGCAATTCGTTGACGACTCTTCCCAGCGAATCCCTAACAAACCCTTCAGACAATGTATATTACAATCTTCGCGGCGAATCTCTTTTATGGCCTCACACTCTTTCAGTCTGCGATACTCTGAAGCTTTACCACGGAAACTAAATACCTTGGAATTATCCTTGATAACAAGCTGAGCTGGAAACGCAACACAGAAGAAAGAGGGAAAAACAGAACTGTGCGCTCTTTACGCATGTCAGAGAGTCTTTGACAGGAAACGGGGACTGCGACCGCACATAATCCACTGTATACAGCAATCGTGAGACCTATTCTACCTACGGCTCTCTTGTATGGTGGACGAAAGCGCACAAAAAGAGCTAAATTAGCCCCCTAACAGGAGTCCAAAGGTTAGCATGCATTGGAATAACTGGAGCCATGAGATCAACGCCACAGACGGGTATGAAAATGATGCTAAATCTTCTCCCCATAGAAGAAGTTCTTAAGTGTTTGGCGACCAAAAGCGCGATTTGTCTCAACGAATCACAAGCGTGGAGAAACAATACTTTTGGACACTCATCTATTCTGAATCTCTTTGGAACCGAAGAATCCAAAAGATCAACTGACTATATCATACCCAGTGTGAGATTCGGCGCATAATACACCACATCCATCCCCAACAGATAAGAATGGGAAGAAACGGCCATAGAACTCAATGGCAATCTCCAATTATATACTGATGGTTCCAAAATGGAAAACGGAACTGGATCAGGTGTATATTGCGAAACGCTACAAATCAAAGAGTCCTGAAAACTCCTCGATTACTGCTTTTCAGGCAGAAATATATGCTATTGAAAAAGCTGCACAGGCCATTCATAGAAGAAATCTTACCCCCACAAGAGCAGTAATTTTTGTGGATAGCCAAGCGGCCATCAAAGCGCTGAACAGTAAAACGACAAAGGCTCGAACGGTACAATACTGTAAACTGGCACTGAACAGTATCTGCAATACCCACAGCGTCACTCTCTGCTGGGTTCCCGGACATAGCAATATCGAAGGGAATGACGCAACGGATGAACTGGCTAGGCGTGGAGCAACCGCAAGTACAAACAGCTAGTACAGATGTGTACATTCCAAAAGACGTCGTCAAAAGGAGTATAGATCTTAAAGCCAGAGATAATGCTAACACTAACTGGGCCTCCAGAGGTGACTGGTGACTGCAACATATCTCGAAGGCTCTGGCCGGAGCTTAATGAGAAGAAAACCGAAAGCCTACTGCTTTTGGCCAAACGAGAAATCTTGATTCTTGTGGGAGCTCTAACAGGTCAATGCCCCATTGGGGTAATGGCCAATAGAATGAACATAGCAGCCCCAGACTTTTGTCGGAGCTGCGAGGATCCGGAAGAAACAGAAACCTTCTATGGGAATGTCCAAGTCTACAGAATCGTCGACTCCGATATATGGGGAACATATTTTCCAAAGACCTGGAAGATTTAGCGAACACACCACTGCTAGGCATCTGGAGGTTCAAAACAGCACAGGCTGGTTTAAGGAATAATGGATGGTACCACAAAAAAAAAATAAAAAGCGGCTCGCAATGGACCTTTAAGCCCCCGCGGAGGCGCCGGTAACGGCGCACGACCCTATTTACCTACCTAACCTTTATGGGTGGTTTTTTTATAGTAATATAGATAGTTTTTGAAAAAAGTTATATCCCGTCTCTTAGGGTATTAATTTCGATGCTCTTATTTTATAGGCCTCAAAATTTTGAAAGCAAAATTTAAACTTAAATCTAAACTCAGATATTAAGTTTATTTATAACAAAAGAATAGTTGTAAGTACACTGAGGGAAATATTTGTTAAAATTAAATTAAATTGCGTTCATATTAAACGAGTTTATTTTTTAAATAGATCTTAAAACAATTTAATTTAAGTTAAACACAAATGTGCTTAAAGTTAAATTTTAAACAAAAGTTTTTGTTTCCAAAACAAAGTTTTTAAATATACTTTCAAAGTAAATATGCACAGTTTAAAAACATAAATTAAAAAAAAAATTAAAACCAAAACTTTTATACTGAAAACAAATATTTTGATAAATAATTTTAAAACTTTGGTTCTTAAATTAAAAACAATTAAATTAAATAGCCGATTTTCGATGTCATTTTTTAATTTTTTCGAGTTTTCAGACTCGTGATCAGCGACCCCTGGGACCCCTAGAATACCCAAATGTAACTCCATTCGATGAAGTTTGCGTTTTATTGCGGCTTAAAATAATACAATCTATATATTTATCTCAGTAAGGATTTCTGAGATGTCAGGATTGGCGTGGTGTACAATGATGAGAGGTATCGAATGAAAGAGCTGGATGCGTAGGCACAATTTGGTTGGTTTTTCGATAGATGATCTTTGGCCTGAAATATGAGCAATTTAAAGGGAATTTTCGTTAAAGCACCTAAACTATAAGAGATGGAAGAGCATGGTGTAGGAGGGAATTTTAGACATTGCTGAGATGTACAAGAAACAAGACTTTTCATTTTCACTTACGGATACCATACAATAAGAATTTTTGTATGTAACATGTGTGTATATATACTGAGATGGTGATTTTTTTTACATGGTGTAAATTTTTACATTTAAAATGACATCACAACTTTCACGATAACTCGATAGCTATATATTTTTTCAGTACAATGTACTTTTGTATGAGAAGGCGTTGATTAGTAAAAATAACGGTAAAGAGATGTTCACACGACTGTCAAATGATTGAAGTATATCCCGATTTTTTTCTCTCTTTTACTCACTCTAAAATTTTTGATTTATTTCTGCTCACACATGATTTTGTGATTGAAGTACCGATGCAGGCATTTTTTTATTTTCTGCCTACTTTTTTGCCTACTTTTCTGTCTACTCTTCCTTTTTTCTCTTAAAAAACTGCTTTTGTGTTCAATAAGTACTTTTTTCGAAATATTTTGCTACTAAACAACAGACAAGTAAAAAATGCAACCCTTTGATTGATTGATGCAGGTCAGGAGCAGCGTTGCCAGAGAGCTGCAAAGAAAATTCTTCATCGTGGTATACAAAAATCTGAATTTCTACCAAAAATACTTCCTTTTAAAAGTTTTCGGACTGGGGCATAGGAAAATAAACAATTTTTTTTATTTTTCTTTTATTGAAAAATAATGATATAAAGTAACATACATTTTCCAAATTTTTATTTAAAATGATTGAAATCAATTACGACTAGCAATTTGAACTCTAGGCTTAATCTTTAAAACAAATGAGATTTTTTAATAAAACATAACAAAACAAATGAGATATTTTAATAATAATTCAGTTCAGTTCACTTCGATAGAATATATTTATATAATAGAGTTGAAGTTATTTTATACATAAATGCAATATTAAAAAACATAAAATATATCTCGTCGGTTTACGAACAGCAAACACTAAGAGTGTTGTAGATTTCCAACTAGAGTGGACTAAGTCAGTATTTTACGTGTTAATTTATTCAGTTTCTTGAATAATAATTCAAAATGACTTAGCCCGTTGTGCTTGTGAATCTACCACTCACTAAGTGCTTTCTTTGTATAGGTTTCTAGTCTATTTCGTAGTTTAGTTTTATTTATATTTATTTTGAAAATATTTTTTCCACTTTTGGCAGAAGAATTAGCCCAGCACAATAACTCTTCCACAAATTTTGTCAATTTTTGAAATGCAAAACCAGAATCTCATATTTTTACTTTTTGTATCTCTTTCCAAAATGTGTCTACGTAAATTTTATCGGTATCTTCTAAAATTTCATTCAAATTTAGATTTCGAAGTTCTCGAAATTCGTTTCAATATTTTGAATATCTTCCGGTAGCACTAAATTCGGAAAAAGTTTTATAAGGTCTTGAAATGATTGCATTGCGATTAAATAGCTTTTTAGGATTAATCCAGACAAGATTTTTCAAAACTGGATCATTAAAATTATGTTTTTTTAATTAGAGTACATAACTATTCGTAAAATTCAGTGCATTTATCAATGAATGCATTTATAATCACAGTTTTCAAAAATTGCAAATCTTGCAAAAAACTTCAGCACCCATGTATATTTTTTCTCTAACGACATGATTTTCCGAATTTTCGAGTTCGATTTCATTTGGGTCATCTATAAATAAAACTTCGGGTTTTACAAAATTATCTAAAAACATCAGAAAAAGTAGCTTCATGCTGTTATGCATGCAATGGATTTGAACATTTTCACTCTGAAGTAACTTATTAATTTTGTTCACTATTGGTAATATATGCTTTAGAAAACATAGATACAGCTCATTGACAATATTGAGATTTTTATGAATAGTTTTAGCAATTTCCAAGTTGTCGACATTCACCAAAAAGTCGAAGTAAATCTTCAAAGGAGTAAAAACCTCAAGAACACGGCAAACAACAGCTTCTAAGAACAACCATCTCGTTTTGGATGGATAAAGCATTTTTTTCGGCTTATATTCTAGTAATCGTTTCTTTTAGGGCTATTTGAAATATAATTATTAATATCCCGAACCAAAGACTTAACCGAAGGTGGTAATTTAAGGCAAGCATACGAGGAACACAACGCTAGTGAGTGGCAAATGCAATTTAAAATAAATAAATTTGGTATATCATTTTTGAAAAGTTGTGCTACAGAATGATATTGGCCTGTCATGCTGTTTGCACCATCTACCGCAAAGCCTATCATTTGGTTTTTGTAATCTACATTATGTTTGTTAAAAAAATCAGTAATATGCTTTTATAAAGTGATAGCGTCACAAGCAGCAACATCAATTAAGCCAAAAAATTAATCATGAACTTTAAAATTATTGCATATTCTCACAAAAAGACTTAAAATTTTCTTAAAATTCTGGTGCCTGATGTTTCAGTGAAACGTGTACTTGTGGCAGAACAAAATTTGGTACTACTTTTTCTGTCATGAAGAGCGGCGACTATGGCAAAACCCGGTATGTTGGAACAAGATTTGCTGATGCTAGATGTAACAGCCGAATCTGCGTCTGTGGCGGAATAAATTATAATAGGACTAGCTCTGTTATTTGAAGCCATGCCGGGATTAATTTGATTAGTTTGACTGATGTGAGTTGTGACAATTTGCTCTACAGCGGTGTACACATTTTGCTGCTTTTGCACCTTATCTAAAGCACAGTAAGGCTATTCACAGTTTGAATACGCTGGTCTGCTATTTGTATGATTTGCTATTTGTACGCCAATTTACGAAAGCGTATTTTGCTTTGTTGTTGTTTTGCTTACAAACGCAAATACAAGTAAATAAAAGTAGCCCTTGGACGTGTTTTTTGTACCTCGTAATTTTATGCTCTGTCTACAGCCGCATAATCACATACATCACAGGGTTGCATAATTTTTTAATACGATAATAAGAGTCACATGGCGAGGTGCTCACAGTTTGAACAATAACAAATGCTATAAATACGATTTGTTGAAAGTACGCTTTAACTGTGAATAGCTTTAATATAAGTTAAACAATATAAATACGTATCTATCCATTTATTTAAAGAATTATATAATGTCTGCAAAAAATAGTTTGCATACATTACAAAAAAGTTTGCCTAGCTATAGAAATATGCGATGGTATTGTGTCGATAAGCACATCGATAACAACATGGTAAACAACAGTGTTGCATTTAATGTATATCGAGTCAAAAGTAAAAATGCAAATTTAAAGGTATGTCTACATTTTAACTTCGAATTGCGTAGTATGCAAAAATGATTTTTTGGCTGGCGTAAAATACTTCATTTTAGCAATCAAATATTTCAATCTTATATTGGGTTGAAAGTACTTCCAAATGAAGTATTTTACAGGCCGGTTACACAGGCCTGTGACAGTGAAAGTGCGAAAGAATACGTGTACTGTTCGAATGATTCGAAAAATTTCGAACTTTCATGCTAGTAGCAAGAGGTGCTACACATGCACGTGAAAGTTCATTAAAAATATTCCATCGAAAGCGAAGGTTCTCGCTGCTATTGCAGTTTGCGTGTGCTTACTTGTTGTTTTTTTTTCTTTTAATTGTAAACAAGCTATCAATGTTGCTTCCTGTACGAAATTGATGAAAACCCGAAATAAACCCACAAAAAGTAATTAAAAACAACACTGATATCCCCCTTTTTGACATACACTGGCCACTGCTGTCAAAATCCACTGGCTCTGAAATTTTGTTGCCAGTAGTGATGAAAGTGGCGTGGAAGTGAATCCAGTGTGTGTATATTTGTAAAATGGTATGAATGTATTGAGTTTTTCGAACTACAGAGCCAGTATACTGGCCTGTGTAGCATGCCTGTTACTTCCATATGGCAACGCTGGTCTGGAGCTCAATCAAAATTTTGACTGATTCGATGAAGAGCTTGAAGTTCATTTTCGCTCTCGCAGAGAGTTCATTTTTTTAACATAGGAAAGCAACAACAAATTTTGATTGATTCAATCATTTGACAGACGTGTGAACACCCAATAAGCGAAAGCTTTTTCGAAAATATTTTGTATGGATAGTGGAAGTCAGAAAAATTCCCGTTATTATGGTATCAACATTTTTGCGATATATTGAAAACTATCGAGATTGTTCTCAGTACAACGCATTTTTGTATGAAAAGCCGTAGATTAGTAAAAATAACGGTAAGCGAAAGGTTTTTCGAAAATATTTTTGTATTGATAGTGGAACTCAAAAAAATTCCCGTTATTATGACATCAAAATTTTTGCGATATCGGGAAAACTATAGATTTTCTCAGTATAACGCATTTTTTAAGACTAGGTCATCGTCACAGAATGAGAAAAAAACTATTAAAATTTCAAGTTTTGATTTTGCAAGCAAATATCTACGCCATTTTCTAATCGATTTCAATCAAATTTCTGTTGTCTAAAAGTTCAATTAAATGAGCTTGGAGAAATGAGAAAAAATTTACCTTACCTCACTAATTAAATGCTTTATATATATATATATATATATATATATATCAAAAAACCACTAAAACTTACTCTTTTTGCTTAAAAAAAAAAAATTAAAGCTGTTTTTGTTGTAAATTTTTTTTTTCAAAAATTTCCATTTTCCCCACTCTTTCATATGACAAATCATTTATTTGCAAAATTAGCTTTATTTGGACACAAAACTTAATAAACAGTTTCTATCATTAAAAATCATGGGGTCATCAAAATTTTTGATGAAAATTAATTTTTTCAAAATGTTGTTTTTATATTTTTTACAAAGTTCTACAGATTGAAAAATAATTTGTGTGAAAACATTTTCAAATATTTCAAACCATTTCAAAGTTATATACATAAATCTATGTTTTAAGCCATTTCCTTATCTATAAGTATATTTCCCAATATAGATTATTTATTTGCCTATTTGCTTATTTATTTGCTCAAAGAATAGGCCAAAATTTATTTCCCAATATAGATTATTCATTTGCCTATTTGCTTATTTATTTGCTCAAAGAGTAGGCCAAAAGTTGTTTTCGTTGTAAATTTCTTTGTTTCGAAAATTTCCATTTTCACCACTCTTTCATATGACATATCATTTATCTGCAAAAATTGCTTGAGGTTATTTCATTTTGCAATTTAAGTTATCGAAAAGTTGCTTACAATAAAATCCAGTTTAATTTTTTTCACATTTTGTAATTCTTGATTAATTTTTGCATTATTTTTTTCGTCTAGCTGAACCTTTTATAAATTATTCCTTCTGTAAAAGGCACATGTGAAACCAATTATGCGGTAGAAGAGAGTAATATGGATTTGTTTTAAAGTTTTAATAAAAGCATTTCTCGAATTTTGTATATTTGATCATTTTTGGCATAATTTTTTTCTCTGAAAGGTGCATACCTTAAATAAAAAATTATTTTCCCATATACGAAATGTTGTTTTCACCATTCCGTATAAAGGCAAATCAAGTTTTTTTATTGTGTTTTTTACGTTAAATGATTTGCCCTTGTGCGGGAAGTTGTTATATCAGGCATATTTACTTAAGTTGTTCTGCTTTCCTTACAACGCCGATTACGGCTTATATAACCGCAAATCATATTTTAAATTTGGGGTTATGTCACTTGGGGCTATGTCCCGTCACCAGTTGGAGAAGTGACTATTCATTGGGGGTTATTTCATTCCTTTTGGGGATAATTTGATTTTAAGTTTATATCTTTTTTTATATGGGGCTTATATATTTTTTTTGAGGATTTTGGAGCTTATTTAACTTTTTTCGTTGGGTGTTATTTCATTGTATTTAGGTGTTCTTTAATTTTTTTCGGTTCTGGTTTATTTAATTTTCTTTGGGTGTTATTTCATTGGGTGTTATTTCATTGAGGCTGATTTCAATTGAGGTCTATTTCGTGGTGACCCAGAAAAAATTTTTAAATCGCGGCAACCCAGAAATCGGAATCGTGTCTTTTTATGTTCACGAATGGGAAAATCGAACGCCAAATGACTAATATTAATCACAAGTAGAATAAAGCCATGTAATTAGTTGTTGCTTGACATCCTATTTTATTTGGTCCGTTAAAATTCTGTAACACGGCTGTACAATGGGTTAAAATGTTATCACTGTCATATAGCAATATTAAGTACATTTTATATTAACTAATGAAAAGTGACTCAAATTAGATTGCTGAACAGGAACTACATTCTAGACTCTTAAAATAAGTACATCGAACAGATTTTATTCAAGCCTCTCTTTCTACTAAAGCAGATATCTAATCCAGCCGATATTCGGATAGAAATCACTAGTATTTTATATATTAAAATAACTTATAAATAAATTATAAAATTGGTTTTTATTTCATATAATGTTCAATATTTGTAAAACCGATTCAAACATATTTCCAAACAATCAAATATAAAATCGGCTTATTTCACAGCTGGTCTCAATTGTCCGGTCAATGATTCAACTGCACATAATTTTTAAATGCAATCTCAGACAGCTACTTTTATTTTGTTATACAAAGCAAGAAAAAATAAGAGAAAATTATAAAAAAGACATTAGCTAATAATAGTTGAAAATTAAATACGCTTGTTTTATATTTTTTTGGCGTTAAATTTCTATTTTAAAATTTTTTGTTGAATTTTAAAGTACGTTTTTATTCTAAGTGTAGATAAAAACTTTTTTACACTTCTAGCTATGAATTTATCATAGTGCTGCCATAGGTCTTGTTTTCCCCAGGACATGCCCTGGTTTCGAGGGTTCTTTTCTTGCTGTTCTTACTAACTTTCTTAAACTAGCCAAATCCCAGCAAAAAAGTGCTTCCAAAAGAAGCTAAATTAGAAGGGAAATTCTTGAATGCCATCCCTTCCACTTTCATACCCAGAAGGCATTCTTTTAACATATGCATGTCATTAGAAGGAATGATTTCCTTAATCTTTTCGAGAAGTGCTTCCAGAACTTTTTCGATGGAAGATTTCTTTGAGCCCTTCAATGAAAGGATTCTAGTAGGTGTTTTCCAGAAGAACTTAAAGAAGGCATTTTATGGAATGGAATGGTTTTTGTGGTTTGATGGTTAAAAAATCCCTGGGAAAATATCCCTTTTCCCAACATTATAACGATTTTGGTGTTGGAAATGAGAAGTGTTTGGGTTTTTGTCGGGGGTTTAAAAAAAATTCGACATAAAATATCCTTTTTCTGCTTTTCAAAGCATTGTGGTGTTGGAAGTAGTAAGTGGTTGGGTTTAATTGGGGGTTTAATAAATCCCAAGGAAATAATTAGATATAATTTTTTTAATTTAATTGAATTTAAATGCCATTTGAATGTCTTCCAGAAGTAGGTTATAAGAATGACTCTTGAAAGAACTTCTCTATAAGGCTAAGAAGAAGCACAGTTTGATGCATAGAATGTCTTCTGGAAGCAGTGTCCCTAAGAAGGCATGTCACATTTGCATCAACAATTTTGCTGGGATGCCCTGGTTTGGAGCCTCAGAGAGTAAAAATTGCCTTGTAAAGTTTTTAAAGAACATAAGCCGTTTGAAGCCGGCATAAAACTCGTAGATCCAGTTTTCGATAATTTTATTCAAATATTTCATAACACGCACAACATAATTGATCAAAAGAAGCTCCGTCAAATTACTTCCAAGGGCTGAAATGACCAATTTATATTTTTATTTTGGCCGAATGTCAAGTTCCTTTACTCGATCTTTAAAAATTAACGAATAATATAATGTGTTGGCATTAAGCCATAGATCATATATTGATGTTTTCCTATTAACTGCATCAAAATCTGCATTTAACCTGCAATGTAAATCAGCAATTAATATATAAAAATTATATACATATTCTATGTATCATGTGTGCCCTTAAATTACAACTTTAAAAATATTAATTTTTCTTTGTGCATTTTTTAAAAAAACCTTGTAGTAATAACTATTAATTTTAAACATAGTCTTTAATTTTTTTAATTAAAATTCAACTCTAATTGAATTTTAATGTACACGTATTCAAAAATTTCCACAATTTTCTAGATTTAAACATTTTTTTTCAATGCTGCGTAAGATTTTTTAATCTATTTTTTGTATGATTTTATTAAATACCAGCCTAGCAATCCGAACGATATCGTTTCGATATCGAGGTGATATCATTAAGGTGATAATTTCTATTGATAACGCTTCACGAGACGATATCGTTATGAAAAATTTACATATCGTAAACGATATCGAAAACTTATTAATTGCTATATCGAAATTTCAATATCGTTTAAATATCGAGATGATATCGGAAAGATGATAACTTCTTTCGTTAACGATTATCGAGCCGATATCATTATGATATCGAAAAAGGCAGTTCTCGATAAAAATGGACATATCATTAACGGTATCGAAAGCATATTAATTCCTGATATCGAAACGATATTACAAATAATAATCATCCGGAGATTTGAACCTCGGCCACGTGCGTGTAAGTCCATCAGCTTATCCATTCGACCATCGCAATTGTTAACTAATCGTCGCTTAATTTGCTTCATTTAGAATGAAAGCTAGCCTTCGTTCGTGGGCTCAAACCTCAACAGGGAAAAACATTTTTTTTTTTGTTGTGCTGTTTTACAAAATAGGTTTTTTTATAGAACATTTTTTTTTTACAAAACTACGAAATGTTATTTTTTTTATAATTTTTTTTTGTTTGATGGAACAATAATTTTTTTTTGTTTAAAGCGTGTAATAATAACAGCGAACTTAAAATAAATGATTTATCTTTAAATGTTTTAAAAAAAAATTTATTAAGAAATGAAAAACCGAATACAAAATCTCGGACGAAAACGAGCTCGAAACGAACACGAGATCTCGGATCCATGCAAAATTATATGAGAAGACTTCGAATTTTCTTATACAAAAATTTAGAAAATTGTTTTTCGTCGTTGCTCATCATAATAATATAATCAATCGTACATAAATAGATAAGTCCTAGTGACGTTATTTTTGTCTAAATATCGGTACAAGCGAAACTATATCTTGCATTTTTCAATCTAGATATTGTTGCGATATCGCAGTGCTATCGTATTTATACTATCGTGATGATATCGAGTACTTATTTATTATAGATATCGTTACTATATCGCAATGCTATCGTAGTTATACTATCATGATTATGATAGTTATACTATCTTGATTATATCCAGAAATTTGTAATATAGATACCGTTATGATACCAAAATGCTATTGTTATCTGTATTATCGGGATGATATCGCGTATTTCTGTGTTAAGATATCGTAACGATATCATCAGACTATCGTAAAAATTTTCTACCGAGATATGGTTTGCTGAGGGTTAACCGGTTTTTATTTTTAATTATTTGAAAAATAAGTAATTAAAAAATCGTAATTTTTAGGCTCACTTGAAAAATCAATTATTATATTTTGTCGATTATTTGAAAGCACTAACCTCTGATGGTCTCACTTCCCATTATAAAACCTCTGACCCTCTACTTTTCCTCTACCCCAGAGAAAGCTTTGTAATGTGAAACTTGAGTATAGTTAAATTCCAATAAAAGCAATTCACACATCATAGAGTTTCAAGAAATAGAACGTAATCCAAGTGCAACAATTTATATACATTAGAGCTCTACAACAGAAAAAAGTACAACAAAAACAGCATAACAACAAATTTCAAGAAAAAAAACATTAGTCATTCGAGAATATCTCACCAGGGCTTACCATCACACTTCTCTCGAATGTCCATCAAAAGCTATTCTGCTGTCTTAGCATAAAAACATTAGAGCATAAATTATCCTTTCTACTGCCGCATGGACATTTGGGAGAACATAAGGGCATCGAAAAAAATGTTGGAAATTTGCACAAACAAGTGTAAGCAAAATAATGTTATGCAATCCAATTTAGCTCATATCCTTTTTTCTTTTTGCTTTACTACCGGAAATTCTACATTCATCATTTGCTGCCAACATTCCAAAAGTAAAGGTTTTTCCTTGAAGGAGCAAAAAAAAAATTGAAGAAAATAAACGAAGTTGAAAGCAAATAAAAGCTAAGGACATAAAGTGTCAATTTGTGTGCTATATCATGCCCTTATTTCTCTTCACTCCACTCAGCGGCTCTCACTAGCATGAACAACAACAGCAACATTTTCATTTCCGTCAATTTGCAACAATGATCAGCGGAATTCTCAAGGGTCCTTTGGTGTGGGTTCAAGTGGTGTGCCTCTTGTGTACATGGTCAAGTGAGCATCAGTTTACATCGTTTGTAGTAAGTGCAAAAATTTACTTTGTTAATTTTACTTTTACTTTTCTTGCCCTTTCTACTTGGTATCTGTGAGTTTTTTAAAGAAACAGGTAGCGGAACATACTTTATTTGCAGCTAATTGTTAGTTGTTTTTAACGCCTTGTTCTCACACCTTTTCCTGCACACCAAATTGCAGCTTGTTGTAAAAATTAAATTTTTGACAGTTAATAAATTTATGTCATAGTTCTAATCTCTATATTCTTATCTTATTTCTATATTTCATCGTGTTTGTTTTACTTTCACTAGAAACCGAGGCTGTTTCTAACTGTAAAGTGTTGTGAAAACTCTCTTGACCACATGTGGTCCATTGTTGATACTCCACTATGACCGAGCTAAAGTTGTTTTTACATTGAGTTAAGTAGAAAAAAGTTGTCAAAATATTTGTATTCTTTTGTGATACCTTAGTATCCTTAAAATTTAATAATTTTTTTATTATTGTGGCGCCTGACACGACGTTTTGTCTGATTTATAGCTTAATTTCAAGGAAATTCTTTAAAAATTTTTGGACTTGGATACAAAAAAAACTTATGGCTTTATTTTGTAAAACGAACGCAGTCACTTGCGATAGCTTTTCTCATGTGGCAATATATTTTTAAGGAAAATTTCAATGCGAAAGAAAGAGTTGGTTCTAATCAATGTTGCCCGAGCAAATTTTTTTTGTAACCAGAACGCAAAATAAAAATAGCCAAAATATGTTTCATCGTATTAAAAAAAAAACAAAACAAACTTACATACCTATTTGTACTAACTTGTTGCAAAAAGATTTACAAACTGCATGTTGATTCTTGATTTGCTTTTTTAAACAAATTTCTCACAGTTTACTTTTCATGATCAAAGTTATCTATCTACATTGCTGCGTAGGGTAGAAGGGGAAGGCTTCGACAGTGGCAGTTTTTGACATTTTTTTCACACTATTTGGTTCGCGCAACCAAAAACACGTTTCTCCTAACCGAACGCGGTTGTCATTACAATTATTCAGTGAATTTGCCATCGTTATTAGACGCGATTTTTTATTTCTGCAACGTGTTGGTGTAATATTGGCCTATTACTCTTTTGATGTGAAACTCAGATAATGAAATATTCAACTTTTCGTTTCTTTTGTGCAGTTACTTAAACACATTATTGCTGACTATACACCATTTAAGGCTAGTTAAATGAATAAAAAGAAAATTGTAAATTCTGCAATTTGTAAAATAAGTGGCCGAGGGAGGATTTG
This sequence comes from Dichetophora obliterata, assembly GCA_963920525.1. NCBI lineage: Eukaryota > Metazoa > Arthropoda > Insecta > Diptera > Sciomyzidae > Dichetophora > Dichetophora obliterata. The sequence continues at coordinate 157,541,003 of OY986438.1, forward strand.
TGAAATGAAAAAGGAAGGCTTCGACATAGTGTATTGATGAATACACGACGATACCTTTAGTATTACTGACTCCTACAAATCCCTAACTTTTGTTCAAGATTAAGACGAAGAATTGTCGCAACTGATGATGGACAACGTTCCTGCTGTGGAAAAAATAACTTCGTTCGTCAAGTTTAAAGCCAAACAGCCGTTTTATTTTATCCGAGTAGTACAAGAAGTAAATATCAGTTCGTGCGACTTAAAGGTCTTGCAACGAAAAAGTGACAGTCAGTCCTTCTACGAATCGTTTATTGACAATATGCTACGAATGGTTTTAAAAGAAAAGAATTTTGTCATCTCCTTATCATCTACCAGAAACTTCTGGGACTCATCTAAAATACATCTTCAAGATTGTACCAACATAAACATGCAATAAAAAATAATAAAATTATTCTTTTCCCTCACTTTTTGATTTATATATAGTCTATCTATATAAAATAATACATAGGTATAATTAACTGCTCTTACATTAAAGACAATTTATAAGAACTAAAAGTAAGGTAATTTTCAATAAAATATGCACTTAAATACAAAAACATTAGTCAAACAAACCAAATGACGCAGCCTCTTTTCCTGTGTCTAAGCCCTTCTTCCTGTGTCTAAGCCTCTCGGAAGTTTGACGAAGAATCCCTTAAAGAGGAGGTTTCGATATTTTATTGAAATTATGTATACTTATACTTATTCGTACTAATTTTTGTGTAAGTGGCTCATGATTCAAAAATGTGATTCACTTTTTTCGAATCAATAACATATGAGTACTATTTTGGAAACTACTTATACTTATTCATACTCATTTTTGAGTAAGTGGCTCAGGATTCAAAAATGTGGTTCATAGCAAATCTCTGATTTGATTCACTGAGTTGTGAATGAATTGTACTCGAGTACTACTTATTTTTAAGTATTCGTTGCAGATCTCTGGTGCAGTGTCACTAAAAGTATAGATTTATTGGGCTGAAATTTAAGACACCTCTTCTGTTTATCAGATTGAACGTCCCAATTCGCAGTCCTGCTCATTTCAAAGCTAAAAAATTTTCGCCACACAAATATGTGACGCGATATAACGAAAGGGACCTTATCTTGCTAGAGTAAAATTTTCAGTACAGGCCAAAACGTGAATTAAAGTCTTAATTTCATGTTTTGGGTTTTTGACACCTATCGCTACATATCTCATGATGAACTTTAATTGATCGATTATTTGAATTTTTATCCGCAAGATGGCATAAAAGTCAATTTTCAAAACCTTCTTGCTGTCACTTTGCTTTGGTGTGATTGGTCCTTTGCTTTGGTTGCGTGTTTTTGAAGTTTTGCGTCGTGTATCTACATCACATAATTAGTCATTTTCTTTTGTTTAATGAGCTGTGTTTGATACCTTAGAACTTTTAACCAACAACAAAATATTGCCGTTCAAAGTGAATTGAGTGGCTACAAAAGTGGCTTTAGTGTGTTTTTACATAAAAATAAAATGGATGAACATGCCCAAATTATTGAAAATTATTGTGCGGGTGATGTGCCGGATGATTTGAGAGAGGCGTATGAGGATTATTTTGTAATTGGTGGTAAAGATTAAGATGCAAGTGAAGATTCGGAGCAAGAAGACGGTGATCCCCCCAACCTCTTGCACTTGATGAAAATGTTCAAGACTTTAATATTGATGACATACCGGTAAGTACCAAAACATAATAACAATATTATGTAGGTAATTATTTTGATTACCTGTATTTTTAGGCAGGTAGGTACATTATTATTTATACCAACTATACCGAAAAAAGGCTTGAACTTTTTGAATTTGACTTCACCAATTAAATAACTTCAGCACTTGGGGGTGGGGGTGGTCAGCACTTGGGGGGAGGGGGAGGGGGAGTTCAAAAATGGCAGGGGTGGGTAAAATTCCCAAACGATATCAAAATAAACACATGGACACTTCATAGGACAGCCAAAATCCTAAAAAACACGTTCAAAAACATAGTCAAACTTTAACCTCAATTATCTCGAAACTACCTTTTTTGAATTAAAAACTTCAAAATGCTGTAACTTCGTCAATTTTTGAGATTTTTGCATGATTATGTTGTCATTTTGTTTAGAATTTTGTCCTTTATCCATTGGTTTCAAAAATTTGATTTTGACCCCTGGCAAGATAAGGTCCCTTTCGTCATGTCGCGTCACATATGGTTCTTTATAGTAGACATTTTGTCAATCTCTCTCTCTGATATATTTTATAAAAAAAAATTGATTTCTTTCTGTAATACTTAGTAGTAAATTAAGTAAGTAACGACTAAAGGACAATGATTATCCATTAGTTCTCGGTGATTTCAACTTGGGGCAATACTTTTTGGTCATACTCTAATGAAATTATGAGTATGATTCCAAGCTCTATAGTAATATTGTTGAAATAGAATTTTTAGACTCCGTCTTCTCGTTGGGATTGTGTCAATTAAATTCGGTTAAAAATAGTTTAAATAAAATTTTGGACTTAGTTTTTTCTGATCGTGATCTTAATGCTAATTGTAACGAAGCTGATTTCCTTTTGTCAAATAACTCTTTGCATCATAAGGCGCTTTTAATTCAGTTGGATACGGCAACCTTAAGTATACCTGCTCTAGAAGAGGATACTTTTGTATTTGCTTTTAATAAGGCAGACTATGTTGGCATGTCTAACTTCTTATCTAGTGTCGATTGGCGTACAGTTTTTGGGGAAAATCTTTTAGTTAATTATGAATTTTTCAATAATATTATTAACGAAGCATTTGTGACTTTTGTTCCTATAAGAAAAATTAAGAAGAACACCAAGCCGGAATGGTTTAGTAGAGATCTCTTAAAATTAAAAAACCGTATGAACAAACTATACAAAAAGAGTAAATTGAACATACACTTTCGTGAAAGCTATCTTGTGGCTCGTAAACAGTATGAAACTCTGAAGATCTCCCTTTATAGAAGTAATGTCCGGGCGTTGGAATCGGATATTATATGCAATCCTAGAGCTTACTGGAAATTTTTTAATAAAAAGAGAAATACTAAGAGTCTTCCTAAAAATATGTATTTTAAAGATAAAATATCGAACAACATTGAGGATGCATGTAATATGTTTGCTGACTACTTCCAATCAAATTTTGTTTTAGATAATGTTCCTATACATCAAGATCGATCGCTATATAATGGAGAGCGAATCACTGATTTGGGCAGTTTAGTTCTTTCGGTAGAAGATATTTTTAACGAGTTGTTGTCACTCGATATTAATAAGGGTGCTGGCCCCGATAATATCCCACCACTCGTCCTTCAAAAATGTGCTGCTGCACTTGCTTAGCCTCTTTCACTAATTTTTAATTTGTCCCTTAAGAAAGGTATATTTTTGGATATTTGGAAGGTTTCAATTATAGTCCCTATTCATAAATCTGGATCAAGACAAGACATTGGAAACTATAGACCAATATCTAAGTTACCATCAATTGCCAAATTGTTGAAGCCTTGGTGAAAAAGCAGATCTATCAAGGCATTAAAAATTCGATATCTGAAAGCCAGCATGGTTTTGTCTCTGGAAAATCAACCTCTACAAACCTGGTTCTATTCACTCACTTAATAAAAAATAAATTGGAGAATGGTAAACAAATAGACGTTATTTTCACAGATTTCGCTAAAGCATTTGATAGGGTTCAGCATTCTATTATAATTAATAAGCTCAGTCTAATGGGTTTTCATTCTTCACTCTTGTCTTGGCTTAGTGAGTACCTTTTAGGTCGTAGCCAAAATGTATGCATCGGAAAGACGATCTCAAAAGCAATAATTAATCATTCAGGTGTGCCACAGGGTAGCCACCTTGGGCCGTTGTTATTTATTCTTTTCATCAATGATCTTCCTAATTTTATACAGTACTCAGAATGCCTTATGTATGCTGACGATGTTAAGATTTTTAAATCTGTAAGCTCTCTCAGCGATCAATGGAGTTTACAAAGTGATTTAAATAGTCTGCACTCATGGTGTATGCTAAATAAACTGAATTTAAATTTGTCAAAATGCAACATAATGTCATTTTATATGGTAAGATCTCCAATGTTTTTTGATTACTCAATTTTATGCAACGCCTTGATTAGAGTAGATTCTAAATCTGATGTAGGTGTACTCTGTGATAAAAAGATGTCATTTTCAGGTCATTATGATAACATAATCAGCAGGGCTAATGCTATGATGGGATTCGTTAGACGCAACACTAGAGAGTTTGCTGACCCGTATACCTTAAAGACTCTTTTCATTTCCACTATAAGATCAATACTTGAGTATGGGTGTGTAATATGGGACCCACTTTATGAGTCGCATAGTACAAGATTGGAAAAAAGTCCAAAAACGTTTTACTCGTTTTGTTGTGAAAAAACTAAATTGGAATTTTATGCCAGAGTATAGCTCCCGATGTGCACTTATTGGGCTTAAATCATTGAGTTCTAGAAGAAAATATTTTCTTATAACTTTTGTTCGAGATTTTTTAATGAATAATATTAACTGTGTGCCAATCCTCGCCCGTCTCAATATTTATGCTCCGGAAAGACACTTTAGGCAAAGAGATCTTTTTTACATTCCGCACCATAGAACTAACTATGGCCGGAGTGATCCGATTTTTAACATGTGCACTGTCTATAACAGTGTAAGTGCTCGTATAGATTTCACTCAAAATAGAGACTCATTTAAGCAAACTGTATTGAGTATTGTATAAATCCTTAATTTTATATTCTTATAATAGTTCCATTATAATTATTGTTTTAGTGTATTGTAATTTAAGATGTAATAAATAGACTGTTAAACATTTTTGTCGATAGTTTATAAATAAATAAATAAATAAATAAATAAATAAATTTGGTAGTATTAAATGGTGGTAGTCTTAATGACTGATATTGGTATTGTTTTACAATTACTGTAATTAACTGTTATTCGGTTTGTTAAGTCATATGGAAAAAGTGCTCAACACGAGGAGGAATAGAAACTAATAACGATGCATAAAATTAGATTTCGTCGGACTTTGCAACTTTCACACTCGACGACAAACACAAAAAGAAATGAGAATAATATTAGCAAAGACTCATTGATTTTTGAATATATTATATATGTGAAATGTTGCAGATATTGCTGTTAAGATTTTCAAAGAAATCAATTGACACTTGGCAAGGATTGAATTAAAGAAATGGTAGAAAAATGGCAAATATTAGATATGCAAATGCAATGTCAACAATGAACACGTGTTATGATTTTCAATAAAAATCAAAAACACATTTTTATTTTGTTTATAAAACACAAACGAATTCAAACAGCTCCTAACAAAAAAACAATCCAAATATTATTCAATCAATTGAATTCGCAAGTTGGCAACAAAGAAAGAAACTACAAAAAAATATACAATTTTTGCAAATATCTACAAAATGAAAATCAATTCAAATCCCAAAAGTCAACAAACAGAATTTGACAACGTGAATATAGATTAGACACAAAAAAAAAAACATAAAAAAACCATCACCAGCGGGATTCGAAGAGACTTAAGATAGTGAGGTAGAAAATTGAACCTCTGGGTACAACTTGATGCTGATGTTAATGAAAGCATCCAGGATACGCACACACACAAACACACAAACACACACACACATCAACACACAATTTTCAGACATGGGTTTAAACGCCTCGAATGGGTTGAAGTTGGCAACACTGTTGGTTGCTTTTAATTTTTAATGAATGAATGAATGAATGAGTAAAAAAGTTGACTCTTCTTTCAACATCGATAGTTGAAGGTGGATGATTTTTATCTGTTAACAGTTGAGATTATTTTGAGCACGCAGTCGACATTTCCGTTTTTTGATGTCTTATTAAATTATTTGGTTTTTATGTTTTTTTAGTTTTGTTTTGTTTTTTGTGTCAACTGCTGCTGCGTGTTATTTTTCGTGGTAAAAATGTGTTTTTTGTTTCTTTAGTTGTAATTCTGTGAAAGATTTTATCTTAGAACTTTTAAAGACTCTTCGACAACTGAAAGTAGCGGATTGAAACGTGTTTAGCATGTTAAGCAAAGGCATTAAAAAAAATTGTTGTCGAGTGTAAGGCTGGACAATTTCTTGCATGTTCATGAATGAAAACCTTGGCTGGTTTCTTTAATTTTAATTCATTTCGTTAATACTTTAAGCATGTTCACTTTCTTAAACTCCAAGCGAGGCAGATATGCTGTTCTACCTTCTTCCTCTTCCTCCTCTGCTATTTCCTCCTCACTCACTCATTCAATTACATTTTGTGTCCACTCAGCACTAAAGGGACATCATAAAGCGTCAAAATTTGTCCAAATAACGTCCACACGAAGGCAGTAAAATAAGAACATATTCATGTCCTTCAATAAAAATACTCCCAGGAGACTGTGAGCCATTGATGAGAAGCATCAAAGTGTCCAAGCATATTAAGCGTATCCCAGAATGGAATCCTGACTATGCTCAACTTGGCTTTTATACACAATTTGGTGCAGAACAATTCAACATATGATGTAATATTGGCACGAAACAGCATTTATTTGAGTAGCAGAGAGGTAGGATATCAGCAGAGTGAGTGCAAAGTGCTGACCCTCACACTTGACTAGCTGACTTCCTCCACGGCAAATACTTGTATTGAACCAACAAACCAAAATACATAAACAAAACATTTCCATAATTTACAACCTTGAACCAAGAATGGATCTCTTCTCTCTGTCTATCTCAGCCAGCTTCTCCATTTACTCCAGTAAGTGTGATAATCAACTTAACTCTACTTGCAGTGAGTTCCTTCAGGTCCTTGCAGTTTTTGTTTATTTTCTGCATTTTCGTCATTTTTTATTTTTATGATCGACGGAATTCCCAATTCGACCTTTTTGAGTGTTGGTCCAGCGGTATCGACGACCATCATCATCACTATAGTCTCATCATCATCATCGGCATCAATATTTTTTCCTCCTTTGTGTCTTGAGGTATATTTTTTTGTTCTTCGGCTGTAATCATTATTATGCTCATCCCTCTGCTGTGTCCTGTCTGTGTCTGTGCTCTACGTCATTCTCTATTTTTCAATACAATTACCGTTAACCTTACCTTTGTTTTATCTCTATGCATTCCACTTTTATAGGTATCTTCTGCCATTGTGGTTGTTGTATTTCTGTTATCCTTGTTTATTTGATTTTTTACGTTTATGATGGCCTTATTTATTTATCTGAAGTATAATCGTGTTATTGACCGTTGACCGTTGAGCATGTATTTGTTGGCTTTTTGGCTCTCCGAACTTCTTATCGACCACAAAACTTTATTGTAATGCATAATTTATGTTTTGCTCCTATGGAAATACATGACTCCTTGAAAGTACTTAATTCGAATCGTTTATGGCAAAGTTCAGTTATTGGGCGTTTTTGTGTTTTTATTGTTGTTTCTTTTTTTGTTGTGGGCAGGACTTAAAAAGTTTTTAAGCATTATTTTTGAATTTCACAGTTCATCCAGCAGTTGTGCAGTAAGAATAGTAAGACTTCTATTTTTCAATACAAAATTTTTGAATATTTTTGAAAATTATGCATTTAAAGCGCTTTAGGTAGAGAAACAACGTTACTTAAGATTTGAAAAAATAATATTTTTGTATTTTGACTTAAGAATATTAGTATTTAGAGCAACAGCAAATTATTAGTCTTATTATAAGTTTTCTATTAGAAATTATTTTAACATATGTGACTATTTCGGCAATTATTTACCCCTTTACTTCTAAATCCTCCAACAGAACTTATTTACTCCTGCCAGGCCTGTAGCCAGAGGGGGAAAGGGGGGCAATTCCCCCTACTACAACCGTTTTCCCTCTGGCCAAATCAGACAATGAAAAACTTTAAATGAATAATTAATATACATTTTGTTGATATATTTGTTTATTGCTTTAAGATTAGTTTAGTTTTAAACAACACAAAATATACACATTCACCTTATTCATGACTTGAATATGTATATGAAATTTGTTTAACAAAACATTTCAGGCAAGTTGTTACAATTTTCAAATTTCTACTGGGTCGCCAACCTTTGCTACAAAAAAACAAAAATTTGAATTTTTATAATTTTTTAACCCGCATCCAGAGGAACTTTCTAGAAACGAAAAGCACGTTGTGCATCAATTTGATGCAAATTACGGATGCGGGTTAATTCAATTTTTTTATTTGTTTTACTTAAAAAATGTCTTATATATATGTTAGCCCATTTCGCTACTCTTTCTTATATTTCTAGTCACTTGAAATAAATCTTTTATTTTTACCTATATTTTTTTCCTACAAAGTCCTGAATTAATTTTTATATTATTTTTTTATGTATTAATCTTATGCATAAAAAGATCTACATATTCATGTTTATATTATAAAATTAACTGTTTTTTAATAAATATGTGTAATGTATTCATTTCACACGTTAAAAAATGTTAATTTAAATGAAAAAACAAAAAATTGCCCCCCCCCCCCAAAATTCATGCCAGCCCCACTGTCTTCTTGGTCTGGCTACAGGCCTGACTCCTACACTCAGTTCTACTACAAACGTAAATCTTTGTAACGATCATTCTCCATCTTTAATGCACCATTACCCAAAACACTATACCGTTTACTAAAAAAGCTACTAAAAGTGCCTCTACACTATTAGGGTATTCACAAGGTGTGCTATCATGTCATAATGTCATATTGTCTTAAGATTTTACATTAGTTTAAACTTTTCATTGTTGCTTTCCATATAAAAAAGTACTAATATATTACAACAAAAGTTTTAGAACAATATGATAATATGACATGATAGCACACCTTGTGAATACCCTTTATATGTTTCATACATATGACACGTCAAAAATTACAAATGCTTTTTAGCTACATATAGTGTGGAACATATGAAACTGTGCTTTTGAAATGTCGTTTGTATTTGCGCCTTTAAATTTTTGAATAAGAACCGTCTTTAATTTCGTATGTTTTTCCATCTGTACCAAATCAGACAATGAACTTTAAGAAACAGTTTGATAAGTTTTTTAAAATTTATTTTGTCAAAATGATAGAAAAAGGTATATTTAAGATATTTATTCAATTAATTGATTTATAATGAATTTATTTTTAGTTTGAATGGCCGAAGGAGGACACTTTAGAGTTTTACGGTTTACAAAAATTTCAAAAGCTGTTTTTATTTTCAAAAAGAATTGAGCTGTCTGACAAAAACTTAAGCACACAGATGAAATTCGGTATGCAATTTTTTTGACATGTCATCTGTATGAAACATATGGTTTGGGGGCACCTTTAGAATGACTCCACCTAACAAGTTTTTAATAGAAGCTGAGAACATAAAAACGGATGTCGTGAACAGCATCTTAAATTTTTTTAAATCATATAAAATTACGAAAGCAATTTACATTTTAAAATAATTAGCGAAGATTCACTAAATAATATGTTCCAAGTAAAAAATGTTCCAAGTTTCTAAATTTTAAAAATTTTAAAATTATATTTTACTATTTATTTTATTTGATATCACATATGTATGTGTTAAATTTGAAAGTTAAATTCGAAATATGGAGAACACCGTTAATATTTTTTGTTATCCATTTTCTTATCACTTATTTATTATTAGTGATAATCAAAGATAATCATAGGCCTTGCAGTCTAGTGGAGAGTGCGCTAGACTATCAACCCAGAAGTCCCTGGTTCGAATCCGGGTTCGGGCATGGTTCTTTTCACTTTCTTTGTTCTTTTCTACATTTAAGAATTATGCAAAACTAAAAATCCACAACTAAGGGCTGGAAATGCTTGCAGAGGTTAAGGTATAACACTAGCCTCGGTTAAAAGCAATTTAAATTGTCTTTCACGTTTGTTTCGCCTAATCAATGATTCACTTATTGTTCCAATCGAATCTTTTAAATAATCTATCTCTTTCCTTTCAGGTCAAAGACCAAATCTTGTTTGTATAAGGCGGGATATCTTGGTTCTTTGATCTTTAAAAAAAAAATATATATATATTTAAGGAAGTTATACGTTGTTGAAGTAGAGCGGTGAAAAATACCATTTCCATCTTGACACGGTTTCAACTTTCCCAGTCATCTGAAAAAAAAGGATTGTTAATGAGTAAGAATATCGCTATATTCCTAGTTAATTTTTCGCGAAATGGCGACTGTTTGAAAAAAGTAAATTATTTTGTATCCTATTTTTCATAGTTTTCCATTTTTTAATAAGAAACAAAATTTTTACATAATTCTAGCCATTAAGGGATATATAAGAAAGCCCACACCAAATTTTCAGTTAATCGGTCCATTGACTACGAATTATCGTAGTCACTGCCTCAATCCTTATTTTAATGGTTCAAAAAATCCCTAAGGTCCAGTCGTCCTAACCCTTTCCTAAGTCCTCGTTGCAATTCTCGTTCAAATTCTTGCCCAAATCTCTGTCCTTATCCTTGTCTAAATCATTGTTCTAATCCTTGTCTTAACCCTTTTCATATTCGAAGTCTTGACTTTGTCGTTGTCCAAATTTTTGTATTCCATACGTAGTAAAAATAAAATTCACCAAATTTAGTGCACGTAGCAGAAGAAATAGCAGTAGAAAATAGTAGTAGAAATATTTGTACAAAATATTAGTAGAAACAGCGGTAAAAAGTTGTATAAATAGTAGAAGAAAATTATAATATATAAAAGTAGTAAAAAATAGCAGTAGATATGTAATCGTCATTCTTTACAATCGTACCAAAACCATTGTGCCTAGAAATGAAAGTAGAAAATAAAATTATAATTAGTGGTATAAAAAGTAAGTCGAAAAAGGTAGTGTAAATAGTACTAAAAAATAGTAGCAGAAATAGTAGTAGAAAAAAGTAGTGTAAATAGTAGGTAAGAAGAAAATAGTTGCTGACAAAAGCGTTATTGATAGTGACAGAAATTAGTCAGTAGTAGAAATAGTAGTAGCAATACACATATCGTACTTTACCATCATACCAAACCCATTATACCATATCATCAGCATATTAAACTATCATGCAATACCATCAATCCATTCGTAGTAGAAATGGTAGAAGAAATTAGAGTAGAAAATAGTAATACAAATGGTAGAAGAAACAAAAGTTGAAAATAATAATATAAATATTATACCATTTTACTATAATTCACTCGACATCATCCCATACTATCATACCATAATATAATACCATACCTTCATATCACACCATCATATCATACCTTAATTTCGAACGTACCTAGTATAAATAGTAGTAGAAATAGAAGTAATAACAGTTGTAGAAACGTCAATAAAAACTAGGACCAATTCCTTTGCCATATTTTGCTCGTTATTTTTTTGATTTTGATCATTTGTTTTTGCTTCTGCTCATTTGCATTCGATTTTAATCATTGACTTTTGCCAATCAACCATTACTATAGCACCATAAACTTGACCATAATGCTCATAGTCACGGCGTTAAAATTTCATGCAACATTTTTGCATATTTGTTGTACTAAGCGATTACGGGTGCGTTCTTATGACGTCATAAAAATTTTAATTATTTTTATCTGAAGAATCCTGTACTGTTGCATAATATTTCTTACCGTAGCATCTATATTAAGTGAGTAATAATTCAGTGCAAACTTGTTAAATTTTAGTTTCGGAGATGTTACATCCGCATGCTGATGACATCATACACGGTTAGAAAACTTGAACTAAATTTTTAACCTTTTTTGGATTACATATAGGACAACACCAAAAAAAGATTACCGTCTAATCCAAGGAAGAGTTTAAAATTTTTCAATCCAAAAAAGATTAGTTTTCAATCCAAAAAAAGTTTAAAAAAGCTATAAATATCAACTTAAAATAAAAAAAATTTCTGACCAGTTCATGATTTGAACACACTTCCTCTCTTGTGCTGCTTCAAAACCTTATCCACTCGTCCATCTCATTTGTAAAGAGAGTTGCGCTTATTTTGCTTCATAACGAATGCAAGTAAGCTTGTAGTAAGTAAGCAAGCGAGCAGAAATATGGGTTCAAGACCCAGCTAAATTAAAGTAAATTAAAAAATGTTCTGACCAGCTCGTGATTTGAACACACGTCCTCTGATGTGCTAGTCCAATACCTTATCCACTAGTCCAAATTAGTTGTTAACATAGTTTCACTTATTTTAAATCATTACAAATGCAAGTAAGTTCTTTTCAGGAACGTGGCTTTGAGACCCAGCTACATTAAACTAATGTTGGATAAAAAGGTAGTACGTTTTGGATTAAAAATTGCTTTAATCCAAAGTTTGGATAAAAAAGTTGTCCAAAATTTTTAACCAAGTATATGTTTTTATTTTTGTCGCCAGGACGAGTACACATTCTTCATATTACTTTCATAACACTTACCACAGCAGATAGATTCATCGAATGATAATTCCTTGTCACGGCGTGACGCGCTTGTTGCAACTTCGATCTAAAAGCGGCCCTCTTCGGAGCGTTATGACGTCGTAAAATTAGTAATAAATTCTTCAGCAATTTCAAGTAAGCACACAATCTTGATATTTCATTTTACTACAACGATATCTTAAGGTTACCGTAAAAATATTTTTTACATATGTATTTTTACTCTAATCCTTACTGCACTACGATTTCTTTCCTTCTTTATTTTAAATTAATAACTTAAGCCTGTTAAAAAAATGTTTTGCAAAATTTCATCGGTAAATCTTAATACAAATCTATTCAATCGTGCAAATGTTACAATTTTTTCTCCTGATTCTTTAGTTGGTGCTCTGCCATTCACAGTTCCCAAAGGTTCAAAACGGGTTAATCGCCCTGCTCAAGGCATTTTCGCACTTCCTTACAATGTGACTTTTGCAGCCAAAGAGCAAAAAATATATGGGAAGAAATGAAAAAAATAAAAAACACCAGCCAAATCATTGAAGAACATCATCGGCTTAAGGATCATTCGCTGAAGCGTATTTTCCATACGATTTAAATTCAATGCATAACTAATGAAGGGTCATTTTGGTGGTGGTAGTGAAAATGCAGTGAAATTCCCAAATAAATTACGCATCACATATCAATCGTATGTGTTTGTATGTATGTGTGTTGTGCAATAGTTCATATTGATGAATAGTCTGTTAGATTGGCATCATTGGAATTCACATACAGCACATGCAGCAAAAAAGGACATTCGTGTGACGCTTGAAGCATAAGGAGTTTTTGCATTTTTTTTTGTCACAAGGTGACGCAGAAAAATCTATGTTCATTTATGAAGAATGCAATAAAGCATTTACGTTTTTTTTAAAGAAATTTCAATTTAAATTCTAAAAGATTTATTTTTCTTTATATTTTTGTGCAGCTTTTTTCAAATTTAAACACTTCGTCGCAAAAGAATTATCTGCGTCTTGGGGCCAATAATGCAAATTCATGTTTTTTTTTGTAATCTACATAACAACTTATCAAATACATTTCTTTTTCTATGCAGTGCTTCCCCAAAATCAGTAAAACCAACATTCAGCATTCGGCAAACTTAATTAATCATTCGCTGCTCCATGCCAAAGCATTGCTAAATGTCTCGTGAGATAATGTCAACATAAATGGGTTCGGCAATTTTATACAATTTACTCAGCTTATTTTCAGCTGCATAAAATATCATAATAAATATCTTGTAATCTAAGATGTCCCAGGACTAGACAGACTTCCGTACTTCAGCAGTACCTGTAACTTGTACAATTGCTTTATTGCCTTGTTGGTAAAACAGAAAAAAAACTTATGATGTTGGTAAAAAAAAGAAGAAAAAAAATCACCCTCTTAATTCATTTTTGGGAAGTTGAACTTGACTGAGCTCTTGTTCTGTTGTCTTTATGGTAATAAATTTCCAAAAACAAAAACAAATTTGTATCAAGAAAAATAAGAGAATTATCTACAAAAGCATGATGAATTATGAAAATATGTTTATTCCCCATGATGTATGATATAAAAATCTGTTACCTCGAGTGATATGCAAAGCAGGCACATGCATGTCCTCCCTGGTATGTGAAGAGTGTGTGTTTTTGAAGAAAATATGTTTTATTGTGCGTCGAAAAAATTATTTCTTATCGATTATAGTTGACTTCATCTTGTTTTGAGTTATTTTGTATCACAAAAATATTAACACTGCGGAAAATTCGCAAATTTGAAAATTTGAATTTAAAATATATTTTATATTAGTTGTAATACACGGAGAAAATTGTTTGTGCACTATTTATGATCAAGCTGCTCATAACATTCAAAAAAATTTTTTTTATTATGTAAAGGTTTTGACCACCTATTATGCGCCATGCTCACAATTCTTGCTATAATTCTGTAAAAAACACTGATCATATATTTTTTTATTTTTTTTATTTTTTATTTTTATTTATTTAAAGGCAATGTTCACATATAAGACTTATAGTCTTTTGAATGCAGTAAGAATAACAAAGATAATAACAACAAGTTATATATAACAAATTAATTTATGAAACTTATTGCTTAACCAATAATTCAAATTAAAAATCAATTAATATCCAAAGAATTTTTATCAAATATAAATAAATATTAAATACCTAAGAGAGAAAAAAAAAAGAAAGGAGAAAGAGATAGAATTAGGAGAAAATTTTGAAGATTTCATGCTTAAATTCACGTTTATTCGTTATACTTTTAACAGCTAAGGGCAGCGAATTCCACAATCTGATCACGTTCACAAAAAATAATCTGCTTGAATTTAAATAATTATGACTAGGAATAATGAGATTCATGTTTCTTGCTGATCTACAGAACTGAAGTTTGCTAAATTAGTAACCAGGAGTTTGTGTATTCATTAAATTATGTAAGAAAATAAAATTTCTGGCATCCAAGTAATTAAAAATATTGCATCCCAGCAATTGATTGCTCAAATGGCTTATCCGGTCAAATTTTCTAAGACCATAAACGTATCTTATTGCATTATTAAATGCAAGTTGTAGCTTATGGCTTGACCTGGAATCAGGCTTACTGTATACCACCTCGGAGTATGAAATTATCGGCATTATGAGCTGGATAACTAACTTTTTTCTGGTATCACCAGGCACAAATGATGCAGTTCGTCTCAAGCTCCTAAGGATGTAATACACCTTGCAAACAACGGAATTTATATGGTCATCACAAGTGAGAGAAGAGTTAATGTAGAATCCGAGATTTTTAACCTTCGTAACAAAATTTAGCCCAACACCATTAAGAATAATATTATGAGCAATTTATCAAATTTAATTCTTTTTCTAATCAACATTGTTGCATTTTTTATGCACAAATTGCTCATAAAAGCGTCTACAATTTATAAGCACTGATCACAAATTATGATCAAGTATTAAGAAATCAAAAACTTCTCAATAAAGAAAAAACATAGACGCATTTTTATAGCGAGTGATGCAGCATTGTATTGGAAAGTTTAATTGGATTTATTATTTTATTATTTTGAAGTGCTTAATGTTAAATAATTTTAATTTATTTTAAAACAAAACTTGCAGGCTAAACAAGGTAAGTAAAATTTATTTATATAATGAAAAGTTGTACGTTGTTTGTTGCTGCTGAAAGCGTGGCCTTCAACGACGCTGCAACACCACCAATTGAGTCATTTTGTTTCTATTCTATTTTAAATGATTCTGAGACTTTACTAGCAAATGAAAATATTAATTCACAAAACAAAAAAAAAACTTTTTTAAAAGAAATTAAAGGCAGATTCTTTGTTGCTTGTAAGCAAACTCTATAGCGAAAATCACTGAACATCAAAACTATTCAGAGTTTTGCATTTCACCGAAAATATTACAGACAAGATATTTAAATCTTTATAAGAAATACTTGTCCCGATTGTTCCCAAAGAGGAGAAGGGTTTAGTAGAAAAACTTTTTAGAGGCTGTTCTGAGCCATTTAAGGGGATTGATACATAGTTTTTATATCTGAAAACAATAACTGACATCTCAGTTTCGCAATGTTATAAAAATGGAAAAAGTGTTTTCAAAACAAATGTAGTGAAATAATTTTATTGCCAATCGAACATCAAATAAGGATGTTCTTTCAACAAGGAAACATTTTAAAAGATACACTTTAATATACAAATTCAGTTAATTCTTGCTTAGGAAAAATCATTGAGAATTTTGATCAAGGTACAATTTGGCAAGAAAAAATGTCACATTTTAATAAATTGCAATATGTTACTCCCATAATTTTTTATTACGATGATGTAGAAATGGAAAATGCATTATTCAGTCATTCCGGTAGTCAGTTAATAGCTGCATTTTATTATAATTTTCCTTTATTGCCTGAAAATTGCGCTTTAATTGAAAATATTTTCTTAGCAATGTTTATGAAAACAACAGTGTTACAAAAATTTTCACTTTCCAAAATTTTAGCAAACTTTATTAATGTTATAAAAACCTTAGAAAAAGGCATTGAAATACATACAGAAGAGGGTATTTTTGTTGTTCATTTTGTAATCGATCTTTTTATTCGATCTGTAAGGATTTTCAGGTTCTTATTAAGAAGAACCATTGGGCATCTATAAAATTACTTTTTTAATTTTGTTAAATAAAAATATCTTTTTGTTGCTTACTGAATACGAAATACAGTCATTTAACTCGCAATATTCTGTTTACATAATTGGTAAAAAAATAAGCAACACAATATGTAAGGAAATTGAAAAAAATAGAAAACTGAAAGCCCTTTCAACTTAATCCATTTTTAAATGGAACGAAGTGTATCATGAAATCTATTTTATAGCATTATTTTTTATGTAATTTTTTATGTATTTATATTCTACCAATTGAATTAATCATTTATTTTATTACTCGTAGTTTATAAGAACTAATTTATATAAATGAAATCTGATATTTAAATTTTTAATAAAATCCACCAAATATTTAAAAAAAAATGTGTATATTAATTTTTGGCGGAATTATTTGAATTATATATAATTTATGATCATTTTGGTCATAATCTATGTGCAAGGTTTCTTTAATTCAATCCCAATTGAGCATGAGCTATAAATACTTTAATCATAATATATGGGCATTTCCGCGGTCACTCACACGACTTTCGGAAGCAAAATAAAATTTTATATGTTAAATAAATCAAACACAATTAAATTTTTTACAATTCACCACTAATAATTTTTTGTAGTATTTTGAGAGTACTATCAATGGTAAAAAAATTGAGAGCCTCCGGTTTTTATCTTTTGAGATAAAAGTCACAACAGAGCGGTCACTCACGCGACTTCAAATAGACATGGCTTTAGACATCATTGATAACAATCGGCAAACTCTGCGAGTTGTGTAAGAATTTTTAACCTTAAATATTTTTGACATAAAAAAGATATATCAAGCTTTTTATTCATTCAGTTATATATACAATTATAGTCATTACATTAGTATTTCAGCTAAGAAGAAGAAGAAAAAATAAAAAAGAGATATCCATGAGCTGCAAACAACTAAAAAATACTCTATGTTACAAAAGAAAAGAAATTAATTTATTTTAAATTCATTTTTGCTTAACATATATATTTAATTAATATAACATTTTTGAGAATAAGCGGTGCGCGCTATTTTTATTTTCATTTCAGTGTTGCATGAAGTGAAATGCTTTCGTTTGATGCCACTGATATTTTTGGCTTTTTCCCATTTTGCGTTCATTTTTTCAGAGACTTTTGCTATGTCATCTGTCGAAATGAAACATATTTTAACCCCACTAATATTGTGTCGTGCACACTCATAAAACGAAAAGGCATTTTGGAGAGCATCCTTCTTAGTTTTTTGAATCTGCCACACTTTCCTTTTTACAACTGCACCCACTCCATCAACTGCACCCTTGCCATGAGAGGTTGCGAAATAGTTCCATTCTAATTCTTCGCATCCAAAATGCACCAAAAAGTCAGGTAGGCTCCACGTCATATACTTGTTTTTAAATTGACTGGAACTGCCATCAGAAAATATATAAAGTTTTTTAAAAAGCCCGTATTCCATTTTCATTATGTCCATAATTTTGGAGATAAAAGTGAAGACTGCATTTTTGTCGTGATTTAAATTTTCGCTTATTACAGCATATGACGTCGTACTACCGTGCAACCAAGCCACACATGTAAAAATTGTTACTTGTTTATAACTAAAATGTGCACTTTGAATTTCATTTTGGCATTGCAGGCGGTAGTTTTCCGCAAAATCCATTTGCAATACAATTTCGCCTGGTTTCAATTTCGCTTTGACGTCTTCAAAATATTTCTGCTGACAACGTTTAACAAAAAAGTGTTCCTTAAATGTAGGTAACATAGCCTGTAGTTCATTTAAGAGAATATGTAGGGGAGCTGAAGTCTTGGTTAAGACCATTTGTCCATCAACCTTACGCCAATTCTGCCAATCCACACATTCTTCCAAGTATTTCCAATATATTAAGGGGACAAATTCATGTTTAATGTCATGAACACAATTTTGACAATTGCCTGTCATGCATTCTTCACCCTCAATTTTGCAGCACACTGTTCTTAGAAAGCTTTCAAAATCGCTTGAAAATCATTTAAAGACAGTAGCGCAACTTCGTAGCAGAAATGCGAAATTAGCATGATACATGCATACGCACATATTATATGGCATCTTTCTTGAGAGCTCGATATGCCTTGGACGCTGTTGGTAGAATATGGTTTTGCTTATGGCACTTGTACCAATCTCGGTTTTATATACAATCGGTTTTATATGTAATTCAAAAGCTTCTGCTATTGTCATAAGCATGTATCGTCTGGCAACTAATTGGCCGTCGACAATAATTGTTTTTTTCCTCTCAGCAGCTTGGACGGATATTTCATCTTTTAAATAAAACTTTTTGGCAACATCCAATTGATTTTGATTGCACCTTGTCTCTTGTGCAGCAATGATATTTTTGTTTTCGTTGTATTTTTTATTTAATACATCAAGAACAATTTTTCGCTTTTCTGCATTTTTTGGCAGTGCCCTTTCTGCCTTCTTTACGGCCTTTCCAAGAGATTGCTTTCTCCAATACCTATCACTTTTCTTGTTCTCCACTTGCCGATTAGCCCGAATCATTTTTACTCTCGATCTATCATATTCTCGCTTTCTTTTTAACTTGCTATCGACTTCTATTGGATTCTCTTGCAATTTCATTCTGTACTTTCGGGACAATTCTCTTTGTTTTGCTCTATAAACCATCAGTTTTTGTGGGTTATTTTTGATTTTGTCCATGTACCGCCTTTGCTTTTCATTTGTTTTATTCATATTTAGTTGGTCCATCTAAATTTAAATTAAAAAAAAATTAAAAATAACCAAACAAAAATAATTTTTTTAGAAGGGATTGCACTTACGGTCACTCCTCACACGACAAACTTTCGCAATGAATAAAATATAAATTATTTGAAAAAAATTTTATTTAATTTTATTTAACTAATTTTTGAACCAATCTCACGTAAACTACAAATTTGCTTCCACCATAGGCGTCCACAGGGGGGTGCAGGGGGGGCACTTGCCCCCCTAGACGGGAAAAATTTTATAAATATTTATTTTTAATGTGTATATGTTATATAGTCATAAAAAATTTTAAAAAATAAAAAGTTCTAAGCCTGAGTCCTAATATATTAATATTTTGGTAAAAATCTTAGTTTTGTCACGTTTTGTTACGATTTCGTTAACTACTTATACGCATTGGTCATACAGCAATTTTGTGTAGCGCTACAACACGCTCCAATACGTTTGCATAAAGTGCCAAATAGACTACACAGATTGTCTGCGCAAACAAGTGTTTGCGCACTCTATTCGACAGTGTGTTTGGCTGTTTTTAGGTTTGTGCTGATGTCTGCTATAAAATATTTTAAGTTTTGGTTGTGTTTGCGCAAACTTGCCATAATACCGAAAGTTTTATACAGTGAAGACGTACAGTGGCTCACAGCTTATTTTATGCAGTGCATACTTTAAACTTTAGGGCTTTATAAAAACGAAACTAACAGGAATACAAAAGATAATATGGTGTCATTTAAAAGAGCAAAAAGTCTAGTTAAATAAAGGTTTTCCATTAATTGTGAATACATATATTTAGATGTTTAAAAAATAAGAGAACAGAAAATACTGCTTAATTTCATCTCGCAGCTTATTTTATGCAGTCACTTCTCTCTGTTACGGTACTATAATGCTGCGCTGTCTAACGGTACTTTCGTTAGCTATGCCATCGTTATATTTCTATAATTGCTTTGTGTTAGCTTTTTAGTCGGATTTTATTGCTTCAAGTGTCTGCTTCTATGATTATTTAAAATAGGAGCGCGCACAACGCTACAACAACGAGAATCCGAGACTCTCAGCTCCGAAAATGGCTTTTGAAGATCAAACTGACCTGAGCAAACAGAGTAGTGCTAAAACTATTCGACGTGTCTTGCGCAAAAAGAACTTTCATGGCCGAGTAACACGAAACAAGCCGTCTATTATCCCCAAAAACAGATTATGCAGACTCAACTACGACAAAGAACATATGTCCAAGGCTCCAGAATACTGGAATTCAAATATTTTTGCAGATAAATCGAATATCAATTTATTCGGTTCAGATGGTATGTGCTATATGTGGCGAAAACCGAATACCGAAGTCAACAAAAAAACTTAAAACAAACCGTGAAACATGGCGGTGGCAGCGTCATGGTTTGGGCCTGAATGTCAGCTGCTGGTACTGGGAAGTTGCCGTTTATTAAAACAGCAATAGACAAATCTAAGTACCTACAGATCCTGAACAACAATTTGTTGCAAAGTGCAAAGGTTCTGGGTATAAAATTGAATTTCCGATTTTACCAGGATGACGATCGAAAGCACAAAGCGGGTATTGTGCAAACCAGGCTAATATACAACTGCCCACAATTGATGACGCCGCCAGCACAGTCGCCAGGCCTTAATGTTATTGAAAATGTGTGGTCTTTATTGGAAAATAAAATCCGAAAACATCAAATTTCAAACAAAAACCACCTGAAAGAGATATTGAAAACGAAGTGGGCGAATATTTTGCCAACTATCACTTAAAAACTGGTCGCATCAATGCCAAACTACCTCAGATCTGTTGTGGACAACAAGGGCTATCATACCAAATAATAAAAATATCAAATATCATTAATTAATACGAAAAATTTATAAATGACAAGTGACTGCATAAAATAAGCTGTGATATAAAATTAAACAGTATTTTCTGGTTTCTTAATTTTAAGCCAACTTAATATATACTTTTACAATAAATTAAGTTAATTTATTAAACTAAACATCTTGTTCTTTTAAATGCTACCATATTATTTTTTCTATTCCTGTTAGTTTCGTTGTTATAAAGCCCTAAAATTGAAAGTATGCACCGCATAGAATAAGCTGTGAATCACTTTTTGTGAAGGAAAATATATAAAAATGAAAGCAGAAAAGAAAAAATTAATACAAATTAAAAGTCTGCGAAAAAATGTGAAAAATAAAGTCTGTGAAGTGTATGGTCGTCGCTATGACGAGAAAAAAAGTCTTGTTTGCGCAAATAGTCTGTGCAGTCTATATGGCCCTTAAGCAGCCCTGATCAGCGATTAACGATTAACAATAGATTTTTTCTATTTGTCGTCTGTTGTGCATCTATTGTTTTTATTAATATGTTGCATATGTGGAGTGCATTAACGTGCAGTGTTCACAAAATTTTCACCGAAAATCTCAAACAATAAAATTACATAGGTAACATTTCACGTTCATTCTCATATATGAGCACACCTATTCCCCCCCCCCCCTAGAAAAAGTTCTGCGGACGCCCTTGGCTTCCACTCTTATCAATTAATGCAATCGCTTTGACAACTTATGCTGTTTTTCGGTCACTCACACGACAAAAGAAGATCAGATTAAAAATTAGCACAAATACGGTTAATTCGTGCTCTGTTGTCTCTCTTTGTACTTTTTACCGTTACTTCACTTATCTAAGTACAATTAAAGAAGAGAAGCTCTACGGGAAGAGAACTCTAAATGTAATAAATATTTAAACGAAATAAGCCTATAAAACATACCCAGTGCAAGATGCATACAAACTCAACTTCGCTTACAATTATTTTTTACATATGAACTTTTATTCACAATTTTAACCCAAAAATATAGAATTTCAATATTTCTAAACAATATATAATGAAAAACGGCAAGATCTTCGGTACTTTTGTTTGGGACTCTTGGTTGACCTTTTCGCGGAAATGCCCATATGCATAATTTATTTTCAATTGATACCATTAGCGCATGCTCTTTGAACATTTTGTTTATTGTCCTTACCTTATTCTTATTGCGCATGATCTATGAGCACTTTGGTCATATATTTTACACCAGTTGCTCATGTATTTTACACCAGTCGCTCATATATAACGATTATTTCTCGCTCTAAATTTATGAGCACAAATGCTTAACTTATGATCAGTTGCTCATAGTCGATAAATATGCGCAATTTGCGCATGAGTTATGCGCATAGGGAATAATATCTGAACAGAATTCTCTCCGTGTAAGGGCTTGCATTATCGGGCTGTTTTAGCGATCCCGGGATTTTCGGGATTGAAAATTTCAATCCCGGTATTGCAACTGCATTGAAAAAAATTTTAAATAATTTTTAGAATTGAAAGATCTTGTCTTTTACAATAAAATATATACGTAAAAAAATCTGAAATCGATTTTCAACTAAATGTTATTGAAGCAACCGGATACAATAATTTTAAGGAAATCGAGAACAGTGTTCTACAAATTTTAATAGCAAAAAATTTATTTTTGTATGAAGTAAAAACGCAAAAAATTCTTTTTGAAATGTATATTTTACATAAAAAGCAACTCAAACAAAAAATTTAAAAATATTATAAAAATTAACAGTGAAAAGAATAGTGAACGGAACAGTGAAATTCTAATTGTTTAATGTTTGATTGTTTAATTTTTTTGTTAAAAATCAACTGATGCATCAGTTTTTAATGTGAAATTTAAATTTGTAAGTTCTTCTGTCTTATAATTTGGTTCATCTAAAAAACATTTGTTTTTATTGCTTTTATATTCTTGCCACAATATCACTTTTTGTATTCATTTTAAGATAAATAAAATTCCCTGAAAAAGCTAAAAATAACGAGCGAAACGTCGGGAGAGAAAAATTTAATAAATTTTTTATTTGCATAAAAACACAGTCCAATTGGCCTGAGCACTAGTACAAGGAATAAATTAAAAAAAATGGTCAAATACACTTATTCAAAAAAATAGATTGTCTTCTGACAATTTTTAAATAACGCCTCTTATCCGCGTCAAGTAAATGTCGTCATCGAGAGCTCACTTTCACCAATGAATTGTCGTCGAAGATCATATCGACGATCAAAAATTTTAATATTTATTTGACGACGTTTGCTCAATAATCAATTATTATTTAAACAATCACTGCATCTCTCGACGTCGAAATTGAAAGTTTTAAAAATATAACAATTTTGTTTCGATGTCGTTTTGAGAGCGAGAGCGGGCGGGTTTAAGAATAAGGGTGAACATTTTAAAAATAATTATAAAAAGGCATTATTTCATTATATTACTTAAAATAATACGTTACAAAAAATTTTATTGTGTGATGGCTAAATAACTTAAAATTAAGTTTTGCGGCTACACGATCCCACATGTTGCTTAGCCTTATTAAGCCAAAGAATTTCGAATGGACAGCATGTCGTCGCTTGAGAAAATAAAGGTCATATGTAAAAATATTCACTTTTGATATTATTGAGAAAAAGGGGCTATAATTCAAAATCTAGCTGAGCAATATTCTTCAAAATTTCAGGCCTATTTCACTAACATTTCGCCATAGATAACGAAATTTTTGTGGTCTTACCGCTATTTTTTTAGAATTTATAGCACCTTTTTCTCATTAGTGGAGAGTGCGCTAGACTACCAACCCAGAGGTCCCTGGTTCGAATCCGGGCTCGGGCATAGTTCTTTTCACTTTCTTTGTTTTTTCCTACATTTAAGAATTATGGAAAACTAAAAATCTACAACTAAATTGTGGAAAATGTGGAATTAAAGGACAAAAACAACTAAGGGCTGGAAATTCTTGCCGAGGTTAAGGCATAGCACTAGCCTCGGTTAAAAGCAGTTCAAATTGTCTTTCACGTTTGTTTCGCCTACTCAATAATTCCCGTACGGTTTTAATGAATTCCTCTAAATAATCTATCATTTCCCTTTCAGGCCAAAGATCAAATCTTGTTTGTATAAAGCGCGTGCCTTGATCTTTTCCTTTGATCTTTTTTTTTTAAAAAAATGCTTTTCAGGCTTGTGTAAGATCTGCGTAACTTAAACGCCGAAATTTGCATTTAAAGGCTGCGTAAATTTAACCTAAACTTTTTTGTCGTCTTTTCGATTAGTGTTGATGTATATGATATTTATATTATAGACATGCTCCATATGCTACCTTTTTAGACTTTGTTCAGTATCAGATTTGCAAATGTATAAGAACTCTTCGTTTTTGTACAAGAGTTTCGATTGTTTAGACACAAACCTTACAAAATTACGCAATGAATAAAAAAATGGTTATGAATAACAATTTCAGCAAGGATGCGTAAAGCCTTAAACAGAGCGTAACTAAACAAGCATTGAACGTTTGTTTAAGGAAATCTATTGCATAAGGCTGTGTATGCTTATGTAAAATGAAACGAACGTTGAACGTGGTGTGAGGCACGGTAAGCAATATATTTTTCCATTTAAAAAAAAATATTGTTGCTCGTTTCTTTCACGACGTTCAGATATCGTTTCGTTTTACATTAACATGCAGATTATCTGGAATAGTGTTGCTATATATTCATAACTGTTTCGTTGAAAAATCTTTTTTAGTTATTTTTATTCATACCATAATATGATACGTTCAGGCTCGGATCCATGAGGGTAAAGGATGTAGTTACCCCCCTCTCAAGAACTATTTATAATACTTTATCCAGGGGTGAAATTAGCGGGGGGTCAAGAGTCGGCCAAATTGTTGTTTTTTACTGAACTTTTTTAAAATATTGATTTTTATAAACAATAACTATGAACTTATCAAAGCCAGTCTTACACTTTATTGCCATTTTCTATCTTCAGCCGGCCAATTCATTTTTAGTCGAACCTTAAACGAATTTCACTCGGCTTACTCACTTTCAGTCGTACCTTAAACAAACTTCAGTCGGCCAACTCATTTTAAGTCGTATCAGCGTTGAATTGTTGTACACGAATTCAGTATTTCTTTGGCAGAAAAAAATCCGAAAATTAGTATAAAAAATTTTGATATAAAAGTACGGAAATAGTAATGCATAGTAATGTAAAAGAGTGCAGCGGATTTGGATATGTCCAAAAGTCCAATTGGGCAACCGTGTCCTTGACCAAAAATAAAAACTGAAAATGATATTTTTGTTTGCCCAAAAAAAAATTTTAATGAAAAGGCAATTTTTATTTAAGAGTCAAAAGATAAAATCAGATTACTATTTTTATATCCGAACAAAAACTTGAAAATCATAAAATAATGATTAATGCTTAAGTTTTTGGATTCAGCTTAATGATAACAGTCCCTGATACAAATACCTTGTCAAAAAGTTGAAAAAAAAGTGTAATAAAACAAGCCCAAACGAGCAAAGGCTGACTCAGTCGCCACACATATTCCCTTTTTAAAAACCTAATTAATACATTTTTGTAGAACTTTCTGAGATTGAAATTTTTATCCAGAAATATCCAACATTTGTAATAAAAAATTTAATGACAATCGAAATCGGCCATCATATTTAAAGAAATTTTCTTAGCTCAAGAGCTCTGATGTAAAATCATTATTTTCATTGACTTAACATTTCAGTTTATATACAATTATAATAAATAAATATAGAATGAATTAAAGGGATTTAGTCAAACTATTGAAAAAAGGTCCGTTTTAACTTTTAAACTCGAGATGATGGCAAAAAGAACACCATTTTTAATTCTGCATTCAAAATTCATTTATGTATTATAAAAACATCGCTTTATGTCATTGTTGATGTTCTAAACGAAATTTCCCAAAGCTCTGAAAAATTTGACAAGTGGACTCGAAATGCTGCATATTCGCTATCAAACCAACTAATTTCCGTGGACTTTATTATAATTCTTTTTTTAATTAAAAAAACAAAATTAAACTCTTGGCTGAATCTCTTGAACCGTTGAAGTGAATATTTTAAATGCTATGAAATATATTTCTTGTGCCCTTTAATCATTACAAAAAATTAATTCGGATTCTGAAGGTACGGATAACCTAATTAGTAGTGATGTTGCATTGTTAAAATCTTTTAATGTTGATGCTGAAAAGGAATACTCAATTCGCCATCGTCTTGCACCGAAACGTTTGGATGATAACAATGCCAACGCGGCTTATTTTTCGATGAACGTTTTTATAGAAGAGAATTTGAACTTGTATTGGATAAGATAACCTCACTGATGCGAGATAAATTAATCAGTTGCTTAGAAACATAAAGCCTCTGTATGAACTCTTTAATTCAATTCTATCTTCTACTAACTTGACCCAAAAGCGAATTCTAAAATCAATAAAATTGTAACCAAAAAATTGTTTGTCGGATTCACTTCAATTGAAAGCGGAATTTGAAGTATTCTATGATCTATGCGAAGGCGTAGAAACTCTATCGGGTACAGCTAATGTTTCATAATGCAATAAAAAAAAATCTCTTCCTGCAGTTTTCAGCCAATTAAAAATAGTTCAAAATTATTTAAGAACCACGCAAAGTGACTCACGTCTTAATGACTTATTAATACTTTCATCGGAAAAGAACAAAGCTGATCTCATTAATTTAGATAATATAAATGTTATACTTAAAAATTAAATAATATTTAAATGTTATACTTAAAAATTAAGTTTCTATTTTTTATTTAAAACATAATTTTTTTTTAATTAACTTAAAAAATTAAAAGAAAAAGTGTTAAAGGAATTTTAACACATATAAACTATGAATTATTTAAACAAAAACGAAAATAAATTTTTCAATACTGATTCACGGCCGTAGCCAGAAACGATTACTTGGGTGAGCTGGGCAAGTCTTTGGGGGAGCTGATTTAAAAAAAACATTTTTTAAAATTATAAATCCTTTGTGAGAAAATTTTATTGCAAAAATAAATTTAGTTTTCTTAATTTTGTACACACTTTAGTGTTTTTGAAACCAGGAATGTATGAATTTTGTACTAGACGAGTTGAATTTTTCGGTTTTTCTCAGAAAATTTTCGCAAAATAACATCTATTTTTAATGAATCTAATCGTTTCTTTTCAAAACCAGGAAACGTTGATCAATTTCCGAAATAATGGAGTCAATTATTTCATAATAAATGCGCTTTAATGTAGTATCATTATCAAGATCACTTTTTCACAGCGTAGACAAAACAATCGACTGACTTAATCGGGAAGGTCGACTGCATACTCGTATTGGTCTAGGAGGAGAAACATAATCAATGCAATTGAGTTTTTCTTTCGCTTCGCTTAAAAATTGATCAAATGATTCTTCAGTTCGCAAAGCTTTCATATTTTCTTTTACTGCCTGAATAATTGGCATTGCTTTGCGATAACCAACATTACGTGTTTGCACAATTTTATTTGCTGGTTCCATTATTCCAAATATTTTGCAAAGAAACCCAAGAAAAAATAAAAAGTTTTCCTTCACCATAGAATCAATCAGTCCAACAGCTAAAATCAAATGATCTGCACCAATATTGTGTCCGGCACCTTCCTTTATTCTTATCAATGCGTTGAGAAGTTGATCGAAGTTATTTTGAATTGCAACAATTGCTTTGTAGTGGCCTGACCAACGTTGCTGGATAAGCAGAGGAATTCTGGTGCCTTCGTACATTTTACGAACTTTGAGTGACTGAAAAATTCATGTAATTTTTTGATTTGGTCAAATAAAAGTCGGGAATCATAATTTTTCTTCACGATTTCCACTACAACAAGATGAAGACGGTGATTAATGCAATGAACGTATGGAATTGTTCTATTGAAAAAGTCCTGTATCAAAGCCTGTAATTAGGGCTGCCTGGTCACGATTTCCACTGCGGGTTGTCCCGATTTTCAGCCTAAAAATGTGCGTCCCGCGAAGACCATAAGTGGGACGCCAAATGTCCTGATTTTCCGAAATACAATTTAATTTTTTATTATTTTTATTACTTTTTAAAAATATTTTCTATGTTTTTATTTCTACATCACTAAATTTGTACAGATATTCTTCTTCACTTACAGTTTGTACGTGTCCATTTGCAGAGCAGCCGAGGCAGTTCAAGAGCTGCCAATAAAACTTGAAAAAAGCACTGTTTGGTGTGGTTGTATTTCCTTGGGTAATAAAATATATTTTTTAAAGCTACATATCGCTCTTTTTATTCAAAGAAGTTTACTCAAATAAATCGATTTTCAGTAAACGTCCCAGCCTAAAAAGTGCTTCCAAAAGAAGCTAAAGAGGAAGGGGAAAGTCCATCCTTGAATTCCATCCCTTCCACTGTCATACCCAGAATTCATTGTTTTAACATATGCATGTCATTGGGAGGAATGCTTTCCTTAGTCTTTCTCTAGAAGTGCTTCTAGGACTTTTTCAATGGAAGTTTCTTTCAGCCCTCAATCAAAGGATTCTAGTAGGTATTTTTCAGGAGAACTTTATGAAGGCATTAAATGGACTGGAATGGTTTTTAAAAAATTACACGTAAAATATCCTTTTTCCCGATTTTCAAGGCATTTTGGTGTCGTAAGTAGTAAGTTTTTGGGTTTCATTGGGGTTTAAAAAATCCCGCGGAAAATATCTAAAACATATATTATAATTATATATAATTTTTGTACTTTAATTGTATGGAAATGCCATTTGAATGTCTTCCAGAAGGATTTTATAAGAATGACTTTTGAAAGAACTTCTTTGTAAGGCTAAAAAGAAGCACAGTTTGATATATAGAATGTCTTCTGGATGCAGTGTCCGTAAGAATGCATGTCACATTTGCATCAAAAATTTTGCTGGGGTACTGAACTATTGAGCGACCATTTTCCTCTATCGCGAAAAGTAAATAAGATATCGTTATCGTTCACACAATTAAAATTGATCTATGACATTTTTTTTTGTACTTAACTAAGATATTGCATGTTTTGAGTTGAGACGTTCTTGAAAAAAAACGAGCGACATGCATACATCTTTTTCCCGATTTTTTATCTTATGTCTCGATTTATTTTTTGTAAAATCCTGATTTTAAAAAAAACCTGGCAGCCCTACCTGTAATCCACCTTATCGACCACTCGTTACAGCAGCACCATCATAGCACTGGCTCAAAATCTTTTCGCACTCAATTCCAAGTTCTGTCAGTCGATCGATAATGAGCTGAAAGAATACCTTAGCAGTAATTTAATCAGCTTTTTCGAAGCAAAGTAACGATTCGACCGGTTTTGCATTAAAAATGTGCCGAAATGCAATCGAAAATATCTCGTTTCCACTCCCATCTGTAGTACCGTCTCTCATCAGGGTTAAAAATGAAGATTCATTTAGCTCTTTAACAATTATTTCACGGAGACAATTTGCAATATTGATGATTTCATTTTGGATTTGCGGCGTTGTATATACCCCATTTTTAGGCATAGCATCTTCACATTTCTTTAAATTTGCGTCCTTTTCGAGCATTTGCTTAAAGAGGTTATAAAAAAGTCCTGACTCTTCATTTTCTTCTTCATTCCAATTTCCCCGAAAAGGCGTCTCATTCTTAGCCAGAAATAAAATTATAGAAACAATCTTTGACGTAATATTGCCGCTTTTCAAGGACAGTCTTATTAAGAAGGCTCGAAATTTCGTGATTATTTGCAATTCTCAAAGAATGTTCTTTCATGGCGGAAAGATGTGTACTGCTTCTTCTTCAAACCTTTTCCTGTACAAAGAGCCTTAGACCATTTATTGAATCCCGGAAAACAATACACAGCATCTTTTACTTTGGAATATTCAAGCCAGTCAAATGTTTGGAACCAACATGATTGAAACGATCTGCCATCGGAATGTTTTGGAAAGGCATAACCATCGAATCCTTGCACGAATTTTTGTTGCCCCTTTTGGTGGAATATCGGATGGCACAAGACTACCACGATGTATTCAGGAATCTAGTTTTATCATTGCCGCTCTCTTTAATCAATAAAACATTATATTTCCTCTGGAAATATGAAATCTCTGAAAAATCTCTGGACTAAAACATATACTTACGGCTGAATGATGTTGATATGTTTATTGTTGCTGTCGTTGACGTGGACATCGATGATGCTACTGTTGCTGTAACATTTGCTTTGGCTTTGTTATCACTCATTTGTGCTGTTATCCTTACATTTGAGCTCGATTTTAGATTGACATTGGAAGAATTTGTGTTTTTGGCTCCTTGAATAATAAAATACAGGTTATAAGCAATCTTTAAATTAGATGCTAACCCGATTTTGAATTTCAAGCATTCGATTGCAAAATTTTCCCAATAGTGTCCTTACCAAAGAAAAAATCAATTTTTCTGCTTTGCCGGCTGATTTTGTTCATTTTTAGAACGTTTATTCATATTTGTTTAGTATTTATTTAATATGTTTGTAAACAATTGTTTGAAATTGTAATTGAATTTTCAATGAAAACTAGTTTTCAATTTATTTTCGAATCACTTTGAAGTTAGAAATTAGAAAATTTTATACAAAGTATTTTGACACTTCGCAACCGTTGGCTGCTGTAAAATTTAAAAGCTCATCACTATTAACGTGTTGGCTGCATTCACAACGTGTTGGTTATTTTCATTATGTTAATTTTATAGAGACGCAAGGCAACAAACTTTTACGTTCACATTTCTTCTTTTGGCTGCGTGTTGGCTATGCTCGATCTGCTTGGGCTATAATTCATCAGCCTTTCGTGTAAACAACACAAATTGGCGCCTCAATTGTACTTCAATCTTTTGTGTTAATAAATATTTACCTTTAGTCTTCTCTCAAATCAAATTTAAAAAAATTTTCTGTTGAAATTTTTAAAAGTCTCATAATTTTTGGGGGAGCGCGGACATTTTTTGGGTGTGCTCAGCTACCTCTAGCACCCCCTTGGCTACGGCCGTGTGCTGATTCGATAATGTTCAAGTGCTTTTATTTTCTGATAAAATTTCTTGATAAAGGGAACGATATGAAAACTGCCTTTAAGGGATCTTCTTCACCTGAAAGAAATTTTCGATTTTTTGGTTTATATGAAAGTATTACTATATGTGGATAGAATACGTGTTAAAATTTTAGGATTTAATAAAACGGTACCAAAGATTAACGAAAACGTCCATTAGAGCTGAAACTGTTTTGCATTATATTTATTATTGTAAAATCTCTAAGATTATTAACTACAATCATCTATTAAAATCTAACACTTGAATTTTTAGAGCGTTAGAAATCTAAACAAAAGGGTAAATTTAAAATTTTTGTTTTGAAAATGGCGCCAAAAAAGGTATGAGGTTTAGTGGGCTGATTATACGTAATCTTATAGTTTCAAGTATTATCGTTTAGATGAACTAAAAAACTGTTGTAAAAGCTTAGAAATCGTTGCCACCTTTTTTGATTCGAAAAATTATGTCCAAATTGAGAAAAGCTTAAAAAGCAAATAAAAGGGCAAACAAAAAAAAAAACAAAAAAACTAAAAACATACTTAATTATATGTATTTTGATGCACAAAAGTTTTTTCATCATTAAAAAAGTTTTTAATAAAAATAATTATAAAGTATTTTTCCTAGCCGTTCAAATGAAAAAGACCCCTTAAGATTTATTTATATTGATCGAACGGATGAGTAACTTTATTTAATTCAGCTATGTTGTATTTAAAAAAAAGTCGGGACTTAAGGGTATCCAGTCTGCCGACATACATTGCTATCCCCCCAATAAAAATGGCCTCGGTACGCCCCTGACTTTATCCACAATCATAGCTTAATAGAATTGAAGGGGTTATTGCAATAACATGACAAGCAACATGATATAAAAAAACGTTATTGCATGTCCTTTACAATATTTAATGCTAAACAAACCTCCGTTGCACAATTTCCGTCTGTGGATTTTGCACAATTAGCAATAAAAATCTCGCAAAATATTTTCCACAATTTTTCTAGATTTGACTTGAACTAAGTTATTTTAACAGAAATGTCAATGTTACCACATTTCATTACATCTAAATAAGAAGCAATAATTGAATAAACACTGACAGACGTCACCATGAAGCAAGTCGCTTAGGAAAGGAACGTTCAGTGGAAACTCAGGTCCTTCAGTTACAGCACAACCACATCAGTGGCTAACTAATGTAGTGTGTACGACTGTAACTGTCAATGTTACGTTGATGTGGAAGTTTACGGTTACAAATTGACATTTGAAGTGACGCGTGCGGCTGTTGATGGCGTAGGCGTTTGACGGCTGCATCAACAAATTTCAGTAAACTGTATTAAATTCAATAAAGCCAAGCTGAAGGGTATTCAAGAAAAAAAGAGGGTAGAAATAGAGGAATGCGGTAATTTAATAAAAGCTGCAGCCAGTATGATTATATAATAACGGTGTCCTAGTCTGTATGCCAAATGTTTTCTTTGGAAATTACCGAATTGCGCCTCAAGAATAACCAACCCAATCAGCCATTTAGAAACAGTGATTGGATTAAGCTTACATACAATGCAAAAACCGAGCCTTTTCCAAGCACGCTTGTAAAACACTTGCGTAGGTAATAAATTTCCAAGTTGCTTTGTAGAATTATTGCGTAAAAAACAAAAAGTACGTGTTGTACAATAATACTTGGAAAGACTTGCTTTTACAAGTGTTTTCCAATCATACTTGCAAAATGTTAGCCAAGGTAATAATTTTGCAACTATTTAAAGTTGCGATTGCTGTTAACTCTTCCGGTTCCAGTCCGGGTTCGGTCGTGGTTCTTTTCACTTTCTTTGCTCTTTACTACATTTAAGAATTATGGAAACTAAACATAGAAATCCACGAGTTAATTGTGAAAAATATTGAATTTAAAGGACAAGAACCCACAACTGAGGGCTTAAAACGCAGCAAGGCAAGTTTTCTTGAAAGCAAGTCGAGTTTGATAGTGAGAAATGAGGACGGTATGGTACAGGTTCTCGAACCGCCGAATTTTCTTTTTTATTTTTGATTGTCAATTTAAGATGGCTGCGCATTGTTTGATAAATATATTTATACATAAAAGTTGCGTATTGAAATACTAATTTCCAATTGTAAAGAAACACTTGGAAAAAGCTTATTCAAATACTAATTTCCAATTGCAAAGAAACACTTGGAAAAAGCTTATTCAAATACTAATTTCCAATTGTGAATAAACACTTGGATTAACCTTATAGTAAGGAATATTTTTCCAAGGGAACGTTTTCGTTTATTCTACAATTACTTGTAAGCATTTTCCAATAGTAATCTAAAGCTTTTTCCAAGTTTGATGCTTACGGTTCTAAGCTTGTTTAAAGCTTATTTCAAGCATGTTTGGCTGATTGGGAACATCTTACATTTAAAAAATTTAGATGTATACACAAAAGTTGTTGCCAACTAGCTTTTATATAAGAAAATTATAATACATATAGAGTAGGCTGCATTTATATAAGCTTACATTGCTTCCTTGGAGTTCTGCTAGAGTTCTTTGCAAACTTCAAGCAAAACGGAAGCTGTTTTTTTGTTTTTTTAATAATATAAAGCAGCTTTAAAACTCTTCCAGCGCTGCAAAAATATTGTGTTCATTGTTTTTATAATTTCTCAATAACCACAATTTTATATGGCCACTAATGAAGCCACTTTTGTGCATGCAAAAAATCAACAATTTGTTTGCAAAAATATTTATGCTAATTTCCTAAATAAATTCTTAAAAATTCAAAGTCCTGTCAAATTCGCATAATGTCGAATAGCAATTTTTTTATCTGCTTTAAATTCCAAACATTTCGCCTGTCAACCAAGACTTGGTTCTGTACCTCTCCTGCATATGTTACCGCAACTAACACCTTGTTATTGCCATTTTTATTTGACAATTTCCTTTGACATTCCATCCCCACCTTCTCGTACGCCCCTATTCGAAGCCGCATCAAGCACACCCCGCAGCTTAGCGAGTCCTTGTCTTTCTTGCACTGAGCAAGATTTATGCCTTACGCGGCAATATGCCAAAAATATAAATTCGCACATATTTTATGAATTACCCTTTTTTTATTTTATATCATTTTTACTCGTTTTAAAGTGGCATACGGAAGTTCCTTCATATATAAATGTTGAATATATTTTTTATTTTTCATTCCTTTTTTTTATTATTGGTTCGTAGGATTACAATTTGTGGCCTTGCTTTTATGTGGATTTGCTCTCTGGAGTGTTACATTTTTATTTATTGGCTGCCGTGTGGCTGGCTTTGCTTTTTAACTCCTCCGCTTCTTGGTCCATGCAACATCGTCTAATGGGACAAGTGTTGCGGTTATGGGATTTCAATAATTTTAGGGTGCGAATAATGCGAATTATTCTTTTGATTTTTTTTTATTTTCTTTTTTTTATTGTTTTATTTTGTTGTTGCTGCTATTTGCGGTAATATTTTTTTTATGTTTTTGTTTGAAAATGACGTGGGTTTTGGTGGTGTGTTGCTTTTTTGTGGTATTCTATTTATTAAAGCACTTAAGATTTTATCGCTTCTAAACAGATTTTTGTTCTATTTTCAGATTTTTTTTTTATGCAATAGATTCCAATTTATTTTTTAAGAAAGCCAGCTAAGCACTAATGAAAACTCATGCATTAAGAGATTAAAAGCAAATCACTTTTGAAAGTTATCATTTGCTCAAGTATCAAGGAAGAAGATATTTTCTTAAGACGTAAACTAATTTTTTAATACTTTTTGGTTTTCATAATGAGTTTCTGAATAGTTAATAGTTGCAGTAGAATTCAGTTTTTAGCTTTCAATTGGGTTTTCTTGCCTCAATTGTTATATCAAGAATAACACTAGTTTATTTATGAATATTTTTAATTGATTGACGAAAGATGTTCTAATCCTTGGGTTTTCCCATACTGAAAAGATCTGACAATTTTTTATATATGCTTTCTTCCTTTGGGAGAAGCTAATAAATTCCGAACGATTCCGAAGATAAAAAGTAAATCCAACTGACCATTGCAGTAATTAATCCAGAATTATGCCAGAACGTCATGAAAAAACGACATAGTTATGTTGAATATCAATATGCTTTGGTTATTGAGGATAATCAATATAACTATGTCGTTTTTTCATGACGTTCTGGCATAATTCGTTCAATTTGTTTCGATCAATTTGTGAGATGAAGCATTGTCTTGCAAAAAGATGATTTTTTTTCTTAGATAAATGGAGCCGTTTGTTTGCGATCTTGTACTTCAATCAGTTCAATAATTTGCAGTAATAGTCGCTGTTGATTGTTTTTCCATTTCTCAAATAGTCGATGAACAAAATGCCACTTGAACCCAAAAACAGATGCCAACAGCTTTCCGGCCGTTTGTTGAGTCTTCGCTAGCTTTGGTACATATCCACTGAGACCTTTTGCTAATTTTTGAGGTTCTGGTGTATAGTGGTGGATCCATGTTTCCTCCGTGATCACTATTTTTGGCCAAAAATCGGACGAATTTTGTTTGAACATGTCCAAACATTGTTCGGAAGTGCGAACACATTCATGTTTTTGATTGATTGTTATTGAACGCGGCACCCATTAGTTTGCAGTTAGCTTTCTCATACCCAAATGTTCATGTAAAATTGAAACCACCGACCCACTTGATATGTCTACGATAGCTATCTCACGCACTTTCACTTTCGGATTTTCCAATACGAAACCGTAAATTTTTCCAATATATTCTGGAGTGGTCACTGTTTTTGGTGTTACCCCGGCGTATTCATCTTTTGTGCTGATTCAATCTCTTTTGAACTGTGCAATCCAATATTTTACGGTTGAATATGACGGAACAGATTCACCATAATATTTATCGAATTTTTCTTTTGTTTCTTTCGCACTTTTGTTACGCAAAAAGTAACTCTTATTCAATACACAAAATTCTTCTTTATCAATTTTTATAACAATACCAAAAGTTGTTTAATTTGGAACACTGTAACGTCATTATTCATTGAAAGATCGATCTGACATTTATGGTGTGTTTATGTAAAGGTTCATGTAAAGGTTACCGCAAAAAATGTCATGGATTTGAAGAGTGGTGGTGCCGTCACTTGGCGACCTGCAGCATCTTGAACGATCTTAATTTTAAGATCATAGATTTCAAAATGGGCACAATAAGATTATCTCACCATTTTTTATCCGATTGATTTTAAATTCAGTAATTGGACAATGCAGTTCCTATAAAAGTGCATTTAAATAAATATTGAGTATTCATTGAAAATTTATAATATGTATAAATGATAAGGTAACGAAATGATGCAAAGAAATGATAAACTAACGAAAAATATTTTCTCATTTTTATACCCCCCTGCATACCCCATTGCGTAAGGGGTATATTGACTTTGTCACTCCGTTTGTAACGGTGTTAAGGAGGTAAGCCGAATATAGAAAAGTATATATATTCAGCATCACCTCCTGAGTCGCTTTTGTCATGTTCATCTGTCTCTCCGTTTGTTTGTCTGTCGACACGGCTACAGCCCTTTTAAATGCACTTATATGCAAAAAACGAAAATAAGGTTCGAGAATGAGGCCTACCTCCCATACAAAGTTACTTTAACAAATCGGTAAAATCTCTGACAATGCCACAAAAATTAATGTACTTACTTACTTACTTAGTTGGCGCTACAGCCGTATGTCGGTCTTGGCCTCATCTAAGAATTTGCGCCAGCCATTTCTGTCTTTAGCTTGCTGGCGCCAGTTGGAAATTCCAAGCTTCGTCAGGTTGCCCTCTACTTGGTCTTTCTAACGAAGATGCGGTCGTCCTTTTCTGCGTTGACCGCCGCTTGGTACCGAATCGAATGTTTTCTTCACTGGAGCATCGTCTTTCATGTGCTGAACATGACCAAGTCAGCGAAGCCGCTCGATTTTAATGCGCTTGACTATGTCGATGTCAGCGTACAGCTCATACAGTTCATCATTCCACCGTATTCGGTACTCGCCATTGACGCAGATTGGTCCGTAGATCTTACGAAGAATCTTTCTCTTGAATGCTCCTAGTGGGATCGCCTTTCTTGTGGATTGGGCAGAGCACACTGAGATTCCAATCGTTCGGAATGCATTCTTCCGACCATATTCTGCATAGAAGCTCGTGAATGCATTTAAGTAGAGCTTCGCCTCCGTTCTTAAACAACTCAGCAGTTAAGCCATCAGCTCCCGCGGCTTTGTTATTTTTAAGCCGAGCTATAGCTGTCAGAACTTCATTATAGTCGGGCAGCGGAACCTCAACGCTGTCATCCAAAATTGGGGTTTCCGGAATATCATCTCTATTGGCGGGATTGTTGTCAGCGTCGCCATTTAGAAGCTTAGAGAAGTGTTCCCTCCATAACGTCAGTGTACTCTGGACATCTGTCACTAGATTCCCGTTTTCATCCTTGCAGGAAGAGGTCCCGGTTTTAAAACCATCGGCAAGGCGTCTTATTTTTTCGAAAAATTTTCGGGCCTCATTCCTGTCACCATACATCTCAATCTTCCTCTCTTTTTTTCCGCCTGAAAATATGTCTCTCTTCCCTCCTCTTTTCTTTGTATCGCTTCTTAGCAGCGCGCGTTACAACCGACTGCAGGGTGGCTTTGTAGGCGGCGTCTTTCTCTGCAGTGGCGTC
Source organism: Dichetophora obliterata (assembly GCA_963920525.1). NCBI lineage: Eukaryota > Metazoa > Arthropoda > Insecta > Diptera > Sciomyzidae > Dichetophora > Dichetophora obliterata. The sequence continues at coordinate 157,578,744 of OY986438.1, forward strand.
GCGACACTCCTGGTCGTACCACTGGTTTCGGCGAGGGCGTTGGTAGCCAATCACCTCTTCAGCAGCCGCACGCATGGAGTTGGAAATGTGTGTCCACTGCGCGCATATATCATCGATTGGAGGAGTGCTTTGAAGCAGGAGTGAGAGTCGAGTGGCGAAAGCATCGGCTGTCTGTTTCGATTGCAGCTTGTCGACGTCTAGCTTTCTCTGTGTAGGGTTGCGTGTATTCTTAGCTGCGCACAGACGTGTACGGATCTTGGCTGCAACAAGATAGTGATCCGAGTCAATGTTTGCACCACGGATCGTGCGTACATCCAATACACTGGAAGAGTTCCTTCTGTCGATCAAAACGTGATCAATTTGATTTTTGTTTTTTGATCAGGGGACATCCAGGTGGCTTTATGAATATTGAGATGCTTGAATCTAGTGCTACTTACGACCATGTTTCGTGCTGCGGCGAAGTCAATCAGCCTCATTCCGTTATCGGAGGTGTTGTCGTGGAGGTTTAACTTTCCGACTGTTGGACCAAAAATATTTTCCTTGCCCACCTTAGCGTTGAAGTCACCAAGCACGATTTTTAAAATCGCTCGTAGAAAATTTCCTTGATCTCATCGTCCTTGTCTTCTGTCGGAGCGTGCGCACATATTAGGCTTATATTGAAAAATCTAACCTTGATGCGGATTATGGCAAGTCGTTCGTTCACAGGTGTGAATCGCAGGACGTGGGGCCGTAGTCTCTTACCAACTACAAATCCGCATCCAAATTAATGTAGTGACTTGAAGTTTTGCACATAAGGTTTGATCGCAAACATTCACTATATAATTGAAATCTGTAAAAATCGCAAAGGAAAATCACGCCTACCTCCCATACAAAGTGATTTTTACAAAATGGTGAAATATCTTTAAATGCCACAAAAACTAATGTAATGACTGTAAATTTTGCGCATGCCTACCTCTCATACAAATTAACTAATGAAAATGGTGAATTCCCTAAAAATTCCACAGAAATTATTTTAATGAATTAAAATTACGCACATATGCTAAGCATAATAAAATTCCTTTTGAGTTTTAAAATTGGAAAAATAGTTTTTTCTAAATGACCTTGTTATTTATTATGTTGATTTTATATAATTTTAATACAAATTCTAAATGTTTGCTAGTTTAAATCATACTTGATTTTAAATACAAATTCTAGTTGTTTGATAGTTTAAAATCGTTTATGTCAAAGTTAGAACAATTAATTGTTCTAACGAATCTTTCTAAAGAAACAACAACACCAAATTTTTTTTGAATATGAAAAGGAAAAAATCACTAGCTGATTTTATTGCAATTTCGGCCATGCTAAAGGCTTCATCAGAAATCTTTGTGACACCCGTGCAACAATTAATTGTTCTAACTTTGACTTAAAGCTCAATAAATGATTTTTTTTTTTGATTCGCCCGGAGGTATGAAATCATCCAAAGATACGTATAACCGTCTTATACGCATGCACGATTTACATTCTAAAATCTGCCCGAATCAGCCGGGACAGACAGAATGCACCTAAGTACTAAAACATACCCCCTATTGGCAATTAGGATTTTCCACTAAGCACATTAATTGGCTTTTCAGCGGAATTATCCAACAACTAGAATTTGTATTTAAAATCAAGTATGATTTAAACTATCAAACATTTAGAATTTGTATTTAAATCATATAAAATCAACATTGGAAAAATATTTTAAAATATCTCCCACACAATGTGACGTCATCATAACTATTAAAAATTCCCCAAAAAAGTGTGTATTAACAGCATATTGAACACATTATCATTTATAAGATTCAGATTAAGATTATAATCTTTCATATTTTAAATGTGCTCTGCACTTGCGTTTCGGAAGAAATGTATGAACGGCAGCCCAGCCTCTAAACGAAGTGACGTCATCAAACTTTCAAAACATGCATAACTTAGAATATACTGTGGTGGTATCTTAACATCGATCCAGTCGAATATAATTCCTTACTAGTTCTTACTGTTAATGGAGTAAGAGATGTGAGAACAATACAAAATATTGAGGGGCAATGCTTAAATTAAATGTTTTTTGGGGCTAAAGCTGCTTGTTTTATAATATTTTTAGTATATTTTAAAGAAAAGCTTATAATTTTGCAAATAGCATTTGACAATCTTTAGATTTTTTCTTGCTGTCCAACAACTGTTACCGAATTGGGCAACATTGTGCCTTTAACCCCAAGAAAAATACAAAGTTTCCACCATGTGATAATGTCAGTGAAAATGTATTTTTAAATTTCCGCTACCCCACACCATCACCACCACTGACTGCCACCAGCACTCCGTCTGGTGCCTGCTACCAAAAGAAAATTCTTAGCTGTTCTCACAAGAAGAATAAGAAGTAGTCCTCAAAAATTTGCATATAACCAGCATTTTAATAATCTTTCTAACGACTCCGCCGGGTGCGGCAAATACAACGGATGCGGCAGCAAGTCGCGAAGGCGTGATAAAAAATGTAAATCATTTTTGCTATTCTGCTTACCGGATGGTCAAAGTATTAAATTACAACTTTATGAAAATTTCATAAGATATAAATAAATCTTGACATTCGTTGGATAGAAAGAGATGAAGGAGTTGGTCGAGAAAAGCAAGGAGAAAGGATAATCGAAAATTTATGTATTTAAAATATACAAAGACATAATTTTGGGTCAAAGTATTGCAGCGCCGTCTACTAACTAGCTGGTATACATATATTTATCTAAAGTGCTTTGCTAGAACTACTCTGCCATAACTTATCTGATGGATAACCTAAAATTTACTTCTACAGACAAATTATTTATTTGCATATGCATGAATTCGGTACGTTGTCCCAGTCCCAGACCCTGCCGGCAGGGTTGCTCCGTGCGTTGTTTCGTTTTGTTTTGTTTTATTTTGTTTTATGGTAGTTCGATAAACAAATCGCTTTATTATGCCGCATAATTGGCCTGAAGGACACTAGGATATAAATAATTAATTTAAATTGGTTACTTTATCTCTTTTTGTACTTTTTGTACTTTTTGGGGTTATTTGTATTTTGTATTTTGTGGTTATTTATTTGTGGTTCCTCGGTGGGTGTGTGAATAAATCTCTTTTTGGCTTCTACGACTGTTGCTTCTCGTGGCGAAGATTTGTGTTGCGTTTCGAATGCGTTGGGACCAGTAGCTGTGGATTTAGTGGCAATAAAAAAACATTAAGATTTGCAGATAGCATTTTTATGGCTTTAAGTTTACGACCCTGACATGGTTAAGATTTAAAGCTTTTAGCTTAATTTTGTGTTATGTTTGCGTAACTTCAAGTAAGCTTAAGACAGGCGCAATTACACTTAAACAAACACTTTGTATTTGTGTTTGAATTACAAGAAGTCGACAGCATGGCCAACGTCCAGTCTGACTTTCGATTAGTGCACAAATCCTTTATAATCCAGTCAACCAAACTGACCATATGTAAATCGGAATTTAAACTTTTAAGCTTACTGCACCCCAACCATCCCCCTCTATTAGCTGTATGTTTTTTTTTTGGAACAAACAGTATGCGCCCCTTTGACATAACAATAACACAATCGACATTATTTTATTTCATTCAAAATCAGATTCCAAAAAAGGTCTTTTATAATGCGATTAAGTGCAATGCGACCTGCTGTCAGCGGTGTTAAAGTCGTCGTCCAGTGTGTTTCACCCTTTTGTTTCTTTTGGCAACCACCGTCTGTTGCTGTTACAGTTGCCCGTCAGGATTTCACCAAGTTTTGTCCTACCCATTTTTGGAGGGGTTGATATTGGCTTTATTACGATAGGCTTTCGATGACGATGACGATTTTAAAGTGTAAACATTAATTTGATTTTGTTTAATGTTGAGAATTAGTGGTTTCATTGTGTCTATTGTGGTGTCTAAGTGTCTGTCTGCGTATGTGTGTGTGTGTGTGTGTGTGTGTATGTGTGGATGTAACACACATATATTTGTGTTTGATTTTGTATTTTGTAATTTAATAATCCTAAACAAATGCAACAAATGAACGGAATTTAATTGAATCTCCCAACTTATAGCACCAGTGATGTCATTTGGAGGGATTTCGGCCTACTTGCGAGGAATTTGTTTAATCCTTCGAGGGATTTTAGGTTTTATGAGGGATTTTCAGATGCAGTTTTTTAAAATAAGCACATTAGTTTTCTCTGGCAAAGAAAGAAGTATTTTAATTACAAATGTGTTTACATCTGATAAATATCATAATCAATTTCACTTATCTCTGAAAAACAAATTTTAGGGAGTGCGAAAAAGTTTCTTTTGTGCTGCACAAAATTTTTTTTTATGTTCTTAAATCATTATATAATTTTTGTGATACGAAGAAAGTTTGTGCAGTGATTTGATCAATAACCATTCAATAAAGAATTTTTCAAATGTTTCTATTAAACTTTTCAACAACAAGAGCTGCCAAGGAATGCATTCAATTTGATTTCATTCACAAAAAGATGACTCAGCGAATAACAAAATAAGAATCCATCAATTAATGCAAAATGATTCATAAATAAAAACTTTTTAACAAAAAAAAAAAAAAAAAAAAGAAAGGCGACGTCAAAATAACTACAAAGTAAAAAATAATTTTAAGTTACTTTTCCTATTAATTTTTTGCTCAAATTTGATTATTTTTTGGATGCATTTTTATGTGAATTGTTTACTTTTGCAACGGTGGCTTATCGAAGATAATCCGACAAGAAATGGCGTAGTTATGCCGATTGAGGTTTAAATCACATAAAAATGCATCCAAAAAGTCGCAAAAAAATCAAAACGCACAAATTCCTCAAAATTTTTTATGCTGATATTAATCATTTTTGAAGTTTTGATTTTAATTTTTTTGATTTTTAAAAATTCCTAGGAACAAAAAACTTTCCCAGTAAAAAGTGGGTTTTCGCCAAAGTGTTTTTTTCCAAAGAATATTTAGACCGAGTTTATCAATAATTTTTTTTTGTTTGGAATTTTATATATGAAATTCTTCTGTACATGGGTTTGTCACTGAATTCCTCCTAAACGGCTGAACCGATTGTGATGAAATTTGGTGTGTGTATGTGGCTGGGTCTGTAGATGGTTTTGTTTTAAAGTTTGCCCGTTAGATGGCGCTGTTGTTGCTGTAGCAGTGTTTAAAGAAGTATTTGAAAGTATAACTCAGAAACGAATTGAGAAATTCTCATGATTCTTTCACTACACCATTCCTTTTTATGCAAACAAAATTAAAAAAATACAAAATGAATAAAAATAAATAAAATTATTCAAAATAATTAAAAAAATTAAAATTTTAAGGATAGTTTAAGTTTATTTTAAGGATAGTTTGGCTTGATTTTTCAATCCTATAAAAAGTTTTTAAATTTTTACAATAGAAACTTTAAGCCAACTCTACATTTGTGCATACCATATGAAAGAATATTAAAAAAGCCATTTTTGTTTTTGAATATTTTTTTAGCATCAAATATTTCTACCAAAGTTTCTTACGAAATAAAGAAATTTGTTATGGTTTTTTTTTGGAAAAGTGTAAAAATTAGAAGGAAAACGAAAATGAAAAAGATTGAAAAATTATAAAACGGACAATTAATCAAGATTTTAAACAAAAAAAAATGAATGCAATCCTTTGTAGCATGGCCAAGTTATTCAATTTCAAAGCCAGCACTTTCCTTTTTGATTGTTTTTTTTTTCTATTTCACCAAAAAATAAAATTAGTACTAAAAACTTTTTGTGTGTTTCAGGTACGAAAGTTTTTGTGGAGTCAATTTCTTTTAAATTTTAAGCAACTTGCATGTTTATCTAAGCCAACAATGTTACTTACCACAAAAATATGCAATTACCAAATTGCAATAATATAACTTTGAAAATTCTTGTACGGCAGATTATTTACCTTAAAGAATTGAAGGTGCTTGATGAATCTGAGGACCTTAGTATAATTGGCAATGACAAAAAAGGTCAAACTTTTGGGGTAAAGACATATAACTTATCGATTAACACCGGGTATATCAGCTAGTATGAACATATATTATTGTATTGGAAATCTTATAATATTTCTATTAATCTACTTTGCTTTATTATTATAAATATATAAATATTACAGCCTGCGCTAATATAATAAGACTTTAAAAAACTAACGCTTTCGGTCACTGAACACAATAACGAGAGCTTTTGTTTGTTGGGAAGTGCGCCTGTTACTCGCTGATATTAACTTCGGGACTTAAATCTAGTCTACAAAGCTTTTTATCCAAAGACCTAAAATACTTTTCTAAAACAACTTTTTATGCTGATTCTACGCCTATACTCAGTTCATGTAAATATTTCCCTAATAGGTCGAATATTTTAGAAATAGGGTAATTTGCATTTTTTAGACTTTGATCCAGTTTTTCTACTCTAGAAACTAAAATGTTTCATGTAACGCAATCATTTGTATGACATCTGACAGATAATTAAATAATCTATGAAAAACTGTCTTAACCATTTGTATGTCATGTTTTTCTCTGAGATAGTTAAGTCTAAAGTTCAAATTTTTAGTTTTTGGTTCAAAGTGTTGACTTTTGACAGTCTTTTCCATAATGTTTTAAATTATTTTTCAGATATCTTTTAATTTTTTGTTTTTGTATATTAAATGTCCTTTACTAATAGGCTACAAAACATATGATAGAGTTAGGAAAAAAAGTTTAAAAAAATAAAACAACTTTTAAAGCCATTGTGCTCAATCAATTTATATGTAACTCAAAAGAACATTTTGTTTGTAAGAAAAGCAAAATGTTTAAGTACATACATATTAAGAGTATATTTTAATTAAAAAAAATATATACAATAGGCGCGTTCTTTTGTAAACGAGTTACAAAAGAACGCTGCAACTCGGATAAAATTTGCTTTTAGTTGCTTACCAACACTGTCACAAGCATATGTTTAGTTTGATAAAAAAAAATACGAAAAATCAAAACAAAATGAGTAATTTCGAGGATTCTTTGCTTGGATATGCTTGGAGAATGCTTCGCATCTTGGACTCCAAGCATATCGGTGTCCTCTCTGAATCCTGAAAATGCAGTTAATTAATTTCATTCCTCGTTTATTTAATTCGTTTTGTTTATGTGTTCATAAAAAAAACTGTTTTTGACGTATGCATGAAATTTCCCTACGATTTTTTCATGACTCATTCACAATAGAGCAGTTTTTTAACTTTCCAGCACTGCAAATCTGGTCGGATAGCAGTTTACCGAGTTGCCTAAACTCGCATAAATATCCGACTTGGTGTTGTTGTTTTGCATGTATTAAGTTATCCTACCTAGTGTTCTTTTGTAAGTCGGTAGGAAAAGAATAGGCCTAATAACATTTCATTATTTAACTAAAAATAAAGGCCCATGTCGAATATTTTATTTGCCGAAGGCTGTGGGGCTGAAGAGCTAAAAGGAGGTCTTAAAGCGGACCTTCCTTTTTTAAACATAGATGAATTAGTTTTATAAGACTCCAGGAGTATTCGCAGGCCTGTAGCCAGGGGAGAAAGGGGGCAATGCCCCCTACTACAACCGTTTGCCCCCTGGCCAAATCAGACAATGAAAAACTTAAAATGAATAATTAATATGAATTTTGTTGATATATTTGTTTATTGCTTTAAAATTAGTTTAGCTTAAAATAACAAAAATTTACACATTCACCTTATTCATGACTTGAATATGTGTATGAAATTTGTTTAACAAAACATTTCAGACGAATTGTTACAATTTTTCAAATTTCTACTGGGTCGCCAACATTTGCTACCAAAAAATAAGATTTGAATTTTAATAATATTTTAACCCGCATCCATAGGAACTTTCTAGTAATGAAAAGCACTTTGTGCACCATTTTGATGCAGATACAAAAAGAATATATAATTCATTGAAATGTTTTTAATTTTTAAATTTTTTTTATGCATGATGAATGTTTATTAATTTTAAAATAAAAAACTGCCAATCTTATTTCTAGCAAAAATTTAAAGAAGCAAAAGATTAAAATCAAAACATGCATGTTTGTTCTTAATACATAAATCTGAATAAAAAATTTGCATCAATGCAAACGACGAATTCAATTTTTTTATTTGTTTTACTTAAAAAATGTCCTATACATATGTTAGCTCTTTTCGTTTCTCGTTCTTATATTTCTAGCCACTTTAAATAAATCTTGTATTTTTACCTTCATTTTATTACAAAGTCCGGAATTCATTTTTATATTATTTTTTATGTATTAATCTCATGTATAAAAAGATCTGCATATCCATGTAAATATTATAAAATTAACTGTTTTTTAATAAATATGTGTATTGTAATTATTTCACACGATAAAAAAAATTGTTTTTTTTTTATTTAAATGAAAAAACTAAAAATTCCCCCCCCCCAAGATGCACGCCTGCCCCCTCTGTCTTCTTGGACTGGCTACAGGCCTGCCTCAATACAGCATAAGGCTGCAATGACTGCTTCCAGTCTTCTTTTAACTGAATAAAAACCTCATTTCAACCTTCTTGCAACAAAAAAAAAATTCTGATTCACAATGATTCATTTTGTGAAAAAATAAAACAAAAATGGATTACATGGTAGTTAAGGTGGATCCTTTTGCTCAGGGGTAAAAAACACTTCTTTTGACACTCATATTTTTATCAATCTAAAATAACTGCCCAAAAGTTAGATGCAAATGAAAGATATTTTGGACCCCAAAGTTGTAAAAAGGAAGATGGCTAGATTCAAGAAATTTTTTAGTGCAACAGTGTTCAGAATTCGGTCAACATTTTAGGTATTTTTCACTAAAATCGCTATAAATTTGCCATTTTTCAGTAAATTTGGAAAAATTAAGTATTGTTCAAAAAGACTTGGTGTAATCTATTGATATATATAAAAAAAAAATAAAAAACTCAAAACAGTTGAATTTTTTTTAAACTTTTTTGGAAAGTATTTGGTAAAAGGTATTTTTCACAAAAATCTATAAATCCACTAATTTTCAGTAAATTTTAGAAAATTTACTATTTTTAAAATGGTGTGGCTTTTAAGAGGGTTCACCTTTCGTGGTGAACAATCAAAAATTAACATATTTATAGCGAATGAACAGCAAATTTATGGCGATTTAAGTGAAAAGTACCCAAAATGTTGACCGAAAAAATTTCTTGAATCTAAAAATCTTCCTATTTACAACTTTAGTGTCCCAGTTAGCTTTCATTTGTACCCATTTTTTAGGTAGTTATTTGAGATTGATAAAAAGTTACTGCCAAAAAACAAGTGATTTTTGGCGAAAAAGTGATTTTTTTTTAAATCAAAATCGTTGGATGACGGTTCCACCGATTTCGATATCGTTTTGGATTTAAGATCTACTTGAATCCAGCTCCCAGAATATGAGTGTTAAAAAAAGTTTTTTTTTTATCCACCTTAATTGTAGTAGATGCCTACACAAAGAAATTGATAAGCAACACAGAATTTTTTGTGAACAATAAAATGTATGTTTTGCTTATGGCATTTTAGTGCGTCACAGCAAAACTGCAAACATTTAGTTGTAATGACTTCCCTATAACTTAATAAAAACATCTTCAAACCGAAGTTTTAACATTTAGTTGTTGTGACATTGATATAACCAGGCCCGCCGAGAGGGGGGCAACGGGGTGTTTCCCCCCGGGCCCGGAGTTTTGAGGGGGCCCGGAATGGCTGGTAAGTAAAGCAACAAAAAGCTGATTTTTGATTACAAAAAACCTTTATTTGTTTAAAAAATTGCTTGACCAAAATAGCCCACATAGATGACAACATACTGGAAAGCTGATTGGTTGTTAAAGAAGAAAGTTTTAAGGGGGCCCGATTTGGTGGATTAGTAAAGTAACAAAAAGCTGATTCTTGATTATTAAAAATTTTTTTAAGAAATGGTTTGATCAAAATAGCCCACATAGATGACAACATCCTGAAAATCTGGTTGGTTGTTAAAGAAGAGAGGCCCAGATTAGTGGATTAGTAAAGAAACAAAAAGCTGATTTTTGATTATTACACAATATTTTTTCAAAAAACTGTTTGACCAAAATAGCCCATATAGACGAAAACATACTAAAAAGCTGATTTGTTGTTGAAAGAGAGAAGTGTTTTTGTTTCTTATTCTTCATATTTCTTACTTTCCTTTGTATGTATCATAACGAAAATTTCTTAGAAACATTATTAAAACAAAGCAAACAAAATAATAAGAGTTTAACTCATATAATAAAGACAGCTTTCTATCTAGATATAATCGATGGTATGAAAGAATAAATGTTAGTCACACATTTTTATTAGAGAGAGATATTGGTGTAATTTTTTCACAAACAGGGCTGCCAATATTCGAAGCGCCCATCTGGCAACACTGTAACTTTCCGCAGTGATGCCAAATCGACTAATGACATACCGCGTTTGAAGCGTCATTCCAAGCAAATGTTTACAATGGAACAGTACGCGCCACGCGAACGCTCTAAAATTGTTGAAATTTACATTCAACAAAACAAGTCAATAGTGAAAACTCAACTCAACTCAATGAGCGATGAAGCTCATTTTCAGTTGAACGGAACGGTAAACAAACAAAATTGCCGTATTTATGCCACTGAAAATCCACAAGAGATTCAAGAGGTACCTCTTCACGATGCAAAAGTCACTGTTTGGTGCGGCGTTTGTGCTAAAATGCTCATTGGGCCGTTCTTTTTCGAAGATGATAATGGCCACAGAGTTACTGCCAATCAGGAGCGTTACCGCGATATGATAAACAATTTTTTCATGCCAATCGTTCGTCGAAAGCGTATCAGGCACTACTAGTTTCAACAAGACGGCGCGCCACCACACACAAGCCGCACTACAATCGATTTTTTCAAGCAATTGTTCCCTGGCCGTTTGATATCAAAAAATGGTGATTTCGATTGGCCGCCAAGATCATCAGATTTAACGCCTCCAGATTTCTTTTTGTGGGGTTATTTGAAATCAAAGGTTTACGTCAACAAGCCAAAGACCCTAGAAGAACTGAAAACCAACATCCGTCAAGAAATAACCGCCATTCCCATCGAAATGTTGAAGAAAACCATGGAAAATGCTGCAAAACGGGCACAATATGTCGTAGAGGCCAATGGCGACCAATTACGAGATATCATATTCAAGAAATAATGCAAGCAAATCTACTTAAACCCAATTAAATGATATTCATGACGAACAGACAAAAAAATTGTGGTTTCTTTGATTTATTTAAAAATAAAATGGGCGCTTCGAATATTGGCAACCCTGTATATTAGTTTTGAGACTTGGCTATTTTATAAAAATATATAAACAAGATTTTGGAATAAATATATTTGGCCGAGACATCTTGATATTTGGATGACAAAAGCAGTTTAACAATTTATGCAAATCAAATGGAAGAAATTTTGCAAAGGAGGTTTGGGAAATTATTTATGGTAGTAAGAAATGCAATTTTTACTTGTTTTTATTTTACCACAAAATCAAGATTTAGTTATGTTTTTAAGAAAGTTCAATAGTTTTGACTATTTTTGAAAAATATATAAAAAATACATATCGTCGTTGAATTGCTAAATTTTTCTGAAGGTTTTACTTCTACCGAGCGAGTTGGCAACATATATACTTTTCTATTTATTTTTGTTTAATCTTGAACACCTTCCTTTGCTCGAATTTCAAAATTGCATGCTTCATTTCATTTTAGAAAAATGTTTTCATTTCCTATTGGGGCACAACGTTAAAAGTAATGAAAACATTCATAAGATCTTAATACACTTAAAGCTCAAAGCTGATCGCAGTTGAATATTTGACAAATAAAATGCGTATTTTTTATGTGAAAGTTTGAAAAGTTATCCATTATATAAAATATTAAGTTTATTTTGAACTAATATAAAATATTAGCTATCAGAAATTATTCATATCAAATAACTAATATTTTAAAAAATTTACTATCCGTAGTTTTTACAAATAAAAATTATTCAAAATATTCTATTGCGATATGTTATGAAGATCATGAAAATGTGTTTGCTAAGTTATCCTTATTTAATTAAACATTGAAAACGTATGAGTACATTTTACCATGTATGGATAAATTTTATGCGTAGAACTTTTATTCTAGTATCTGCAAGTTTGACACACTGTATATTGCGTTCAAGGTTAACTTCAAAACGACTCATGCAATAAAATACCATTGCATCAGTTGAGTTATTTTTAAATAGAGTTGCCATGTTTTATTTAAAACATTCCTCTTTAACTTACGAATAAATTAAGGATTTCACTGATAGATAAACTATATAATTATTATAAGATAGAAAAATAATATATCCTTGTTAACTTACTTAAAAAATTTGCAAATCTACTGCTCATGCAACAATTTTTTATTAAAGTAGCAAACTCTTCAAAAAATTAATTTCAAATGTCTACCTTATTTCTTGTCATTCTTACCTATCTCATCAAAAATAAACGTTTTTGTTTTTGGCTAAAAACACAAGTCTTGCATGTTTCATTATTGTTGTCAGCTTTAAGTTTCATCAAGGCCTTAATTTCTGCTGGGTATGTAATATTGCGAGTGAATATTACAATATGCAAGAAAAAACAGATCCCAGAAATCGAAAATGTTCGAGAAAAGGACTGCAGTTAATTGTAATTTTGAGTGGCTTAAAAAATTGAGTTATTCGACTCGAAAATCTAGTAGAAGTTTACTATTCGTGCTGTGCTGACAAGAATATTTGTCGAAAAAATAAGTTCAATACAAAACCAACTTCCGTTTATTTAGAGGTAAGTTTTTTCTTTATTTATACGACAAAAATATTGGCATTAGTTTAATTTCGAAATAATAAAAGCTACGTTTTTTTTTTAAACGTTGAAGATGTCTAGTACATAGTATTCTGTATTGTATAAAATTTTTAGAAAATTCCTTAAATATTTCTGATCGTAAAAATTTTACTTAGTTTGAAAGTAATGAAGATATTTATGTATATAATCATTGAAATTTGTTAATGATAAAAATGAACCTTTAAATGATGTTAGTGTCAATTTGACACTATTTGTAAAAATAACTTTTTTATGGTTAAATTCTCTGTAGCGTAAAAACCTAATGTAATTTTTTTTGAAAAATAAAATTCCAATAGATAACTACATTTGTTTTAGTGACAAGTTTCTATATAATTACCCAAATTTACATTTTTTCATATTTTTAAAATTTTTTAAATTTTTTGACAAATAGGTGTAGCATTTTAAAGTGTTTGATTTTTTGGTAATTTCATTACTGTAGAAGAGCAGTTTCTTAAAATCCGCAATACGAGTATATTTACATAGTTCAAATTATATATATAAAATACATTTTGTATTTTATTAAAAACCAGTTTCTTTGGATATATAACAGAAATTTCTGGTTATAAGCATACCAAATATCTTTTACGTAACAAAAAATTTAAATCGTTTGAAGGTAAAATTCGATCATCAACTAATTTTAAAAATTTCATAAAAGTTACAGAAAATTTTATGTACAGTGTCCGAGTTAGCAAAAAAATTAAATTTTAATGTAATTATTGATTGTTTTGCCTCTGCCAAAGCAAGAAAAATAAATTTGAATAAATAAAAAGAATAAAAACGCAGAATAAAAATATTGTTATAATAACACAAATCATCAGTAAATTTAAATTATTTGGAGTGTCACATAGAAAAATTGCCGTTAGATAGAGACAATTAATACAACAACAACGACACTAGAATATGTTTCACTTGTCATGGTGCATGGCTTAAAGATAACTATGGAAAATAAATAATAGCTTAGAACTAAATAATAATTTTCGCCATGTTTTATTTTGTTATTAATTTTTTTTTTGTGTTAAAAACATTTTCAGAGGGGCCCGTATGCTGTAACCCCCCGGGCCCGAACTGGGCTCTCTACGGGCCTGGATATAACTTAATGTGAACATAAAGCAACTTAGTCGCATCTAGGTTGCTAACTCGTTACAATTACAATACACAAACATTTTTTTATAGGTGCTACAAAAAGAAAAGTTGTAATAATGTTAATTTAACATAAAAATTACTTATTTTTTTCAAAACTTTATGAAACATTTTTACAACAAGTGCATTTATTCGTAACATAATTAACACCGTAGTTTAACTTATTTGCAACAAAACGAATGATTTGCTACAAATAACTTATTTGAAACTTTAATATAACCCATTTGTGACTAAATTTGTTTAAAAATCTGGAATACCACCGAATTTTTGTTTTTATTCATTTATTTATTTCTTCAGTCTACGGATGATAATATCTTACAGACTATATATAAAAGTTTCTTAAATATCTTAACTAATACACAATTAGTCAATTAATTAAATAACCCAAAAAGATTTAATTTAAAGCGGTGTTCAATTGAATTAAAATCAAGGACGTTCGCATAATAATTACAAAGTAAAATGCATCTATTAATAGGCTCATTTGCGGCGGAATTTGTTCTATGAGTTCTAGCTTCAAATAGTCTATTAGTCCTCAAAGATCTTGGAGGCTCATAAAAAACGAAACGATCTCGTATGTGACTACAATTTATTTTGCCAGAGAGAATGTGGTATACGATTAACAGAGAGTACGAGGTTCTTCTGTCATTTAAAGATTGCAAGCCAAGGAGCTTGAGTCGAGAATTATAGGAAGGAAGACCATGAGGCCAATACATCTTTTTAAGCGCATATCTGGTTATGCTCCGCTGAACTCGTTCAATACGATTAGAATGCTCAACATAGAAAGGATTCCAAATGATTGAGCAGTATTCAATTACGCTACGAACCAGTGCTACATAAAGTGATTTGATTGTCATTGGGTCTCTAAAGTTTTGCGTATTTCTCTTTATAAATCCGACCATAGCGTAAGATTTTGAGATGATATAATCAATGTGACAGTTAAAACTAAAATTGGAATGAAATATTAAACCTAAGTCCTTTATTTCTTGCTTGCGTATTAACTGGTGACCACTTATTTCAAAATTATAAAAAATAGGATATACAGTGGTGGTCACGCATTAAGCACACACTGTGTGAGTAACTTTAATTTGAAATTTTTTACATCTTAGCTTGAGAATTGTAATCAAATATTTTTTGTTGAGTATTGTTTATGAAGTTAATTCTATGTACCGTAAGTTGGTTTCTTAGTTATTCTTAAATTTTCTGACATATTTCAAGTAGTATGGATCAATGTGGTTTTAATGCTATCGAATTTTATTTTCGTTAATTAAGCTTTACTATTAAGATATACTAAATTTATTAAGTTACTATTTGAGTTCTAACAAAAAATTGCAGAAAGATATGGCTAAAGGCTACTGATGTTCAGAGGCTCAGTGGTATTTGATTCAGCAAATGAAAAATGGTGGAAGCACAGTTTCAGAGATTGCTCTGCTTCTTAGATGTTCGTGAAAGTTATTATATAACGCATTGCAACATGTAGAGCAGTATTAGAGCATTAAAAATGTAAAATAGCGACCTAGAGCGCAAAAAACAATAGAAAGAGAGGGCCATTTGATTTATAGAGCTTCACTTAGTGATCCTTTTAAGACCTCAAATACACTTTAAAATGAAATTTCATCAAAATATATCATAAATGTATCCTCAAAAGGCATAAGAAGACGCTTGAATGAAAACAATTTCCGTAGCTTTATAGCCCAACAAACACCACATGTGTCGCAAAAAAATATTAAATGCAGTCTTATTTAAAAAGTCAATGAATTTTTGGAAAAATGTGCTTTGGAGGGATATATCAAAGTTTTGCCGGTTCGCATCTGACAGCAAACAATATGTGTTTCGTCCTCAAAACATGCAACACAATCCAAAGTACACGCTCAAGACGATTAAACAGGGTGGCTGAAATGTTATGGCGGCGTTTTCTTGGCACGGAGTTTGTCCGATTGTTAAAATTTACCAAAAAATGGATCAGCACGCTTACACAAACGTACTTGTCAATGCCATGATACCGTTTCAAGAGGATAATTTGCCACTTTAATGGCGTTCTATGCAGGATAATGATCCAAATCACAGTGCTCACATAGTTGAGAGTTGCTTGGAAGACAAAGATATTGATATTTTGAAGTGGCCATCGCAATCATCAGACTTAAACCCGATTGAGAATCTGTGGAGGGATGTCGAACAGCAAATACTAAAAGTAAAATCCAAAAATTTGCCAGATTTGTTAAGGGAAATCCAAAGGATTCGGTATAGTATTCCAAAGTACCGTTGTGAGGCTTTGGTCAAAAGTTTATCAAGGATATGAGATGCGGTAATTAAGAATAAGGGATTTTCTACGAAATATTGAGTTTTATGCAATCGATTTTGTTTATATTTTTCATCCTAGACATTTTTTCGCTCGTTTGCTAAATTCATGACCAAGTCGAAATGCTTATTTTTAATTTTTATTTGAATTTAAGTCATATACGAAAAAGTTTTGAAATAAGAAAATGTATATAAGAAACAAAGAAGACATAATATATACACTAAAAAAAAGTTAATTAAAAATTTACAACAAATAAATGGAAAATATAAGTATTCACTTTACTTTTTTAAGTGTGCTAAATTCGTGACCACCATTGTATGCTTTTCGAAAATGTCACAACAGAACATTTTGAAAAATTTAAACTAAGGTTGCTTAGAGTACACCAATCATGGAATCGCGTAAGGTCAATCTGAAAATTAAGGCAATCAGACGATTTTGACATTTTAAAGAAGAGTTTAACATCATCGGCGAACATTAAACATTTAGAGAATTTGAAGCATTTTGGTAAATCATTTATGAAAATTAGGAAGAGTAATGGTGCACAATTTTAACATATTTTTGTTAAAAATCGAAATCTGTGCTAGCTGGCAATGTGTAGATTTAATTTCAATGTTTATTTAGCCAAAACATAAACAAACAAGAGATAAGTTTGAATAGAAAAACCTAAAATGAAAGACTCAAAAATGAACGTATTTATACTTAAAATCAATAAAAGAGCCCATTTTTGCTATCATGTCCTTGCTGTGCTCTGTCATGCAGCAGCTGAACGGCTGCCAATGCACACAAATAATTTGGCTGTACAGTTCAATGTGATTCTCGGCCAAACACAAGTCCTGTGTAAACAATGATTTCGAATAAAGTAAACGCAGGACTTGCACCTGACTGCGGGTCAGCACATGCACCGTGCGGCAACAGCAGCAGCAGCAACAGTCGAACATGGGCCGAATTTTAAGCAGTACCCGCACGGAATGTGGGTGCGGGTGTTGTAGAGGCAGGACCGTTGTGTTACTCTAAATGGGCGGGACGTGACGTGACTGAAAGCAACGGAATGCGACCAAAGAAGAAAAAGAAGCAGCCATCGAATCGGATTCAACAAAAACCAAGAGAGCTGCACACAAGTCGACACAAGATGTGATGTCGCAGTGCGAGTGATGTTTGCTTCCTCATGGTGGAGCGCACATATAAACAACAACAACGCAGCAACAACAACAACATTAAAAGTGGTAAAAAATTAACAACAAAAACAATGTGTAAAACTCGTTAAGTGTACACGAAATCACAGATACTCAACGCAAGTATCTGTGTATCTGCGAGCACTCGCATGAATCCATTGGATTCACTCACACACACTTGATTCTACCGACTGCTCAATGTAGATGGCGGCAACCACGCCTTGCCTTGCTCTGTCGCTGTGAAACGACCTTATATACTGGTAAAATTTGGTCACAATGCCACGCTACAAAGCGACAAACTGAGCGAGAACGCCAGCTGCCAGTAACCTTGAAGGCAGCTCGTTGTCCTGCTTGTGTGCATCACAAAGCGTCGACAGGATGTTTTCGCTGTGTGTCCTCTTCATGCATTATATTTAATATTTCCTGTGTTTTTGTTTTGCTTTTTTTTTTTTGAATTGGTTTTATTGGAAAAGCGTTTATTTACGGATTATATACTTTAGTAAACTTATCCAAAGTATTTTGTTTGAAAAAGTTTTCAACTACCTCATGGCATTTCGTAGCAGCAGAACCTACCTATTTCGTCCTTGCAAAGTTTGCTAATGCATAAATTATAAACACCTTCGCGAAGTTTCTTTGATTTATTGCAAATTAATCTTACTTTATAAATAGTTCTTCTTCTGACTTGCTTAAAATATACAAAGTTTTTGGTATTTCGCTTATTTTTAAATATATGCGAATACTTGGTTATATGTTTTTATTTTTTATTTTTAAGAATATGAGATAATCTCACGTATTTAAGAAAAAACGTGCCTTATGGAATAATTTGCTAAATGCTTGCCATAATGACTCTTATATTGTCAATGTTTTGTTTTCAAAAGGAGGCAAAAACGAAGGAAATGCGCAATAAAACCACCAAACTTGACTTTTTGATTTTGTGTAACTGCGTATAAGTATGTCTTTTTTCATTTTGTCTATCCTACGGTTTTGAAAATTTCCAATATTTTTCTACAATTTAGTCTTAAAAGCGTTTTAGTGTTTTAAAAGTTAACGTCTGAGTAATTTTTTTATATTGTTTTTAAGATACTTTAAAATAGGCTATATAAAAAAATATACAAAATAAAATTATTTGGCCATATCAGCCTTTGGAAGGACTCTAACCAAGCTTCTATTGATTAGTTGTTAATTGTGAGCTTTTTATATCAAGTAAGTTTGAAGAAGGCAACAACAACAACAACAACAACAACAACTCTGTATAGAGTCAATCACACAGTAGACTAGACAGCCTGTTTAGGAAATCGCTACATTTTCTCTTCAGTAGTCTTGCACGATTCAGTTGTGACCAACTCACTGTTAAAGCCTTATATAATTTGACACCTGTTCGAACAAATTCGTAAGAATTTTAACGTTCTCATCGGCCACTTAATCATATGACATTAAAGCAGTAGCTATTTTTAGATCAAGCCGTTAACTCTACCAGGGTTGCCGTCTGTTCTAGTTGCTTCTTATTAGCCGACTTCAAAAAGGAGGAGGTTCTCAAGTTGGTTGGTTTTTTTTTTTAAATGTATGTACATCGATAACTCTTAAAGTACTTGCCTAATTGCCAAAATTTTTTGTCAACAGATAGAGATATCAGACGCGCAGGTGCTTGTCGAAAAAGTGGGCGATATTCGAAACAGGGGCGTTGCAATATAAGAAAAACTTTGTGTATCGAATAATATTAACACTAGAGTACTGAAATTTAGTACAAGGGTAGGCACAATTATAGAATGTTATGTTCAAAAAAGTAGACGTTATTCGATAAAGGGCGTGGCAATATTAGAAAAACGATGTAACTCGAATAATATTGACACTAGGATACTGAAATAAGGTACAGGGGAAGGCATAATTATGAAAATTTACTGTGAAGAAAGTGGGCGTTTGTTGGTCAAAAGGGCGTGGCTATATAAGAAAAATAATGTATGTAAATATTGGCACTAGGGAACTGGAAATTGGTACAGGGTTAGGAACAATTATTACAAATTATGGTCAAAAAAGTGGGCGTAATTCGATAAAGGGCGTAGAAATATAATAAAAAAGCTGTAACTCAAATAATATTGACACTAAGATACTGAAATTAGGTACAGGAGTAGGCAAAATTATGAAAATGTGCGGTCAAGAAAGTAGCCGTCGTTGGAAAAAAGGCCATGGCAATACAAGAAAAATACTGTATCTCAGTTAATGTTGACACTAGGGTACGCAAATTCTTTATAAGAATGGGGAAAATTGTTAACATAGTCTCTAAAAAGGAAGAAATAAAAACTTTTTAACAAAAAAAAAAAAAAACCAAATTCAAGGAAGCGGCTGAAGAAAACTGAATCTTGTATGTATTTAAATACATTTATATATTTAATATTCAGTATTTTTCCGCCGCGTTTGCGAAAAAAATTGAGAGCGGTGGCGCAATCACGATACAAACGCGTAATATGAACACGGCCTAATAAGTTAAGATACCATTTCATTTAAACTTGTTTCACAATTACTTTTCAATACGTATTCTTAAATTAAAAATTTTTTCCTACGAATTTTATTCGTAAGTTTCAGACACGAATAGAATTCGTAAATAAAATGGTGGTTTGGTACACATTTCGAATATTTTATACGTATTCGTACAAAAACAAATGTATATTGTACGAATACACTTACGAATGACACCTAGTTACGAAAAAAACCCTTCTGTTCAGCTGGGGTTTGAAACAGGATTCTTTAGCTTATGGGCCACGTACTCTTCCAGTAGGCTACAGCCACCTTGCAAGCACACATTTCCTTATACTAGTATCGCCGGTGGCTGAAATTCGACCAACTTTCTGAAATTTCAATCATTTTTTTCTGATTCTAAGGTGATGACCTTGCTTTAAGAAAATGTGTTGTACTAAGAAAATCTTAAGTTTTAAATTGTCGCAAGCATTTTAATATCAAAATACCCGACATTTTTTTAAAAATATTATCTGTAAAAACATTACCCAAAAAAAAACTTTCGTACACCGTTCAACCAGGGTGCTTTTGTATGGGTTATACATTATTGTATGGGTTAAATATTATCAGGGTATTTTTGTATGAAAAGCCCTGGTTGTACTGAGAAAAGCTATCGTTTTCGAGATATCGTCATAACTTTGACGTCAAAATAAAGGGAATTTTTAGAGAATTTACTATTTGTAAGTCATTTCACCATCACAAAATATAAACATACACATGTTACATAAAAAATTTCAGGGCCGTATTAACTGAGTTGGGCCCCTAGGCAATGAAATTCTCAGGGCCACTTTACCCATTTCTAACTTCCAAATCCCAAACAAAAAAAATACAAATGAAAGGAAGGTAGGCGTATTTTTTTATTAAATAAAACAAAATGCAGTACAATTTCGGGTGGTTGGTGTTTTTACAACGAAATTAGTTTTGTAAAGTATGTTCAATATATTTAAATATTAACTCTTCTAACTTTTTTAGACACAAAATCGTTTAAATCATCTTGAAAGTTGACTTATTCTAAGACATCATTTTCAATCGCCATAATAGCAAATGGCATTGGAGACATTGAAGAACGAAGACAGTTTTTTATTAGTTTTAATTTAGAAAAACTACGTTCACCCGTGGCATTCATTTATTTGCATTACGCACTTATACATTAAGTTAATATTTACTTTTCACTCACTCACTTTTAAGTTATTATATTATTAAACACTATGTATTAAGATTATGCACATTTTTTAATATTATTTAGAATCTTAAGAATAGCGTTAATTAGCTTTATAAGCACTGACTTTTCGAAATAAAAATCATTATTCCTACAAGCTTAAATCAGCTGACTTCTAATTTCTGAAAGCCTAAGTGCATATTTTTATGCCGGCTGCAATTCAAAAGAAGAAGGATAATCATTTAGAGCCAGTGGCATTTTTAAGCGCCGGCAAAATAGTTGAGGCAGATCCTTTAAATAAAATTACAAAAACTACAAATTCATCGCAATATTTTTGATTTTACTAAAGTGCCAAGACAAAGTTAAAAGAAAACAAATGTATAAGAATGGCCAACTATTCGTCTGGATACCCATGTCTGGCGTAGATTAATACGTAGTACGAGTATTCGTTCATTCACGATTAGGGATGGCAATTTTTGGGTTTTTTTCCGAAAAAATATAGGGCATAAAATAGCTGTTATAAATATTTTTAACCTAAAAATAATAGTAAAAAGTAACAGTTTTTTTGCCCGAAAAAATAAAAGGCAAAAAATAACAGTTAAATTTAACTTTTATAGCAAAAGTCGAAAATTTAAAAGGCGTTAAATATTCTCGAAGCCGCTACCATTACAATTAAAATGGTTTATTTAAAAAAGTCCACCGACAACTTTTTCGTTATGCCTTTTTCATCTGAAAATTGTAAAATAACAGTTATTTTCGGTCCCTGCTTAAAAAAATAAAACCAAACCAACTTTCATACTTATTTGTACTAACTTGTTGCATATAGCTTTACAAACTAGTTGCAAATAGATTTTTACCTTTGCATGCTCATTCTAAATTTGCTTTTTTAAACAAATTTCTCACAGCTTACTTTTCATGATCGAAGTTCTCTACATTGTTGCGTAGGGTGGAAGGGGGAGGCTACGATAGTGGCAATTTTTGACATTTTTTCACACAATTTGGTTCGCGCAATCAAAAACACGTTTCTCCCAACCGAACGCGGTTGTCATGCAAATTTGTGAGTAATGCTTGGTGCATATGAGTGATGAGACGTTATTTTGTATTTCTGCAACGTGTAATATTTGCTTATTTATGTTGATGTGAAACTCAGATAAAATAATATTTAAATTTTCGTTGCATTTGTGCAGTTACTTAACCACATTGTTGCTGCTTATACACCATTGAAGGCTTGTTAAATAAATAAAAAGAAAATGTTAAATTCTACTATTTCTGAAATAAGTGGGCGAGGGAGGATTCGTGAAATGAAAAAGGAAGGCTTCGACATAGTGTATTGATGAATACACGACGATACCTTTAGTATTACTGACTCCTACAAATCCCTAACTTTTTTTCAAGATTAAGACGAAGAATTGTCGCAACTGATGATGGACAAAGTTCCTGCTGTGGAAAAAAAAAGCAGCTGTTTTATTTTATAAGAGTAGTACAAGAAGTAAATATCAGTTCGTGCGACTTAAAGTTCCTGCGACGAAAAAGTGACAGTCAGTCCTTCTACGAACCGTTTATTGACGATATGCGATGAATGGTTTTAAAATAACTAACCAGGAACTTCTGAGACTTGTCTAAAATACATCTTCAAGATTGTACCAACATAAGCATGCGATAAAAAATAATAAAATTTTTATCTCATCCCGTGAGAATTATTATTTTTATCTTATATATTAATAGGCAAACATCAAATGTTGTCGTACACTTTTTCGATATTAATTTTAGAATAAGGACAATGAAACTTTTATCATTCAAAAGGTACTGCCCCCTTTACGTGCAGAATCATTTTAGATTTTAAATTTATGACCTATGACCCGAAATATTAATGTTGAAAGTTTGTATTATTTTTAGTGAGGAATCTCAGGGCTAGGAAGAGGTAGAATAGTGAATGAGGTATCAGATGAAAGGTCTGGCTGCGCAGTATGATTGCATTTTTAATTGATGACCTTCGACCTTAAATATTAGCGTTAAAAGAGCATTTATGAAATAAAAGCTAAACTGTAAGAGCTGGATGGTACGATCTAATTTCAGACAATGATAATATATGCAACAAGTACTTGAGACATTTTTCGCCATCTCTTACTGAAACCCTACTATAACCAATTTTCAGTGCCGGATTATCCATAAGGCAGTGTAGGCAGCTGCCTAGGGGCAAAAAAAAAATTGGAATAATTTTTATCGAGTGGTAAAATTTAATTTGAAGATTTGTATCCTTATTTGAAGATATTATACATATCGATTTTTCCCGGAAATTTCAACGCAGACTATCAACGCATAGCGTTTCAAAAATTCTGCATCGTGAATAGGGATGGCAATCCCGGGATCCCAAAATCTCGGGATCTCGGGATCCCGATCTTTTTTAAGACCCGAATATCCCGGGATTATTCGATTCGAATCCCGGGATTGTTGAAAACAATTTTTTTAATATCTAATTTTTCTAATATATAATTAAATCTAAAATTTTTCAAACAACCATTACACATATTTCCCTTTCAACGATCAACGATCGAACTAACAAGCGATGAGGCGGAGCGGAGCTTCTTCTCTGCAGGTTTTATATGCAATAAATTAATGCTTTAATTTCATAAACATCGTATTTTGATCAAAAGAAGGAATATTTTTACTAAGCTCTAAATAGAAAGAGTATTGTATTTATTTTTTACTTAAATGTATTGACTTTTTATTTTAATTTGAATGGACTATAGCATATAATTAAAGGGAGGTTTTAGGTCAAAGCGGTTAAAATTAAGGCATATTTTACAAGATGTTTTCTAAAAAATTTTATTACATACACAAAAAATTTAATTTGCATGGTAATTTTACATCATCCCGCTGATCGCCTGAAAATTAAATGTTTTTCGAAGAAAGACTCTTGAATGTACATCTTTTACCAAAATGGAAAAAAAAAGAAAATTACGAAGCGTGGAAAAAAAGTGGAAAAATTGATATTATATTTGACCATATTGTTGCGTGTAAAACCAAGAAAAATTTTCCAAAGATGTTCATTT
Source organism: Dichetophora obliterata (assembly GCA_963920525.1). Classification (NCBI taxonomy): domain Eukaryota; kingdom Metazoa; phylum Arthropoda; class Insecta; order Diptera; family Sciomyzidae; genus Dichetophora; species Dichetophora obliterata. The sequence continues at coordinate 157,602,896 of OY986438.1, forward strand.
TGGTAAAAGATGTGTAGAATTATAACAGGAACAGATTAAAATAAATTTTCATTGATCGATTAGTTTGTTTTCAGTAGTGTAGCCAGTTTTGAAAAAGTATGTTTCAAGAAAAATTGTGTTTAAAGTTACACTTCTTAGTTAAATTTACTCTGGCGCACCAGGTTTTAAGCGCTGTAGAATCTGTATTATAAGCGGAATTGATTTATTGAAGGATAATTGAACAATAGTCAATCTAAAAAAAATTAATTTTAAAACAATTGCTGTTTAAATACTGATTTAAAATAATTTTATGCAAGCAGTTACTGCTAAAGCTTAGTATGCTGTAGGAACAAAAATTTTTGGGCATTTAATTCTACACGCAAAATTTTGGTGTAGACTCAACACTAACACATACTTACCATAAAGTGTTTGTTGAATGTGTTAGTTGAACGTTATTGTTGAATGTCAAATTTCCATGCCAATTCAATGTACGGCAGCGAAATTTTGATATTTTAACTCTACAATCATGGTTGTAAACTTGGCTGCATTGAACAATTTTTGTCGGTCCAACAGCGTACTAACCAAGAAAAAAAAATTTCGCTACCTTTTCACTGTCAAAAACGCGATGCATTTCTTACGGAAGATTTTTTTCGCTTCTACAGCATACTAAGCTTAAACTGAAAAGATGTATTTGTGCATGTATTACAAAAACTATGTTATAAATTACTGAAGATATATGATTGGTCAAATTTTGGTTTTTTTTTTTGTTGAATTGGTACAAATTGTGCTTCTTTGTTATATCAATTTAATACAGAGTATGGACTATAAAAAAATAGAAGGGAATGTGTTGCACTTTTTGGCAAAAAAAAATATAACGAAATAAAAACTTATTGAATTTCGGGACGATCCCGGGATTCCGGGATTGTATTTTCAGATCCCAAATAGCCCGGGATCAAAAAATCCCAAAAATTGCCATCCCTAATCGTGAATGAACGAATACTCGTACTACGTATTAATCTACGCCAGACATGGGTATCCAGAAGAATAGTTGGCCATTCTTATAAATTTGTTTTCTTTTAACTTTGTCTTGGCACTTTAGTAAAATCAAAAATATTGCGATGAATTTGTAGTTTTTGTAATTTTATTTAAAGGATCTGCCTCAACTATTTTGCCGGCGCTTAAAAATGCCACTGGCTCTAAATGATTATCCTTCTTCTTTTGAATTGCAGCCGGCATAAAAATATGCACTTAGGCTTTCAGAAATTAGAAGTCAGCTGATTTAAGCTTGTAGGAATAATGATTTTTATTTCGAAAAGTCAGTGCTTATAAAGCTAATTAACGCTATTCTTAAGATTCTAAATAATATTAAAAAATGTGCATAATCTTAATACATAGTGTTTAATAATATAATAACTTAAAAGTGAGTGAGTGAAAAGTAAATATTAACTTAATGTATAAGTGCGTAATGCAAATAAATGAATGCCACGGGTGAACGTAGTTTTTCTAAATTAAAACTAATAAAAAACTGTCTTCGTTCTTCAATGTCTCCAATGCCATTTGCTATTATGGCGATTGAAAATGATGTCTTAGAATAAGTCAACTTTCAAGATGATTTAAACGATTTTGTGTCTAAAAAAGTTAGAAGAGTTAATATTTAAATATATTGAACATACTTTACAAAACTAATTTCGTTGTAAAAACACCAACCACCCGAAATTGTACTGCATTTTGTTTTATTTAATAAAAAAATACGCCTACCTTCCTTTCATTTGTATTTTTTTTGTTTGGGATTTGGAAGTTAGAAATGGGTAAAGTGGCCCTGAGAATTTCATTGCCTAGGGGCCCAACTCGGTTAATACGGCCCTGAAATTTTTTATGTAACATGTGTATGTTTATATTTTGTGATGATGAAATGACTTACAAATAGTAAATTCTCTAAAAATTCCCTTTATTTTGACGTCAAAGTTATGACGATATCTCGAAAACGATAGCTTTTCTCAGTACAACCAGGGCTTTTCATACAAAAATACCCTGATAATATTTAACCCATACAATAGTATATAACCCATACAAAAGCACCCTGGTTGAACGGTGTACGAAAGTTTTTTTTTGGGTAATGTTTTTACAGATAATATTTTTAAAAAAATGTCGGGTATTTTGATATTAAAATGCTTGCGACAATTTAAAACTTAAGATTTTCTTAGTACAACACATTTTCCTAAAGCAAGGTCATCACCTTAGAATGAGAAAAAAATGATTGAAATTTCAGAAAGTTGGTCGAATTTCGGCCACCGGCGATACTAGTATAAGGAAATGTGTGCTTGCAAGGTGGCCGTTGCCTACTGGAAGAGTACGTGGCCCATAAGCTAAAGAATCTTGGTTCAAACCCCAGCTGAACAGAAGGGTTTTTTTCGTAACTAGGTGTCATTCGTAAGTGTATTCGTACAATATACATTTGTTTTTGTACGAATACGAATAAAATATTTGAAATGTGTACCAAACCACCATTTTATTTACGAATTCTATTCGTGTCTAAAACTTACGAATAAAATTCGTAGGAAAAAATTTTTAATTTAAGAATACGTATTGAAAAGTAATTGTGAAACAAGGGTAAATGAAATGGTATCTTAACTTATTAGGCCGTGTTCATATTACGCGTTTTTATCGTGATTGCGCCACCGCTCTCAATTTTTTTCGCAAACGCGGCGGAAAAATACTGAATATTAAATATATAAATGTATTTAAATACATACAAAATTCAGTTTTTTTCAGCCGCTTCCTCGAAAAAAATGTGAGAGCGGTGTCGCAATCGTGACAAAAAAGCGTAATATGAACACGGCCTTACAGAAACGGGTACAACATACTATTTAAAAATGAATGGTTTAGCCCAGCTTTATTTATAAATTAACCTTAAACATGTATTTTTGTATTTTCTTCAAAGTATATAAAATTTATATATATAAACATCTCATCAAATGAATTAAAACAAGCCGTAGGTTACAAAAAGTTCAAAATCGGCTTTTTGACTGATTATGATACACCTTATCAAAATACATGTTTCGCAAAATTTTACACTTCTATAACATAAAACGACGTTTTTATTCACAAAGTTCTCACAGTCCTAAGTTTAAGCGCAACTTACAATTTAGAAAGATTTTTGCTTCTCTCTTAAAATTTTTAAATTTAAAATTATGGCTTTTTTATATAATACTAGCTGAACCCGGTGTGCTTCGCTACCCCCCTCGTATAAAATAAAATTAAAAGTATTTATATATTTACAAAAATTTATTTATTTAATTTAATTATTGCAATGCTTCGCCTCTTTTTTTGTTGTAAACCAATTAGAATTCAGCACTGAATCGCATGTAATTTGCTTCATGTAATTTGCTTCATGAATGGGGTTACCCCACTCTCTATTTTAATTAACACGTATTATAAAATCAGCTGTTTTCAAGACAGTGGTGGAAGAAAGAGAATGGGGCTATCCCACTATTTTAATTAATATGTATTTTAAATTTATGGTAAGTCCGTTAATAAACGTAGTAAAAAAGTAGGTGCAGAAGTGTGCATGGTCGAAAAATATTATCATGTAATAAGAATTCCTGAGTCAAAGCTGCACGCTGTGAAAATATAAGATCGGTTATCAGGTCCAGCCTCCAATATATCGCAAACAAAGGGGCGTGCTCCGCCCGCTTTTCTTTTGGTACTTATTTCTATTCATGCCAATACCATATATAGCAAATACTGCCGCCGTTGGTCAAAAAATGCCCAAGATATGACGATTTTTAATTTTGGGTTATATGGGCGAGGCCACGCTCCTTCGTCCACTCACAACTTTATATAGTCAAGAATTTATTATTTCGTAAGAATATCCTATTGTGAAAATTTAATGACGATCGGTCCAGTAGTTAAGACTATATTCCGATTTTTAATTTTCCTAAAAAGGGGCGTGGTCCCACCCACTTTTCTCCTGGTACGTATTCTTAATTATGCCAATACCATATGTACCAAATAGCATCAACGTAGGTCAAAAAATGCCCAAAAAATGGCGATTTAAATTGTTGGGTTATATGGGCAGTGCCACGCCCCTTTGTCCAATAAAAACTTCATATAGCCTATTATTCTTTCCAGAGTCATAGTAAAATGCTGTGAAAGTTCAGGAAGATCGGTCCAAGGGTTTGGCCTCCTATAAAGCACAAACAAACAAATAAGATATAGATTGAAAGCAGATTAATTATAATTAAAGTAAAATGGGGCGAAAAAGGGGGATTTGGTAATAAAAAAATCTATGGCTACCTTACCTGTAGATAAAAAGTATATAAAACTTTAGGTAAATACATATTACAAAAAAAGTATTTTGTATAGCAAACATTGTTAGTGGTATAAGTAAGTATCTGAATTAAAAAAGGAGCGGTGAAGTGGGCGTGGTTCATAGTAATATGGCGACGTTAACAGTAGTAAGAGCAATATACTACCAAATAAAAAATAATCCGTTGGAAGGAACAAATTTGTACAGAGAACAAAAAGTTTAAAACTTAAATTTGGCGTGAAAAGGGGCGTGAAAGGAGGCGTGGCGTAAGAAATGTTTATTTCTACCTCGCCTGGAGTATAATATGTATACAATTTGAAGTAAACCTGTTAAAAACTATATGGGAGTCATAACATAATTTTAAAAAAGTGAGCGTAAAAGTGGGCGTGGTCGAAAAAGTACCCTTTTAATCATGCCAGAGTCCCAGTTAAATGCTGTGAAAATTTCAGAAAGATCGGTCGAGAGGTTTGGTCTCCTATAAGGTACAAACAAACAAATAAACAAACACACATACCATTTTATATATATATAATACATAGATGAAGATATATAAATAATTGCACCGCCTAGGGGGCAAGCTTGCTCCCCTTTACCCCTACGGGCGCCCATGTGTGCTCCCATAAGCCATTTTGAGAATTTTGCAATCCGAAATGTCCCAAGGGTAATATACTTTTCCGAACTATTAACTTTTCCAAACTGTTTTCAAAATTAAAAAAATTCAGTAATAAGCATTAAGGCTATCACAGTTTGAATACTTTGGTCTGCTGTTTGTACGATTTTTTACATTAGCGAAGTTGTTCCTCAAACAACATGGCGGGTCTAACTTGTTCGAAAGAGGTAGCGTTCAAATTAAAGCAACGTGTTTGTCATACAAGTGAAGCATTTTTGTTGTTTTTTGCCATCATTTTATTTAACCCTGGGGCCAAATTTCAGCATCCGTGATCGAGCAAAATTACGAAGGGCACGACGAGACAAGTGCCTATCAATCTTGTACAATTTTGCTCGATCACGGATGCTGTGATTCGGCCCCTGGTTTGAAGGAGAAAAATTTTTGCCAACAAGATAACAGGTTCGACAAACCATCAAAATAGCTTCTTAACTATCAAATTGGTTCGAACATGGCCGCCATATGACGAACAGGTTCGCTAATGTGTAACCCCTTTAAGAGTTTTTGTTTTCTTTGTTGTCGTTTTTCATGAAAACGCAAGTACGCAAACACGCGTAAATTAACCCGAAACACCCTAACGTTGCCATATGGCAACGCAAACACAAGCACTTCAAATGTGCTTATTTTAGTTTAAACCATTTTATATTTGCGTTAACAGGTCATTCTGACCATTAAAAAAAAATTTACTCAGGGTGATTCGGGTTAAGCTAGCCTTAGGACGTGTTTTTTGTACCTCGTATTTTTATGCTCTGTCTACAGCCGTATAATCACATACATCATAGGGTTGCAAAATTTTTTAATACGGCAGTCACATGCTATAAATACGATGTGTTAAAGGTACGCTTAAACTGTGAATAGCCTTATAGATTTTTCTGAAGTAACACGCTAAATGGATTTGAATGACTTGGTTTTCATCATTACACTCACAATATTATTACAGTAACGGACTGTATTTTATTTAGGAAGTTTTCCGTGCAGTTGTTTTTAACTTAAAATGCATTTAAAATTCTAAGAAAATTCATTTTTAACTGAATCTAACATTTATTCAAAAAACTAAGTGCACATTAATACGGATTTTCAGTTGCATTTGATATTGACAGTTGTTTACGTTAAAGTTTTCTTGTATGTAAAATTAAATGAAACTATAATTTAAAATGACTGAAAATTTACTTAAAAACCGATCTACTTATTTTTCATTTCATTTTAACAAAAAGTTCATATAATTTTAAATGTTAAAATAGCTGACTTAACTATCAAAAGAACAAGTCACGGATTCCGTGAAAATATAAGATTTTTCCTTTGTTTATGCTATTTTTACTATCAAAAATTCAACTGTGAATTCCGTAAAAACAAATGATTTTTAAGTTAATTTACATAATTCAACTACAAAAAAATTAACTACAAATTCCGTAAAAACAAAAGAATTTTCAGTTATTTTTTATAAATTAACTAACAAGAAATTAACAACGAATTTTTAGAAGCAGATGAATTGCAAGTCAAATATTTTTTAAAATATAATTTTGCCGACAAGGAAGAAACATGCCAAGGTTGGAAAGAATGCATTAATATTCGCCATAAACATTTAACGGAATGTAAAGATCCAAGTATAGCAAATATTATTGACAGCTGGCCTGCATATAAACAGACTTTTGGAGCAGATTTGGTAAAAATAAAGTACAAATATTTATGTATGTATATCTGTTTAATTGAATTTTTATTTTTTAGATTTCAATTGATTTTGAGGGCTTGTATCCCGAAAACAAAAATTTCTTTTCAAATTGGACCAAAGTAAACCGATTATTGCTAATGTACATCAGCATGAATTTGAAAGATGTTGCGATGAAATCGGTATGGGTGGAAGCAAAGGAGAAATGGTCAACATTAGATCAAAGTAATATACTATATACATATATATCAATGCAAATATTAACAAAATGAATAACAATTTTCAGATACGAAAGACGCAATTTTCATATTTTTACTACATGGTATTTTAAAACCTGAGAGAATTTCGAAGGAAGTTGGGAAAGCAACCATAGCTGAATACCAAATGGCTACCATCAAATTCATCGAATCGGAGATTCAATTAAATTTGTATACAGGGCATTCACCGTTTCTGCTAGTTCAAAAAAGCCTTTTTGATGTTAAAGAAATTTTTGTGGTTGTAGACCAAATCATATACGGTGGCCGCGGCATTAGCCCTATGTTTTAAAATCCACCAAGTATTCAATTTGAAATATTCTACAAAGTGTAGAAACTTTTGGCTATTTGCGCAAATTATTTTATTTGAAATTAACTTAAAAGAAGACTATGTAGGAAATTCTATAAGAAGTATAAAATCATTTTTTGAATCACAAACATAAATATTAATCTATTCATAAATAATAATAAATATAATAAAATAATTGTTATTATAAAACAAAAAAAATTAATAAAAAATTAATTACATACATGTATATTTATTTTCCTAAAATTGTGTCTTATTTTTAACAATTAAAAAAATGCAGTTTGGTAGTTAAAATATATAAAATTACTGAAAATTCTGTTGTTTTTACGGAATTTGTGGTTAATTTTTTGATAGTTAAAATACATAAAATAACTGAAAATTCTGTTGTTTTTACGGAATTTGTGGTTAATTTTTTGATAGTTAAAATACATAAAATAACTGAAAATTCTGTTGTTTTTACGGAATTTGTGGTTAATTTTTTGTTAGTTAAAATACATAAAATAACGGAAAATTCTTTTGATTTTACGGAATTCGGGGTTGAATTTTTGACAGTATAAATAGCAGAAGTAAATGAAAAATCTTTTATTTTTACGGAAGTTATGACTTGTTCTTTTGATAGTTAAAATAAATGCAATTATGGAATGTCAGTTATTTTTACGGATTAAAGTCAGCCAATATTTTAACATTTAAAATTAAATTAACCTTTCGTTAAAATTAAATGAATATTAAGTAGACCGGTTTTTAACTGAATATTCTTTTATTTTATTTAACAATTTCAGTTAATTTTACGTACAGAATTTTTTGAGTGTACAATAAATATACTAAGACTTTATTTAAGTTTAAAGTTCACAGTCACTCGACGATGAAGATGAACATACGTTTTGCAGCTCAAAACAGAAAAGAAATTCGGGAATACCAATAAACAAATTTAGAGCTCACATTTGCTTGAGTTGCCAAACAAAAAGTTGGTTTAAAAAAATCATACGCTCAGAAAAGCTAACTTTTTAGCTGATTAACTTTTGCGTGTGTAAACTTTAACGCGATTCTACTGTATATCTTAAGTTCTTGCCAATAGTCAGAATTTATTCGTTTTTCTTATTATAAATATTTATTTAAATAAAAATTTTGCAGATTTCTCGGTACATTACAAGGCTTATCAAAATTGTTTTAAACATCAATTAATTTTGTTGGTATTTTAAAACTATTGATTTCTAGAGGGTTTCCTTAAAATTTCAAAACTGTTGCTCTTTTTTTTTGGCTTTAAGAACTTTTTAAACAAAATGTATTTCCTTTAACTTAGTTTCATATTTTAAGAAGTTTCTAATCCATTTTTCGCTCGCGATAATTGGGTCAACAAACCTAGTTGAACAGACAGAAACTTAGTAATGAAGACACGTTTCAATGGCACCATTTCCATTCGGCATCAATGTCGTTACTTCCCTCTCATCCGAGAAACGAGACCTTTTTGGCACACATGAAGCGAATTTGAAAGTATCACAAAAATTATGAATGAATTTTCAGTGGCGGTAAGCAAAGCCACCAACGCGTCACTTTCAAGCAGAACGAATCAAAATATCACGTTCAACGAAGCTGCAGTCATTGATCCAGTGCGTTGTTCCATGTTGATTCTTCCATGGCTCAATCGATCGACCAAAAGCTGTTTTAATGTGAGCCTGTGTGCATGTCCAGCACGTAGCGACAAATGAACGCGGGTTACATTTTAACTAAAACTTTGTGTGTCTTCCTTCACAAGTTGGATGAATTGAATGGATGGATGGATGGACGACGACTGTTAGGTTAGTTGGATGCGTGGACCAAAAATCATGCGTCGATTTTAAATGGATGTTTAATTCTTATCGTGTTTAGTTTGTGCAACAGATACACTAACTCAAAACTACGCAACAGGTGTGAGGAAAATAACACTTGTTTGGGTTGGTCAGGTTGGCGTTATTTGGTGTAGTAAAATGTTTTTTTATTTCTACAGGCATACAAATCGAATTTTTGCAGTATCACCTCAAAAATGTTTTTAACTCTACCCACTGAACCATAAGCGAAGGTTTTGAGTAAGGTGAGAGTTTTTCGAACGTTTGTTGAATAGTTTTTTTTTAATTTTTGATTTTTTATTTTGTCGCTTAAAAGTGCTTGCTATAGTAGATTAAATTCGTTAAATCTTTTCCCATAAATAAAAACTTTACTTATTTTGCAAAATTCATAAAAAACTTATTTTGAGTAAAAAAGAATCATTTTAGAAGGTACAAATTACTCGTAAATGAACCATTTTTGTGCATAAACGAATTAAGAAATGAATCATAAATGTTTCTTGTTTGCATTCTTAAATGAGTTCAATACCTAAATACATTATTACAATATATTAATACTATACATGCATATTATCTGTATGATAAACTAACTTATAATTTTTTTATACAAATTATCGCTATGTTATAATACTTACTTATGAAATACATGTTTAAATGTCGTCCAAACATAAGGTGGCAAATCTTAAAAATACTGTTACAAATGTCAATGAATTCATTACAATCATTAAGTTGTCTGCTGGGACCTTTCTTTTTTACTATTATTTTTTTATATAGTTACTTTATTTTACTATATATTAATACTACACATGCATATTATCTATGTATATGATAAACTAAATAATAGTTTTTTCAAACAAAATTAGTTTTATATTAATTAAAGTAATTTAACTATCGCTACGTTATAATATGCAATAGTAAAATTTGTAATTTTAAACGATTAATTTTTTAATTAATTTCTGAAGAAAAAAGGTCCAAAAGGTTTGAAAAACAATTCAGCCAGCCGATTGATACAAAAAGGGTTCATTTCCGAGTACCAAAAAAAAAACTTTTCTATGGTTCGTTTTCTAACTCATTTCCGAAGAAAAAAGGTTCGTTTCTGAGAGATATTTTCGTCCGGGGATTGATTAACAAAGTGTTTATTTCCGAGTGCCGAAAAAAAACTTTTCTATGGTTCATTTCCTAATTCATTTCAGAAGAAAAAAAGGTTAATTTCTGAGAGTCATTTTCGTCCGGCGATTGATTTAAAAAGGGTTCATTTCTGAGTGCCGAAAAATAACTTTTCTTTGGTTCTATTTTTAACTCATATCCGAACAAAATAAGGTTCATTTTTGAGAGGCATTTTATGAGAGTTCATTTATGAGTGCCAAAAATTAACATTTGTACACGAAAAGGTTCATAAATGAATTCGAAAACTGTAGTTTTGGTTCACTGGGTATTTATTAGCAAACTAAGGCTTATGCGTATTTTTTTATAATATTTAAGTCTTTTCAATGCTGCTGCTATTTTGTTGGATTTCTTAAAGTATTCATTGATGAATTTTTCTTTCATGTTGTCATTAATTAAAATCCATTCTTTCTGAAAAATATTTTCTATATAATCAAAACTATTCGTCTCTCATTATTTTCAGTACATATAAGGGTGCCTTGAAGCATTGTTTTGCCTGGTTCAACAACAAATCATGTCAACAACATCTTTCCGCCAACAACTCGTAATAATTTCGCACAAAATCTTTCGCTTGCTACTTAAACCCTTTCCTATCCAATTAGTCGCAAATCGCGCCATTTGACAAAAACTAGCTACAGACCTTAAATAGGCACAAGCAAAATAACAACAACACAATTGACAACAGAACAAATGTTGTTGAAGAAACTCAACTTTGTTTTAGATGTCCAAGGAACGAGGATCCATCCACTTAGCAGAAGTACGCGAACTATTCCAGTCGAATGGACACGCGAGCCAACAACAGATCAATCAAAATTGAACAAAAGCTTCAATTGATGCAATGGTAGGTGATGTTGTTATGCACTGAAAAAAAAAGAATTGGTTATACTGCAAAAATTTTGATGGAAGATAAGTGAGAAAATATATCAATGTCAAGTTATTACACAAAACATCTTTTGATGTATTTACTTGAATTAATAAAAATAATTTTAATTTAATTTTATATTAAAACGTGAATTTTTAATCAATTTTTGTGAATTTTTATGAGTGTGCCCCGTGTCATAAAGTGTATGAAACTGTCCCGATGAGCAGAACCAGCCGTAAAGGTCGAAGTAGACAGACATTTAACACTAAACGTACAGGACCACTTTTTGTATTATACGGTTCTATTTTTCCTCTGGCTACTACAATGCTTTTTTTATTATAAATGATAGGTATAGAATAAGGGTCGGATTAAACATGTCGGGGCCCCTTTACCCTTTTCTATCGCCATCAAATAAATTTTTTCTACCGCAATTTAATTATATTCATAACTAGTATAAAAGCCTGCCCTACGACAGGTCCTCCGCACACTTCCTTTTTGGAGCCATTTGCCGAAACCACTTTTTTCTCTTTTTAAAGCTTGATTTTTTATTCAATTGATTTTTTAAAAATACAAATATACCACTTTACATATTGAAGCAGTGTTGAATTTGACGCCAAAAACAGTAAAATAATTTTTCGCTTAGCTGGAAGAATTTTTGCAAATAAATGCTACGTCATATAAAGGGTAGCCTGATGTGCAATTTTTAATTGATTTCATTTTTATAACAACAACAATTTTTGAGTAATTTTTTGAGTAAAAAGTCAATATTTTGGACCTTTTTTGACATAATCATAAAATATATGTACACTGACTTAACGGTACAGTTCAACCTATTTTTGTGAAGTGTTTTATTGAACTTTTGAACAAAAAAAATTTGAATGAAATATATTAATGGACAGCGGAGATATTTGCATCGAAAGACCAAACTTTGATTTTCATGTCGTTTTTTTCTCATTCTAGTAAAAGTACTTTACCAAGTATTTCGTCTTATCTGTATTCACTGCCAGACCCATTCGACTTGACTCTTGTAGAATATTGTGCCACTACGTCTCAGATCAGCACCTCGGATGATCTTTTCCATCATTAGGTTGAAAAAGTCGCACGATAAGGAATCACCTTGTCTGAAACCTCGTTTGGTAACTAATGGTGGGGAGAGGTCCTTTCCGATTTTAACTGCGCTGCTAGTGTTGCTCAGTGTCATCCTGCAAAGTCGTATTAGTTTTGCAGGAATACCAAATTCAGACATGATGGAGTACAGGTGCTTCCTTATTGGGCTGTCGAAGGCGGCTTTGTAGTCGACAAAAAGATGGTGGGTGTCGACTTGTTTTTCTTGAGTCTTCTCCAAGATTTGTCGTAGCGTGAAAATCTGGTCGATGGTAGACTTTCCAGGTCTCAAGCCACACTGATAAGGTCCGACCAGTCCGATAAGTAGAGCTTCGCCTCCGTTCTTCAACAGCTCAGCAGGTAAGCCATCAGCTCCCGCGTTTTTGTTATTTTTAAGCTAAGCCATTTAGAAGCTTAAAGAAGTGTTCCCTTCATAACGTCAGTGTACTCTGGACATCTGTCACTAGATTCCCGTTTTCATCCTTGCAGGAAGAGGACCCGGTTTTAAAACCATCGGCAAGGCGTCTTATTTTTCGAAAAATTTTCGGGCCTCATTCCTGTCACCATACATTTCAATCTTCTCCTGCTCGCGCTTTTCTGCCTTTCTTTTTTTCCGCCTGAAAATACGTCTCTCTGCCCTCCTCTTTTCTTTGTATCGCTCCTTAGCAGCGCGCGTTACAACCGACTGCAAGGAGGCTTTGTAGGCGGCGTCTTTCTCCGCAGTGACGCCGCGACACTCCTGGTCATACCACTCCAGGAAGCTACACTTAATGTTTTGCGCCCTGTTTTTGAAGATCGCATTATCAGCCGCAGAGCTGATGTCGTTTGGCCACCTCGGAGCTGCGATTTGACACCGTTGGACTATTATTTGTGGGGTGCCCTCAAAGATAAGTGTTACGCCGACAAGCCAGAGACAATTGACGCTTTAAAGGACAATATTCGTGAAGCCACACAATCGATAATGTGCTTAAAAATTGGACCGATCGTGTATGCTACTGCATGGCCAGCCAGCCGAGGCAGCCATTTGAATGAAATTATTTTTCATTATTAACCGGAAGGATTGTACTTTCAAATAAAAAAAGAAATTTGAGAAAATAATCAGTAGTTTTTTTTATAGAATTTTCAAAAAAAAAAAAGTTATGTGGCGGACCCTTTAGCTTGTGTAAAGTGTTTTGTTGCATATGGTAAAAGTGAGGCACCACATGCGTGAGATTATGGGACAGACTCCATATTCCACATATATAATCATGATCACGGAAAACAACACATCAACACAAAAATCGTATTTGTTAAAGAATTCTCATATAAACCAAAAAACATATGTTATAGAATAATACGATGCAGGACAAAGGCATGAAATCCATTGAAATATGCAAAGTTACCATAAAAACCCCAAAAACACAAGATCATAATATGTGATGAGTTAGAGAGGGCAGAAAGTTCCTCTTTTGCGTTCCTACGCCACTGGTTTCTTCTAGACCAACATGTATTTGAGAAACATGCAGATTTTAACGGAACTATCAATTGCGACTGCATCAACAGAGTTTAATAGAAGAAAAACAAATATAAAGTGTATGGGATATTTTTTGCCAAGCACCTACGTTATAAAATTTAAATTTATCAAAAAGGGCAAAATTGGAGCAACTTTTTTTTTTGTCTAGTTACCAAAACACTAATTAACCAAATGCACTATGAAAGAAAACAGCGCAAGACAGACATTAATTACCAAATTTGATAGAAAATTTTTGACTTGGTAATTTGATAATTTTTTTATAGTTTTGGTAACTTTTTCCCTTTAGTTTTTCCAAAATTTTCAAAATAATCGGTTTGTTTGCAAGATTTATATTGTTTTTTTCCTTATTAAGTTTCCTGAATGTTCTTGAAGTTTATCTTAAAAATGAAAACTACCATTTCGATTCCTCGTGAAAAGTTATTCAGGATAGGGCTGATTAGGTCTAACCATTTTTGTAAACATATTATTTTTCATCATTTGTTTTGAAGATAATGGCCTTTAAAAATCATAAATTTTAAAACTATTTCATAATAAACATATTTGCTACCGTGACGTGTCTGAATCATACAAATTTTTTATTTCTTTGGAGTTTAGGCATACCTTTACCTTTGCAAATATTGCGGTTAATTTCAGATATAAAGGGTGGTTAAATTTTAAGGCCTGATATTGACTTTAAATAAAACACAAATTATTTAAGAAATCACTGTTATTTCTTTTTATTATGATAATACTGGTATGGTTCAATTATGCATTTAACAAAATATTGGCCAAATGGCCGCCGCGAGGCATAATTGGGGTTCTATGCCGTTAATTTGCCTAACTGTCTCATTCTTTAGCTCTTGAATTGTTGCTGGCTTAGCAACGTACACTTTTTCTTTCAAATAACTCCAAAGAAAGAAGTCCAACGGTGTCAAATCACATGATCTTGGCGGCCAATTGACATCGCCACCACGTGAGATAACAAGGCCATTGAATTTGTCGCGCAAAAGAACCATTGTTTCGTCAGCTGTGTGGCAAGTGGCACCGTCCTGTTGAAACCACATATCGTCCACATCCATATCTTCCAATTCGGGCCATAAAAAGTTCGTTATCATCTCACGATAGCTAACACCATTCACAGTAACTGCCTGACCGGACTCATTTTAGAAAAAATACGGCCCGATGATGCCGCCAGCCCATAAACCGCACCAAACAGTCACTCTTTGTGGGTGCATTGGTTTTTCGACAATCACTCTTGGATTATCATTCGCCCAAATACGGCAATTCTGCTTTTCGGCAAATACTAAAGATGATTTTCTTCGAAAATTGATCATCCACTGTTGCTATTTCTTGCCACCGTTCTGACCATTGACGACGCTTGAAATGGTCAATAGGCTTTAGTTCTTCAGTCAATTGCTCCTTGTAAGCGTGTAAATGCAAGTCTTTATGCATTATGTTCATCAACGACGAGCGTGAGAGGTGCAATTGTTGGGCACGACGACGAGTTGAGGTGGATTGCTCTTCAGCCACACTATCGCGAACAGCAGCAATATTTTGTGCAGTACGAGCTGTACGAGCATGCAGTGGTGTTTTCACATCTCCTACAGACCCAGTTTGCTCAAATTTTTGCACGATTTTTCCGACTGTACGCACATTTGGACGATTAAATTGACCGAAAAAATCACGAAGTGCACGATATGCATTTTGATTTGAACGTCCATTTTCATAATAAGCCTGAATAACTTTTACGCGTTGCTCGATTGTGTATCTTTCCATGGTTCAAATTGAATTAATCTGAAATTAAGAAATGTCAAATGAAATGAAAAAAAAAACTTGACGTTTAGGTGTGGTTCACATTCAACATCGGTCCTTAAAATTTAACCTTCCTTTATTTTAAAATAACGAAAATTGATTACACGAAAAATTTATAGGAAAAATTTCTAAAGTATTTTACTGAAAAATTAGGGTTTTCCAGCCGCTAATAAATTTAATAAAATTTTCGTTTCCTTAACAATAAATATTTTAAAACGTAAAAAGATATCAGCAAAAGCTTTAAACAATTGCATAGTATTGTTTGTGCTTAGGAGCAGTTATTGGAAAAAGAGCTGTATATCATATTTTTCATAACTCCTTAACGGATGTGATGGTGAAAAAGTTACCTTATATTTAAAATCAGTGTCCGTAGTTAGAATTGATATCTAACAAAACAAACGACCTGTGTAGTTTCTGATTTTAGTTATTAAAAAATGATTCAAATTTAAACTTGAGAAAACCGATAATTTTTTGAAAGCATTAAATGCCATATCTTTGTATTTATTCATTTACTTTCTTAAAATCGATAATCATTACCAATGAATGCAGTATGCATTTATAGTTCCTAATTATTTCAAATAAAAAAGTTAGGAGATCATTTTAATTATACCATTTATGTATCATTTTTGTTTTGTGACAAAAAAAATTACTTTTACCTAAATTAACTACTTAGTTGTGATTTTTATATTAATATAATAAATTAATTTTAAGCAAGACAAAGTTCTATCTATGTATTTCTATCTATGTATTTATTTTTTTTTATTTAGTTCAAATAAAACAGATATACGTCTCATATTTATAAGTATATGAGTTTATGAATTTTACTTATTTGGTGATTTTTAGTTATTTATAATAAGAAATTTTAAACAAGAAAAATGTAATACTTAATATTAACTAAATTTATTTTACCACTATTTCTGTTGATCAAATTTAAGTATTTTAATGTTGAATAAATATTTTTTATTAACAAAAAATTAAAATTTTATTGATTTTCCTTCCTTAAAAAAATGTTTGTTTAATTTGGTAATTTTTATTTAATTTTGATAACTTTTTTATCAAATTTTGGTAACTAAATTTTTTTACAAGTGTAACCCTGCTTAATTCTTTTAAAAAAAAAGACACAGATATAGATGTTTTTTGAACCGAATATAAAGCTAAAAAAACCTTAAAAATCAATAACTAGATAAGTAGTTGAATTCTCGAGTTGTCGTTTGAAAACACTTTTAAATCGCGGCGCCCAGAAAAAATTGAAAATTTGACAGATAAAAACAGATTCGAAACAGCAAAAACTATCTATCAGATCGATAGTGTTTATTCCGCAAAAATGCAGAAAATTGATTTGTATTTAATTTTGTTGGCTTAATTTACGAAATCAGTTGACTTTATAAGACTTTACTCGCTTATGAAATCTCCACGAACTCTCCATAAAAAATTTTTGATAACGATTTTCATGTTAAGACGCCCAAAATCCATAGTAACAGAATAGTGTCATTTACTGTGCAAAAATGTGTTATAATAACATAGGTTAAAACTAGACAAAAAAATTTGCATATTCAGTAGCTTAAAAAAACCTTTCCAGAACAAACATTTCCAGGGCACTATATTATAGTTAAAAAAATATATGTAAAAAAATTTTTACAATGATCGGTTAAATTTGCTTTAGTGCTCAATTAGTGATGTACTTTTTGTTTCGACACAAATTAGAAACTACGAATAGGTTCGCAAGACAAAATATCGATTCTCCGATGAATCGAGACTTTTTTGTATCTCTATTTGTAAGCTCTTTCTCTAAACTTGGCCTTCGCATGGCATTCTATCAGACGCACAAAAACAGTCACCTGCTTCCAAAATCGTGCTTTAAACAAAAATTTAGCTAAGTATTTTTGAACGTTCAAACGAATTTTTAGCGTTCGACAAAAGTGGTCACACAAAAAATTATAGTTTTTATGTCATTGCTCGTGTCGTTTTTATTGTTTTGTTTCTTGTCGTCATTGTTATTGTTGTTTTCTGGTCACATTGTTTATACTTAACATTGACCAAATTTGTGCAACAAAACCAATGTGGTTTAAAAATACCACAAATTCTTGTCATCAGTGTTGGAAGGAAAGAAAAAAGAAAACAAGTCAGCAACCATGCCCACTTAAATCAATGCAGTGGGCGCAGTTCTGAGTCTGCTGCAGAGTCAAACCGAGGACGTGCCTAATAAAAGTGGAGTAAACGCATCCAGCATTTTGTTCAGCCAAGAAGGAAGGAAAAAAAAACACTTGCTGCCAATATCATGAAAACAACTTTGATCGATTGCGCGTTTGTCGATCGGTGGAAAGAAAGACCGTTTAAATTGGTGGCGTTTTTTAGCAAATGGTTTGTTTGTTTTTTGCTACTTCAGCAGCAACGTCTTCAGGTTTTTTGTTTAATTTTATTTTTTCCATTTTGCAAAACTAGTAAAAAATGCATTGCAGTTGAGTTCAGTGCCATCGGCAGCAAATAATTACTGAAGTCTGGCAAGCAACTTCGATCGACTACGCCGGCAAAAAAATCTTTTAAAGATTTAAGGTTAGAACAACCACAAAATACTGCTTTATTCTATATTAAGAAGATAAGATAAAAGCTACTGTATACTTTAAAAGTAAGCAGTATGAGTATTTGAGCTATACAAAAACTGTTGTTATTTAATATGGCTTTTAAAAAAATGTCATTGACATAAGCGTTGAGTTCGCCAAAACCTGAACGTTCCGTTTGCGTTTAGAATTTGCTATGATCTATCGAAACTTAATTGAATTGAAAAATTGAAGCGAATAATTGAGTTAGTGAGAAACATATATTTTAACAGTGACCATCCGTTCTGTATAAAACAGAAAAGAAATTTAAAGTGTAAAAGATTCATTAAAATTTGACGGAGAGAACAAAGTGTTAAGTCTTTTAGGTCAGTTATAGTTTTTATGAAGAACAATTAATAATCCTGGAAAAAACAACGAAAAGCTTGCTCAATTTCTGTCGAATACTTAACCCTCGGATGGACAATGTCGCCAGACGAAATGGTTTTTCTTTTTTGAATAACTTTGTTTCTAGTTGCTTGATTGGCAAACACTCTCGTGGTGTTTCCAGTGTATTTTCACACTTTATGACAAGTATAAAATCACAAAGTTCTGTAAATGTTGGTAGTGATAACTTTTGCCACAATAACAAAATCTTCATATATAGACTATGTTGTCTGGCAGTGCTGTAAAAGAATGCATTCAATTTGATTTTATTCACAGAAAAGTGAATCAGTGAATAACGAAATAAGAATGCATTAAATGAGTGCAAAATTGATTTATAAATAAAATTTTTAATTCACATTAATTTTTAAAAAATGTTTAATTATTCATATCAATTATTCACTTTCGTTATTCAGAATAATGGATCATTTTTTTTTTCATTTATTTGAATGCTATTCACAAAGAATGCAATTCACAAAGAATTTCAGAATTTTGAGTTATCCTTTTTTATTCATTATTAATTTTTTATTAGGTATTAATTTTTTATTCATTATTCATTTGTTATTCTTTATTCATTTTTTTTTATTATTAATTTGTTATTCATTATTCTTGTTTTATTCATTATTCATTTTTTATTTTTTATTCATTATTCATTTTTGATCCATTTTTTAATCATTATTTAATATTTATTTATTATTCATTTGCTATTAATTATTTATTTTTTATTCATTATTCATTTGTAATTCATTTATTTATGGCTAAGGACTAAAATGAATAACAAATAAATAATGAATAAAAAATGAATAATTATTTATGGCTAAGGACTAAAATGAATAACAAATAAATAATGAATAAAAAATGAATAATTCATAAAAAATTAAAAAAGAATAAAAAAAGAATAAAGAATAAAAAAAGTATAATTCAAAATTCTGAAATTCTTTGTGAGCTGCATTTTTTGTGAATAGCATTTTTAAATGAATAAAAAAAATGATTTGAATAACGAAAATAAATAATTAAAATGAATAGTTATTCATTTTTTTTTTTAAATGAATGTGAATTAAAAATTTTATCTTATGTATGCATTCTTATGTAGTTGTTCTTAAAATTCTGAATATGAATGCCGATTTTACAGCTCTGTCGTCTGGCCAGACGAAATGGTTTTTCTTTTTGAATAACTTTGTTCATAGTTGTTCGATTGGCAACTGCTTTCTTGAGCTTTCGAGTATGTTTTCCTTCTATATGAAAAATATAAAATCGAAAAGTTATGTAAATATTGATAGTGATCACTTTTGTCTCAAAGTCAAATTCTTCATCTGTGGACTATGTCGTCTTTATTCTGTCGAATTTATTTCTGGTAGATAAGAGCGTGATATTTTGTTAAATTTTATATTCTTTTATCCTGGGTTCATCAGATAACAAGATAGATATTGCTCAAACATACATAGCATACATATGTGTATATAAATACTCTCAAAATATAAAACTACCGTTAGCCTGTTTTAGACCTGTCATTATGCTATATCTTCGTAATAGGGAGCATCTCTGATTTCGCCTGGCCAGACGACATAGTTCATTTACTGTGTATCGGATCATTACCTATCCGAGGGTTAATTGGACTGAAATGACTTGAGCGAGCTCGTCTTTAAAAGCCCAACCAAAATAGACAAGTTGTTCCGTAACGAGTAAAAACGGAAGTGTTTGGTTAAATGCATTTTAATATTGTTACCCCAAATGAGCAAACGTTACTTAACGAAACTAAACATAACAGTTCGACAAGACGTATTATTCCGAAATATCTGATTTGTTAGCGTAGCAACTCGTCAAAAACAGAAGAGTGCGTTTTTTTATTTTGATCAATTTGTTTCCATTTTACCACTATTTGACTCATCTTTCATAAATGTTTATTTAAAATACAAAATCGATTGCAAACTGATCAGCTGATTCAGACGAGCTGAGCAACTCGTTTCATTTTGGGTTAAAAGGCCTAGCCAAAATAGATGAGTCGCTACATAGCGAGTGAAGACGAAAATGTTCATATAAATGCAATTCTATGTTGCTGACCAAAATAGACACACGTCAACTCATCGAAACTGAACGAAACAGTTTGAAAAAACGTTTTTTCCCGTAAGGCAGCGCGCATAGTGAAGCATATGAACGTTGCGTGCTGTGCGCTAGGCGTTTTGCTTATGAGTGCAACAGAGCGAACATTGCTTGCATCTCGTTTCTTCGCATGACTTTTGCAAACGCTTCCCGCTCAGCACAGCTCATATGCCTCACTATGCGTGCGGCCTAAGAACCGAACCAAAAATCAACGAAAAGCTAGCTCAAGTTCTGCCAAATACTCAATTTGCCCAAAATGACTTGAGCAAGCTCGTCCTTAAGTCATTGCATAAATTCGCCAATTTGTATATCAATTCGTTTTGTTTGGTTTGTTCAGTTGAATTTGTGATAACAGGAATCAATCGCGAAAATAAGTTAATGTTAATTTCATTTAAATTCGTTTGAAAGTACACTCGATTTGAATCGCTTTGGCTGCAGCCAGATCAAGTTAACAAAACTTGACGAAAAAGCTGTCTTGAGCAATTATGGGTTGTACGCATCATTTCTATGTATTCGTGTCAAATTTGACATTAGCTGCAGCCAGCTCGAGCCTATTATGTTTGGGCCTTTAGATTCTCAACTTGTCAACAACAGCAATCTAAAAAGTAAATCTTATATTAGCTGCAACAGCTTTAAGACAGCTTTCGCTGAAATTACACTCGCATTTGCTGCAAACCAGCGTCCAATACTGTCTTAATTTAAGGCAGTTAAATTGTAAAACCAGCAGTAGCTTTGCTTTCAGCAGTTCGACAAGACGTATAAGCAGTTCTTATTATCAGTAAAAAAGCAGCCTAAACGTCAAATTAATGTGATCCCTGCTGAAAATAAGAGTAAGACTGCATGATTTTCAACAGGCACGCTTTTAAATTTTGAATTTCAATTTCCTACTGTCTGAAATTAAGGCTGCATAAACTTAATATAAAGACGACGATGAAATTAAGGCTATTGATTATTTTAAGGCAGTGCTTAAAATAACACTTAGTTTTTACAGTGAGCTGTTCAAAGTGTGACATATTTTTTTCACTCATAGTTCACAAATTTTTTGTTTAATGATTAACAAAATTATAATTGCACATCAATTGATAACTAAAAGCACTCTGTTCGCAATTGATCAGCTGTTTCAGACGAGTAAATAGTTTCATTTTGGGTTAAATGTCAAAACAGACGAAACTATTGCAGACATTCGGCACGTTGCAATCGTCTCGTTTCGTCTATTTTGGTTAGGGGTCGTTCATAAACTACGTTACCAATTTGGGGGTGGGGAGGGGTTTTGAAATGCACTGCGATTAGTAACGGTAGGGGGGGAGGGGTTTACGATATTTAACGTGAACAAAAATTTTAAAAAAAAACTCAAAAAACTTCAATTTAAAATTATTTAAGACTAGCTCATATTAACCCGTTGTTACTCTGGAATGTTAATATAAGTATTTAAAAATTTTTTTGCCGTTTTTATTTAAATTTATTTCAAAATAGGGAGGGTTTGCAAGAGTGTGCTATAAAATGGGGAAAAACTGCCGTCCTAAGAAAGAAAGTCATAAACGCCAAAATTAAAAAATGTAGAAAAAGGCAGACTCGGAACCGTGAATAAGTCTCTGATTTTAAGCTAAGGTAAGATTACCCATTTTCAACTCTAAATGACTGAAAAATTTAAGAAAAGTGGTCACTTCTAGTGTGTTTCTTACAAAGATAAAAAACGTAAGAGCTAAATATCTCAAAACTACTCAAATGGAGATATGACTTTTTTGTTTAGGAGGGTAGAATATGTCTTTTAAGATATTAGGTCTCTTCGCCAAATAAGGCCCAAGCCTTAACAAGGCCCAAGCCTTAATAAGGTCCAATTTCTAATACGCACATTTATTGCATTCCCTGCAAAATGATTTTTTGCACGTTTAAACATGTTCATATCTGCATCACGACGCAAAAAAAATTACTTCGATTGCGCACCTGTGAAGCGAGTGACAGTCAAACGAAGTCAGCGGTAGCGTCAACAACGTGGTTGATGTAATATTGTGCTCGCAGTAAAAGTCCGTTATTCTACGAATCAACTATTGCCTATGTCCAGCTTTGAATAAAAAAATCAAGAGAGGTATTTTAACGAAAACAAAAAGGTTAATTGATCAAATCTAACTGTGGTGTATTCCGAGAAAAAATTGATTAATGAAATTATATTGAAATTATATTGGACCCTATTTAGACATGGTGGTCCTAATATGGCAAAAATCAGACCTTTTTAAAATCTTCTGAGCTGGATATATTTTTAATTTTTCATGCTTTATTTTTATGTTTTTGAAAAAAGAATTGAAAAAACAAAAATACAAAATTGCAAAAATAAGTTTAAAAAAACTCGTTTCTCTTCTGTCTGGTAAAAACCGTTAGGTTGGCCTTATTTGGGTAGCCTGCCTTATATATTTTTATGATTTGAGTAGTTAAAATTAATAATAGTTGTAATTTGTTCCCCGCAGATGGGGTTACAAAAAAACATACGAAAAAAACCAGAAATTATAATTGAAGGCTAAGAATTTTTTAATACTTATTAAAATAACATGTTAAAAAAATTCAAATCGTTGCAAATCTCAAAGGCGGTACCATTACATTTTTCTTAATAGAGCATCAAATTTTGTGTCAAACAGAAACAGTTTTTTTTTCAAAGTGATACGTCATATAAAAGAGTATACAAAATGCAATTTTAAGCTCATTATTGTTGTGTCAACAACAAAAACAACTTTTGCACCGTTTCTGGAAGAATCAGAAATTTGTTGGGCTTGTTTTGAAATCAGACTCAAAATTTATTCAAAACTTTATTGCGCAAGGACTTTCTATAGTTTTCAAGATATGAGAATTTTTTTTTTTCGGATTGAACCCACGCTCAGGGGATGCCCCCTATAAATGCATAAGCATTGTGTTGATTCGGAAGATGGATGATAGTTAGTCGGAGGGTGGATAGATGGAGTAGTGTCGGTGAAAATTTGCAAAGCTCAAAACTGCCGGGAAACACGCTCGCAGGGAGACTATTCCACAACCTTACCGTGCGACTAAACAACGAACTATCTCGGTAATTCGAGATTCTGTTGGACATCGAGGCAATGGTAAAAGGGTGGGCTTGGACAGCTGCCCGAGTAGACCTGGAAAACACACGAACTGATAGCGTCAGGCCATGTATCTCCCTTGAACACTTCCCGTGGTAGTACCTGTACAGAACGCTGAGGCAGCCAACAATACGTCGATACCCAAGAGAGTTGAGAGAGGATGAAGTGCTTTCATCCCCTATCAAATATATTGAACGACGTTGAATTCGATTCAGAAGCTCCAAATAATATCTTGAAGTCCCTGTCCAAATGTGCGAATCGTACTCCATTTTCGGCCTGATATAAGAGGTGTACATAATGCGAAGATCAGCTAAAGTGAAATATTTTTTCACCATTTTAAAAAAACCTAGGCACATGCCTCGGTGGCGGCCGTAGCCTAGTAGGTACAGTATAATATAAATATTTAATCATCATGCATTTATTTTTCATTCTTTTTCATTTTTTTCATCTCCGATGTATTTTGATAGGCCCAGCACATCATTATATATGTCAATGAAAATTCTGAGGGCTATCGTGAAAAATAATATATTATGTTAAAATCAATTAATTTTTTATTTCGTATTTCACATTACTTTATGAAGGGGGAGGGGTTTTAAAATGCACTACGAAAAGAAACGGAGGGGAGGAAGGGGTAAAAAGTGCTAAAAATCGGTAACGTAGTTAATGACTGCTTAGGTTTTAGGCTGACCGCTGAGTAAACGCCGAAGCAGGCAGGCAGACAGGCAGGCCCTGCGAAGAAACGAGATAGAAATAACTTCTTTCTCTCTTGTTCACATAGTTTTCCTGTGCCTGTCTGCCTGCCTGTCTGCTTCGGCGCTTACTCTGCGGGCAACCTTAGCCCGTAAACATCCGTAACAAGTGCAGACGTTCGGCAAGTAGCTATCGTCTCGTCTCATCTATTTTAGTTGGGTCTTAAGTCACAACAACTGTTGACATATGCTTTGAAAAAATTCGCCAAATTGTACAGCGAATCGTTTTGTTTAAGTTGTTAAGGAATAAATGGCGAAAATATGTAAATGTTAATTTAATTTTAATTCATTTGAAAGAAAAAACAGCTGATTTCTTACGGAACATTCGAATGGAACCGCTTTGACTGCAGCCAGATCAAGTTAGCGAAACTTGACAAAAAAGCTGGCTTGAGCTATGAGTTTGTACGCATAATTTCAATGTATTCGTAAAAAATTTTACAGTAGCATCCGAAAGCTCGAGCCTATTATGTTTGGGCCTTTACTCTTTTCATAGAAGTGGCCGAAACTATAAAACGAACTTTAGCGAACTCTATATGTCAATATTTTTGGACAAAAAAATAAAAGCGTGATTTTTAGGCGTTATAAAATATTTATATTCTGGTTACAGGAAAGAATAAGTGAGTGCATTTAGACAAATTTTTAGTTGTTATATAAAAATATATTGAATGTATTAATGTTGTACTTCAAAAGAACCTAGTTCTTATTGAACTAATATTCGGAGTAATAATAATAATAATGCCTACCCCCGTACCTAAAAAAAAATAAGAAAAATATTGAGTCTAGCATATATTAATTTTAAAAATATGTATGTTTTTAAAATTTCAGTCATGCAATTTTCCTTAATAAATTGATTTTAACTCGATAGGAAAGTGTATATTGTGTTCATAACCTTTATTTAAAAAAGAGCCCTCTGCAATAATAAATTAAGTTCATGTTCATTGAAATTAAACTTTTCCTTCTGTTGTTTTTCGACACATTAAGAACATCCTTCACATGTTTCACATGATTTTTCTTTCTTTTTCGCCTTACTATTATCCCATTTTCGACCCAAGCAGACATAACAGAACGTTTTGAAAATGTTATTGAGTTATGTCGGCCTTTGTAGTCTAGTAGAGAGTGCGCTAGACTATCAACCCAGAGGTCCCTGGTTCGAATCCGGGCTCGGGCATGGTTCTTTTCACTTTCTTTGTCCTTTCCTACATTTAAGAATTATGGAAAGCTAAAAATCCAGAAATAAATTGTGGAAAATATGGAATTATAAGACAGGAACACAACTGAGAGCTGAAAATGCTTGCCGAGGTTAAGGCATAACACTAGCTTCGGTTAAAAGCATTTCAAATTGTCTTTTACGCTTGTTTCGCCTAATTAATAATTCATGTATGGTTCCAATCAATTCCTCTAAATAATCTATCCCTTTCTTTTCAGGTCAAAGACCAAACTTTGTTTGTATAAGGCGCATGCCTTGGTTCTTTGATCTTCTCTAAAAAAAATTCCTAAAAAAGTTCTTTACTAATTTGAGATTCTTTCATTTGATTAAAAAAAGATTGCGTGAAAAAATTAATGAAATTAAATATTCATATATATATATATAGAGAAATATTTCATTTTTAAAACTTTACCCAAATCTATCTAGATTCTCCGAAATCAAATTTTTTTAATTTTTTATTGAACTCCGAAATCATATTCTTTTAATTAACTTGGTCTCTCAGACCTTACCGTTACGAATATTTCATTTCAAAACTATTTTCAAAATATTTAGAAAATTTTTTAAGTCATAAAAAAGCTTTGTAAATATATTCATTTAAAAAAAAACAAAATTCCGTGCCTTGTAAATAACTCCCCACATAAAAACTACACCATAAATAAAAGATTTGACATAAACTCGAAAGTATAACAGAAAAAATATTGATTGAGTACAACAGCTCCCACCTACGCAATGTCAAAAGGGGAAAACTTGAAAAGGGTTTCATGCAAATTTCTCAAAATTGTTTACAATTGAAACAATGAATCCATCCTATATTTATGTGGGCACAAACAGGATTAACAAGTCAAAATTACATTAGAAATGCGAAATGCGAGTAATTAAGTTAAGTTAACGCAAATAGAAATAAGTGATTGTCATGGAAGGATTGCGGCATGTCAGAGAAAATTACTGGTATCTCTGGAGTGGCAACGATAGATAGAAAACTAATTTGTATGCGCCAAATAAAACAACATGTTGAGATTTAATTATGCCAGAGAGACGAGCTGAAAATTACCTAAAATTCAATGGTAATAATGACATAATCAAAGTTTTTGGATCGGGCAAGAAAATAGAATTATACATATTTATTTAACATGCATAAAAATTGGTTGAAACAATTGAAATAACATAAAACAATTGTTGTTAATACGAATTTAAACTATTTATTGTGGCACTATACAAAAATGTCTATTATTTTTGTAATATGCTTGCTGTAATGCAAGCACATGTCATGTCGCTGGAAAAACACATTTCAGCGGTCACTGTTGAGCTGTTAAGTGTTATTTTAAGTGTTGTTGCAATAGTGTCACAAGTGATTTCATTGCAAATATTATGCGCTTTATCGCCTCTATCGACAGGAGGTGTATCGAAGTGTATTTTTCTGAGCTAAGCCACTAAAGCGCTATAAAAATCCATGCAGGCGGTCTTCGTTGGTCTGTGTCTAAACGACGGACGACACACAGTGCAACATTAGCGGCAATAACTAAACAAAAAAATCTAAAATTTCTCCGAAATGATTATATAGAACGACATACATATATAGTTCATCAACAAATATAAATTTGTAAACATTTAAAAAATATATGCAAATGTGCATTAACCACATGACCATTAAGAAGTTGAAGTGTTTTTCTTATTTTTTTTTTATTTGAATTTCATGCAATTCAAAAAATAAAATTAAACCACTAATTTCTTTACAAAATTTCTATTAATTTACAAACAAATGTAATGAATGTTATGTAGAAATAATGATATGGAGTTCATTATTTCTAAAAATGCTATTTTCAAAATCATCGAACAATAAAATTAGCTTAAAGTCTGTTTTAAGCAGAAATCACTAAGCAAAATAAGCTTCCACAAATTAAAATTTCAAACTTCAGTAATAAGAAGCAAAAACATGTTCTCCGATTTTGCTTAAACTTTCTTATATCAATTAGACATTCAGTTCAAATAGATTTTTGCTCTTACCTATATTAATAGTATGTCTGAAATTCAGTGATATTAAAATATGTTTTTAAAATATTTTTAAATTCA
Source organism: Dichetophora obliterata (assembly GCA_963920525.1). Classification (NCBI taxonomy): domain Eukaryota; kingdom Metazoa; phylum Arthropoda; class Insecta; order Diptera; family Sciomyzidae; genus Dichetophora; species Dichetophora obliterata. The sequence goes on from OY986438.1 coordinate 157,630,522, forward strand.
ATGATATTAAAATATGAAAATATGTAAACAGAAAAAAAAAATCTACCGAATGGCGGTCAAACAAGGGGCGAACATTGTCTAAAAATATTAAAAAAGGTTCCAATAATTTGAAACATTCTCTGTATCATTAATTTTGTTTTCAAGCTTACGCCAAAACAAAAACATGTGCTCACAAAAATAACACAAGAGCCCGCGATGTTTTAACAAACGTATGCGTAACAACAAAAGCAATTGCATTCGCTGTTTCCAAACTTCTCAAAAGCACTTAAAAGACAATATATTTGCAAATCCACATAAAAGTCAACCGTGACCAAAAAATTAAAACTTATACAAAACGAATTATTTTATGATATTAAATAAGAGAAACATTTTAGTTTTATTAATTTAAGCAATTGATACATAAATTCGTTTACCATGATGATCAAATCGCCTGTACTGTTTCACAAATGTAGTTTTTCTTTTTCGTAAATATTAAGTAAATGTTTCGTAAACTTCTTTGTTTTAGTAAAAATGGAAGGCGTTGGCTTGTTGACTAGTTTGCATGACTACTTAACTACCTAATTACTTAACGACCCACTTAAACTACAGTGGAAAAATGTGTGACGTCCGACACGTAACGTCCGAGCAAATAAAATTGTTAACTGTAACTTTAAAAATACGATATTTGAGATGATGTTGGCCTTTTTTTAAAACTTATTTAATTTGCAATTCTTTTGTTCCTACACGGAAAGAAAAAATCAAGCATTCTATGCTTAAATCAAGCAAATAGCCTATCAGTTTACACTCAAGCATTAATTGCTCAATTCAAGCATTAATTTGCTAGAATTGAGCAAATTAAAAACATATGAAATTAGGAAAAAAATACTCAGTTCAAGAATTATTTGCTTAAAACTCTAGAATATTTTTTCTGCATTCGAGTCTAATATTTAATTGAAGTGAGAAAAGTTTGATTGATTCAAGTAAACAACTTGCTGAAAACTAGAATAATTGGCTTGATTTTAGAAATGTATTTTCCTTGAATTGAGAACAATTTGCTTGATGCAAGTAAACAGTTTGCTGAAAACTAGAAAAATTTGCTTGATTTTAAAAATTTATTTTCCTTGAATTGAGAACAATTTGCTTGATTCAAGTAAAATATTTGCTGATGACCAGGGCTCGGATTTTGATGACCTAAAAAACTGCAAAAAATTATTATAAAATACAAAAATTATTATAAAAATACATTACTAAATTTAAAATTTATTTTATTTAATATTTACACATAGCATTACAGTATATTTTTAAGTTATTTAAAGAAAAAGAACATCGATTTTCTGATAAAATATTTTTGTAAACAAAAAACTTATCTCTACTTCTGCACTGACGAGAGGAACGTATTTAAAAGACGAAATATCATGGGATGTAAGTTCCTCTTCTAATTTCATAGTATTACAATTTTTACCCTCTAATATTTCAGCAATAGAGCATAAAAATAAGGTTAATAAAAACTGGTATATCCTGAGCTTTCATCTAACATTTGTTTCATCTTTCTACATACCCTTTCACCATGCGCAGAGCTTTTTTCATCAAACAAAGCTATTCCTTTTTCGATAGGTATTGTTTTTTATTGAAAAGACTATTTTTAAAGCAATATGTAAAATATTTGCATTTTAACATTTTTGAGTACGAAAAAAAAAACAAAAAAAATTCTTTTAAAATTACACTAAAATTACCTTAAAACCCGAAAATGCAATAAAAACGAAAAATGTCCAGAAATGACAATATCATAACTTAAAAATCGATAAAAAGGACCATACAATATCTAGAAAAATTACCTGAAAACTAAAAACGATGAAAAATTACGAAAAAATGACCTAAAAACTTTTCATATCTGGAATTATCGAAACATAAATGGACGTTCTAAATAACCAGGAAATGCTTTAGAAGCAGCAGAAAAAGATGACATGTCATCGAAATCCTAGTCCTGCTGATGACTTTAATAATTGGCTTGATTTGAGAAATTAATTTTTCTTGAATTGAGAACAATTCAAGTAAGCAATATACTGAAAACTAGAATATTTTGCTTGATTTGAGATATTTATTTGCCTTGAATTGAGAACAATTTGCTTGATTCAAGTAAAAATTTTACTGAAGACTATCATAATTTGCTTTATTAGAGAAATTTATTTTCCATGAATTGAGAACAATTTGCTTGATTCAAGTTAACTATTTTCTTAATACTAAAGTGTTTTGCTTGAAATTAAAAATGCAATTTTCTTACTAAGAGCAGAATATGATTGGTCCAAGTAAGCAATTTGCTGAAAACAAATTGCTGATTAAATCAAGAAAATATATTCTTGATTCAAGTCGTGTTTCAGGTTCTAGGATCAAGTATTTTATGCCTGTTATAATTATTTTGCCTGTTATAATAAAGAATTTAGCAATAAATTCTCATTATAATTTTTTTTTTCTTAATTTTAGTTTTTAATGCTTGATTTGAGCAAATGAGACTTAATTTTACCCTCCGTGTATAGACTTTCGTGGTGCGATCGACCATTTTGCAAAAATATTTTAAGTTCGAGTGTTTTTCTTACAAGAACTTATTTTTTTTAATAACGTCCGAATGCACGAAAAAAATAGCAAATTTTAGTTAAACTGCGGTTAGTTGCATAATGTTATAATTATTATAAATTATTCTCATGAAGAGCTATTAAACCAGATACATTTTAATTGAAAAACTGTTAATAAAATTTGCGAAACATATAAAAAAATGTATGCGAATGTGACGTCCTCTACCCATATGCATGTGCAAATACACGCTCAAAAATCTTGGACTAAATTCTAGTAAATTTGTATTGTATATATAACGTATTGTATTGTATTGTATATATAACAACGAAACTGTATTAAAATTTAATCAACGGTGTATATCAAAATTGATTTTTATTCTATCATGGGACTAAATCTTAAAACATGCTTGTATTAAAATATTTTCGAAAAAAATAAAAATAACGAAACATGTAGGATTTGAACCCACTACGTTTAGGTTATAAGTTTATGGCTCTACCAACTGCTCTATGAAGCCACATGTATAAAGAAATGAGAAACATGCATAAAAACCGAACCAAGCCGAACGCTGTTTTTAAAGACTAATCCATCATGTTTTAAAAAATTTCTAGTATTGTGAATATATTGATAAAACCATTCAAAAGTTGTATTATACATAATGTACAAGTGTGTAGTAGAATATGTTTAAAAAACCAGATTTATCTGTACTATATAATTGTACTATATAATTACTAAAATTTTTTTTTACTTTTTTTTAACAACACTTCTTACGACCCAAAACCAAAACTGTTGTTGCTTCTGTTCAGTACAAAATCGAAAAATACAACTAAGTTTAACGTCAAACATCTCCCTTAATTTATGTTAATCATGATGTCTTCATTTTATATTACTAAGAGATTTGGTTTAAAATAAAAGTTACAAAATAAAAATAAAATATATTTTCTGAAGTGTCCAATGAAAGGGTTAAGAAATTGAAATTGAAACTGACTTCTTTTATTTATTTAGTTTTGTGGAAGTTTCCCTGCAAGACACTCCTAACCGAAACTTTAACACATTCACAAAAAATTTTGTATTCACTAACACAAATGCATGGTATTTTGTTATTAAAATGGCGGTACAAAATACTATTAGTTATTAAACCTATTATTTAACAGGCAGCAATTTAGTTGTACATCCCTGTTTTCGGCTCAATAAAATGGAAATATTACGACCTTGCTTTTCGTTCTGCTAACTTTGGCATTCAGCAGCAAACTTTGGTGCAACAAAATACTTCGCCAACAAGTGTCTGACCACCGTGGCCATAGCCAATCCGATAGTTCTCGCCCAACAAGCAGGAGCTCCTAGCATGCTTATCACGAATACTTTTGCTGCTATTACACACAGTGTTTCCAAGTGGATTTGTTTATGGAGCTACGCAGCAAATTTCAATATGCAATTTTCAATAAAAATTCAAAAAATAAATGTGTTCATATAGTTAAAAAATAATAGGGAATTAACCAGTCAGTTAAATGGTAGGTATAACTGGTGTACTTGGCATAACAAATAGTTAATTACTTAGTCATTTCACTATCAGTATCAGAAAATTTCTCCCTCCTTTACCTAGGTCCATTGACTACATCACACAAAAACTAATCTTTGAGAGGAAGTTCGATGTATCCATTCCCTCTCGAGAAGAGTGGGAACAAGAAAACCGTTCACCTCACAATTGAGATCTTTACGGATGGATCAAAACTAGATGGCAAAGTAGGTGGAGGAGTCTACTCAGAAACATTAAGCATCAATATAGCCTTCAGGCTCCCTGACCATTGCAGTGTATTTCAAGCTGAAATCGCTGCTATACATGAAGCGTTAACTTGGCTTCAGAAAAATGATATATCTTCCATGGATATATGCATACTTTCTGACAGTCAAGCCGCTCTGAAAGCCCTAGGAACTGTTGAAATAACATCTGAAACAGTTTTCAACTGCCACAGATCTCTAAACGAGATGGCAGAGCAGCTCAAAATTATCCTATGCTGGATTCCTGGACATAGGGATTTTCTAGGTAACTGCAGAGCAGATGAACTCGCTCGCACAGGTACTACCAAACAACTATCTTCAGACAAGACAAACCTTGGTATTCCTCTCACCACATGTAAACTCCTTACACATGAGTTATCCTGTATTAACACCAACAAAAGATGGTCAGCAGGTAACACTTGTAATATAACACGGCAAATCTGGCCCAAACTCCATCTGAAGCGTTCAAAAGAACTCATATCTCTTAGTAGAGATCACATTGGCACCATGATAGGGATCCTGACAGGGCACTGCCTTATTGGCAGGCACGCTCAAAGATTAAACATACCCCACAACGACTTCTGCAGAAGCTGTAGAGATGAGGAGGAGGTGGAATCTACAGAACACCTTCTCTGCACCTGCCCAGCGCTGGCTCAAAAACGTTTTCTTCACCTAAACAACTGGTTTTTCAGAGACCTCGAAGAACTCTCGGAAATATCGATATACCGAATCCTAAGCTTTGTGAACAGCTCAAGCTGGTTTGAATAGAGAAGGGAGATCAACCCCTGTGGTACTACAATGGGCCTTATTGGCCTAAGTGCGTCTCAATTTGAGGCAGCCACTTTAACCTAACCTAGTCATTTCACTGGTAGCTGCGACTGGTATTTTTGCCAATAAATAAGTTATTTAACCCACTATTTAACTAATTGCTTTAACTGGCAAGTTTGACAGATATTTTCAGTTATTTAACTTATTATATAACTGACTAGCTGATATACCCGGTGTTACTCGAGAGTCATTTATATAAACATTTTAACATACACTTCTCGATTAAATGTTTTTTAAAATCGGGAATAATGAAAAACATGTTGAATTTTATTTGAATTTTATTTTATTTAATTTTATTTATCCACCGTTTGCTAGGTAATTGAACGAACATTGATCCAAAAAAGGTTAGGAAAATTTTTGTTGTTGGTGGTTCCATCTCTTGCAGTGAGCTAATTGAATTCAAAGAAGCGGTACGAAAAACAGAGTTTAAAAATTAAAAAGAATTTTAATATTTACTCAATCTTAAAGCAAGCACAATTACCTTTTCAACAAAATAAAAATTATGGTGGGACTCAATGCGTCCTTGAGATATGGACATTTTAACGTCTAAACAAAGATTTATATTAAAAAACATATTGAACTTTTTAACAAAAAAAATGTTAATGAAATATATTAAAAACAGCAGAGTTATTGGCATTAAAAGTAAAAACTTTGATTTTCATATATTTTTTTCTCATTATAAAGGCCGCTTTACATTATCCCACTGTGTGTTAACACATGTCAAAATTTTCATGTGTGATAGAAAGTGCGATGGTGTAAGCAACGGAAAGTAATGTGTGTTCTGATTTATTTGACATGTCGTACCACATTTTATTTTTTGGTTTGTTTCTAATTTCATCACACATTCTATCCCACCAGAGATGCATTTTACCATAAACTTACTTGAAATTTATTATTTAAGTGAGAAAATTTTAAGCTCGTAATGTATTTTCAAATGGAATAACAGAATGAAGCAGTTTTACAGCTTATTGAACTTTGTAGGGGCTTTAAATTCATTAAAAACCGATTCATTACTCAAAATTTCACGTTTTAGTATAGTGTAAAGTATAAAAATGCGGTGCGACTCTGTGAGATAGTCTAAAAGCGAAAAATTAATTTCTTCATACAAAAATTAAAAATGACAGCATGATGATATTCAATAATACTTTCTATCTCACATGTGGTAACACACAGTAGGACAATGTAAAGCGGCCTTTAGCTATCAATGTATTATGAAAATTCGTTGTGCTAAAAATGATTGTACCTACTAAAATTTCTAAAAAACACTGGCAGTACTGCATTATTTTACTTTCGAAAAGTTTGGTAGCAATAGCATTTTCGCAAAATATTTCGCAAAACTTATGTGCTAGCTGCATAAGAACATCAGATATTCTTCTGTAAGCAGAAAATAGCTCCACCTGTCTGTAATCCCAATCGTGTGGGGTTAAATTTGAAGAAACTTTTGAAAAAACATAATTCAGCTATTCAACGCAAGGTGTACGTATAGTTTGTACCCACACCTCTTACACATGTGGCGCCATCTATCTGTGAATTTAACGCACAGATCAAAACTAATGAAATAATTGTGCTGACCAGATGCGCATATGTTTTTTTATATCGCCATATAGCTGAAACTGCTTACATGAAAATATTAACTTTTACAGCATTCTTATTCACAGTCATCTTTTCGATAAAATTGTGATATATATACAACATTTAAAGTACCATTGATAAAGAACTAATTGACAACGGTGACACAATAGTGAGAATAAATACAGCCTTCACAACAAAACAAATTTAACAGGAGGGGGGCGGGGGGTGGAGAGGCAAAATATAAATAGATGATCACTATAAAGAAAATTTTATATAATACAAAATGTTCGTAATTACTTTAGACACACAACTGCATTCTTAGAGATATATGGGGGGACGTTCAAACTATATAGAGAATTTTAACACAAAACTAAGTTTTATTAATAGTCTGGTATGAAAAAATAGATTTTTAGCCATAACTTTTGATTGGAAAGAGATATTGGGGTAATTTTTTGAGACTTGACTTTTATGTAAAAAATATAAAAACAACATTTTGGAAAAAATAAATTTCGCGAAAAAAATCAAAGGGGGTACCCTTGTTGTTTTGATGACAAAAACAGTAAAATAATTTTTGCGCTTAGCTGGAAGAATTTTTGCAAATAAATGCTATGTCATATGAAAGGTAGCCAGATGTGCAATTTTTAATTGATTTCATTTTTACAACAACAACAATTTTTGAGTCATTTTTTGAGTAAAAAGTCAATATTTTGGACCTTTTTTGACATAATCATAAAACATATATACACTGACTTAACGGTACAGTTCAACCTATTTTTGTGAAGTGATTTTATTGAACTTTTGAACAAAAAAAAATTTGAATGAAATATATTAATGGACAGCGGAGATATTTGCATCGAAAGACCAAACTTTGATTTTCATGTCGTTTTTTTCTCATTCTTAGGCAACGATGTTTTATGAAAAAGTCGTTATACTGAAAATTTCTCCAATTTTGAAGATATGTGAAGGTTTTTGATGTCAAAATAACAAAATTTTTTTAAAATTAAGTACAAAAAAATCTCCTATAGTAAAAAGTTTTATAATAACAAAATTACCGTTAGTTGAAAAATTTCAGAGGGGGCGTGGCAAAAACTAAGTATGTAACATTTTAAGTTGGGATGTACTTAATATGTATACCTAGTTTGAGCAAAATCCGTTGAGCCGTTTAGATTTGTATAAAGGTCAAACAAACAAACAAACAAACAGAAAATGAGTTTTATTACTATAGATAGTCAATTGTATGAAAAAATAGATTTTTAGCCATAACTTTTGATTGGAAAGAGATATTGGGGTAATTTTTTCACATAAATTATTTTTGAGACTTGACTTTTTTGTAAAAAATATAAAAACAACATTTTGGAAAAAAATAAATTTCGCGAAAAAAATCAAAGGGGGTACCCTTGTTGTTTTGATGACAAAAACAGTAAAATAATTTTTGCGCTTAGCTGGAAGAATTTTTGCAAATAAATGCTATGTCATATGAAAGGTAGCCAGATGTGCAATTTTTAATTGATTTCATTTTTACAACAACAACAATTTTTGAGTCATTTTTTGAGTAAAAAGTCAATATTTTGGACCTTTTTTGACATAATCATAAAACATATATACACTGACTTAACGGTACAGTTCAACCTATTTTTGTGAAGTGATTTTATTGAACTTTTGAACAAAAAAAAATTTGAATGAAATATATTAATGGACAGCGGAGATATTTGCATCGAAAGACCAAACTTTGATTTTCATGTCGTTTTTTTCTCATTCTTAGGCAACGATGTTTTATGAAAAAGTCGTTATACTGAAAATTTCTCCAATTTTGAAGATATGTGAAGGTTTTTGATGTCAAAATAACAAAATTTTTTTAAAATTAAATACAAAAAAATCTCCGATACTAAAAAGTTTTATAATAACAAAATTACCGTTAGTTGAAAAATTTCAGAGGGGGCGTGGCAAAAACTAAGTATGTTACATTTTAAGTTGGGATGTACTTAATATGTATACCTAGTTTGAGCAAAATCCGTTGAGCCGTTTAGATTTGTATAAAGGTCAAACAAACAAACAAACAAACAGAAAATGAGTTATTATATATAATAATATAAATAGATGATCACTATAAAGAAAATTTTATATAATACAAAATGTTCGTAATTACTTTAGACACACAACTGCATTCTTAGAGATATATGGGGGGACGTTCAAACTATATAGAGAATTTTAACACAAAACTAAGTTTTATTAATAGTCTGGTATGAAAAAATAGATTTTTAGCCATAACTTTTGATTGGAAAGAGATATTGGGGTAATTTTTTGAGACTTGACTTTTATGTAAAAAATATAAAAACAACATTTTGGAAAAAATAAATTTCGCGAAAAAAATCAAAGGGGGTACCCTTGTTGTTTTGATGACAAAAACAGTAAAATAATTTTTGCGCTTAGCTGGAAGAATTTTTGCAAATAAATGCTATGTCATATGAAAGGTAGCCAGATGTGCAATTTTTAATTGATTTCATTTTTACAACAACAACAATTTTTGAGTCATTTTTTGAGTAAAAAGTCAATATTTTGGACCTTTTTTGACATAATCATAAAACATATATACACTGACTTAACGGTACAGTTCAACCTATTTTTGTGAAGTGATTTTATTGAACTTTTGAACAAAAAAAAATTTGAATGAAATATATTAATGGACAGCGGAGATATTTGCATCGAAAGACCAAACTTTGATTTTCATGTCGTTTTTTTCTCATTCTTAGGCAACGATGTTTTATGAAAAAGTCGTTATACTGAAAATTTCTCCAATTTTGAAGATATGTGAAGGTTTTTGATGTCAAAATAACAAAATTTTTTTAAAATTAAGTACAAAAAAATCTCCGATAGTAAAAAGTTTTATAATAACAAAATTACCGTTAGTTGAAAAATTTCAGAGGGGGCGTGGCAAAAACTAAGTATGTAACATTTTAAGTTGGGATGTACTTAATATGTATACCTAGTTTGAGCAAAATCCGTTGAGCCGTTTAGATTTGTATAAAGGTCAAACAAACAAACAAACAAACAGAAAATGAGTTTTATTACTATAGATAGTCAATTGTATGAAAAAATAGATTTTTAGCCATAACTTTTGATTGGAAAGAGATATTGGGGTAATTTTTTCACATAAATTATTTTTGAGACTTGACTTTTTTGTAAAAAATATAAAAACAACATTTTGGAAAAAAATAAATTTCGCGAAAAAAATCAAAGGGGGGGGGGGTACCCTTGTTGTTTTGATGACAAAAACAGTAAAATAATTTTTGCGCTTAGCTGGAAGAATTTTTGCAAATAAATGCTATGTCATATGAAAGGTAGCCAGATGTGCAATTTTTAATTGATTTCATTTTTACAACAACAACAATTTTTGAGTCATTTTTTGAGTAAAAAGTCAATATTTTGGACCTTTTTTGACATAATCATAAAACATATATACACTGACTTAACGGTACAGTTCAACCTATTTTTGTGAAGTGATTTTATTGAACTTTTGAACAAAAAAAATTTGAATGAAATATATTAATGGACAGCGGAGATATTTGCATCGAAAGACCAAACTTTGATTTTCATGTCGTTTTTTTCTCATTCTTAGGCAACGATGTTTTATGAAAAAGTCGTTATACTGAAAATTTCTCCAATTTTGAAGATATGTGAAGGTTTTTGATGTCAAAATAACAAAATTTTTTTAAAATTAAATACAAAAAAATCTCCGATAGTAAAAAGTTTTATAATAACAAAATTACCGTTAGTTGAGAAATTTCAGAGGGGGCGTGGCAAAAACTAAGTATGTAACATTTTAAGTTGGGATGTACTTAATATGTATACCTAGTTTGAGCAAAATCCGTTGAGCCGTTTAGATTTGTATAAAGGTCAAACAAACAAACAAACAAACAGAAAATGAGTTATTATATATAATAATATAAATAGATGATCACTATAAAGAAAATTTTATATAATACAAAATGTTCGTAATTACTTTAGACACACAACTGCATTCTTAGAGATATATGGGGGGACGTTCAAACTATATAGAGAATTTTAACACAAAACTAAGTTTTATTAATAGTCTGGTATGAAAAAATAGATTTTTAGCCATAACTTTTGATTGGAAAGAGATATTGGGGTAATTTTTTGAGACTTGACTTTTATGTAAAAAATATAAAAACAACATTTTGGAAAAAATAAATTTCGCGAAAAAAATCAAAGGGGGTACCCTTGTTGTTTTGATGACAAAAACAGTAAAATAATTTTTGCGCTTAGCTGGAAGAATTTTTGCAAATAAATGCTATGTCATATGAAAGGTAGCCAGATGTGCAATTTTTAATTGATTTCATTTTTACAACAACAACAATTTTTGAGTCATTTTTTGAGTAAAAAGTCAATATTTTGGACCTTTTTTGACATAATCATAAAACATATATACACTGACTTAACGGTACAGTTCAACCTATTTTTGTGAAGTGATTTTATTGAACTTTTGAACAAAAAAAAATTTGAATGAAATATATTAATGGACAGCGGAGATATTTGCATCGAAAGACCAAACTTTGATTTTCATGTCGTTTTTTTCTCATTCTTAGGCAACGATGTTTTATGAAAAAGTCGTTATACTGAAAATTTCTCCAATTTTGAAGATATGTGAAGGTTTTTGATGTCAAAATAACAAAATTTTTTTAAAATTAAGTACAAAAAAATCTCCGATCGTAAAAAGTTTTATAATAACAAAATTACCGTTAGTTGAAAAATTTCAGAGGGGGCGTGGCAAAAACTAAGTATGTAACATTTTAAGTTGGGATGTACTTAATATGTATACCTAGTTTGAGCAAAATCCGTTGAGCCGTTTAGATTTGTATAAAGGTCAAACAAACAAACAAACAAACAGAAAATGAGTTTTATTACTATAGATAGTCAATTGTATGAAAAAATAGATTTTTAGCCATAACTTTTGATTGGAAAGAGATATTGGGGTAATTTTTTCACATAAATTATTTTTGAGACTTGACTTTTTTGTAAAAAATATAAAAACAACATTTTGGAAAAAAATAAATTTCGCGAAAAAAATCAAAGGGGGTACCCTTGTTGTTTTGATGACAAAAACAGTAAAATAATTTTTGCGCTTAGCTGGAAGAATTTTTGCAAATAAATGCTATGTCATATGAAAGGTAGCCAGATGTGCAATTTTTAATTGATTTCATTTTTACAACAACAACAATTTTTGAGTCATTTTTTGAGTAAAAAGTCAATATTTTGGACCTTTTTTGACATAATCATAAAACATATATACACTGACTTAACGGTACAGTTCAACCTATTTTTGTGAAGTGATTTTATTGAACTTTTGAACAAAAAAAATTTGAATGAAATATATTAATGGACAGCGGAGATATTTGCATCGAAAGACCAAACTTTGATTTTCATGTCGTTTTTTTCTCATTCTTAGGCAACGATGTTTTATGAAAAAGTCGTTATACTGAAAATTTCTCCAATTTTGAAGATATGTGAAGGTTTTTGATGTCAAAATAACAAAATTTTTTTAAAATTAAGTACAAAAAAATCTCCTATAGTAAAAAGTTTTATAATAACAAAATTACCGTTAGTTGAAAAATTTCAGAGGGGGCGTGGCAAAAACTAAGTATGTAACATTTTAAGTTGGGATGTACTTAATATGTATACCTAGTTTGAGCAAAATCCGTTGAGCCGTTTAGATTTGTATAAAGGTCAAACAAACAAACAAACAAACAGAAAATGAGTTTTATTACTATAGATAGTCAATTGTATGAAAAAATAGATTTTTAGCCATAACTTTTGATTGGAAAGAGATATTGGGGTAATTTTTTCACATAAATTATTTTTGAGACTTGACTTTTTTGTAAAAAATATAAAAACAACATTTTGGAAAAAAATAAATTTCGCGAAAAAAATCAAAGGGGGTACCCTTGTTGTTTTGATGACAAAAACAGTAAAATAATTTTTGCGCTTAGCTGGAAGAATTTTTGCAAATAAATGCTATGTCATATGAAAGGTAGCCAGATGTGCAATTTTTAATTGATTTCATTTTTACAACAACAACAATTTTTGAGTCATTTTTTGAGTAAAAAGTCAATATTTTGGACCTTTTTTGACATAATCATAAAACATATATACACTGACTTAACGGTACAGTTCAACCTATTTTTGTGAAGTGATTTTATTGAACTTTTGAACAAAAAAAATTTGAATGAAATATATTAATGGACAGCGGAGATATTTGCATCGAAAGACCAAACTTTGATTTTCATGTCGTTTTTTTCTCATTCTTAGGCAACGATGTTTTATGAAAAAGTCGTTATACTGAAAATTTCTCCAATTTTGAAGATATGTGAAGGTTTTTGATGTCAAAATAACAAAATTTTTTTAAAATTAAGTACAAAAAAATCTCCTATAGTAAAAAGTTTTATAATAACAAAATTACCGTTAGTTGAAAAATTTCAGAGGGGGCGTGGCAAAAACTAAGTATGTAACATTTTAAGTTGGGATGTACTTAATATGTATACCTAGTTTGAGCAAAATCCGTTGAGCCGTTTAGATTTGTATAAAGGTCAAACAAACAAACAAACAAACAGAAAATGAGTTTTATTACTATAGATAGTCAATTGTATGAAAAAATAGATTTTTAGCCATAACTTTTGATTGGAAAGAGATATTGGGGTAATTTTTTCACATAAATTATTTTTGAGACTTGACTTTTTTGTAAAAAATATAAAAACAACATTTTGGAAAAAAATAAATTTCGCGAAAAAAATCAAAGGGGGTACCCTTGTTGTTTTGATGACAAAAACAGTAAAATAATTTTTGCGCTTAGCTGGAAGAATTTTTGCAAATAAATGCTATGTCATATGAAAGGTAGCCAGATGTGCAATTTTTAATTGATTTCATTTTTACAACAACAACAATTTTTGAGTCATTTTTTGAGTAAAAAGTCAATATTTTGGACCTTTTTTGACATAATCATAAAACATATATACACTGACTTAACGGTACAGTTCAACCTATTTTTGTGAAGTGATTTTATTGAACTTTTGAACAAAAAAAATTTGAATGAAATATATTAATGGACAGCGGAGATATTTGCATCGAAAGACCAAACTTTGATTTTCATGTCGTTTTTTTCTCATTCTTAGGCAACGATGTTTTATGAAAAAGTCGTTATACTGAAAATTTCTCCAATTTTGAAGATATGTGAAGGTTTTTGATGTCAAAATAACAAAATTTTTTTAAAATTAAATACAAAAAAATCTCCGATACTAAAAAGTTTTATAATAACAAAATTACCGTTAGTTGAAAAATTTCAGAGGGGGCGTGGCAAAAACTAAGTATGTTACATTTTAAGTTGGGATGTACTTAATATGTATACCTAGTTTGAGCAAAATCCGTTGAGCCGTTTAGATTTGTATAAAGGTCAAACAAACAAACAAACAAACAGAAAATGAGTTATTATATATAATAATATAAATAGATGATCACTATAAAGAAAATTTTATATAATACAAAATGTTCGTAATTACTTTAGACACACAACTGCATTCTTAGAGATATATGGGGGGACGTTCAAACTATATAGAGAATTTTAACACAAAACTAAGTTTTATTAATAGTCTGGTATGAAAAAATAGATTTTTAGCCATAACTTTTGATTGGAAAGAGATATTGGGGTAATTTTTTGAGACTTGACTTTTATGTAAAAAATATAAAAACAACATTTTGGAAAAAATAAATTTCGCGAAAAAAATCAAAGGGGGTACCCTTGTTGTTTTGATGACAAAAACAGTAAAATAATTTTTGCGCTTAGCTGGAAGAATTTTTGCAAATAAATGCTATGTCATATGAAAGGTAGCCAGATGTGCAATTTTTAATTGATTTCATTTTGACAACAACAACAATTTTTGAGTCATTTTTTGAGTAAAAAGTCAATATTTTGGACCTTTTTTGACATAATCATAAAACATATATACACTGACTTAACGGTACAGTTCAACCTATTTTTGTGAAGTGATTTTATTGAACTTTTGAACAAAAAAAAATTTGAATGAAATATATTAATGGACAGCGGAGATATTTGCATCGAAAGACCAAACTTTGATTTTCATGTCGTTTTTTTCTCATTCTTAGGCAACGATGTTTTATGAAAAAGTCGTTATACTGAAAATTTCTCCAATTTTGAAGATATGTGAAGGTTTTTGATGTCAAAATAACAAAATTTTTTTAAAATTAAGTACAAAAAAATCTCCGATAGTAAAAAGTTTTATAATAACAAAATTACCGTTAGTTGAAAAATTTCAGAGGGGGCGTGGCAAAAACTAAGTATGTAACATTTTAAGTTGGGATGTACTTAATATGTATACCTAGTTTGAGCAAAATCCGTTGAGCCGTTTAGATTTGTATAAAGGTCAAACAAACAAACAAACAAACAGAAAATGAGTTTTATTACTATAGATAGTCAATTGTATGAAAAAATAGATTTTTAGCCATAACTTTTGATTGGAAAGAGATATTGGGGTAATTTTTTCACATAAATTATTTTTGAGACTTGACTTTTTTGTAAAAAATATAAAAACAACATTTTGGAAAAAAATAAATTTCGCGAAAAAAATCAAAGGGGGTACCCTTGTTGTTTTGATGACAAAAACAGTAAAATAATTTTTGCGCTTAGCTGGAAGAATTTTTGCAAATAAATGCTATGTCATATGAAAGGTAGCCAGATGTGCAATTTTTAATTGATTTCATTTTTACAACAACAACAATTTTTGAGTCATTTTTTGAGTAAAAAGTCAATATTTTGGACCTTTTTTGACATAATCATAAAACATATATACACTGACTTAACGGTACAGTTCAACCTATTTTTGTGAAGTGATTTTATTGAACTTTTGAACAAAAAAAATTTGAATGAAATATATTAATGGACAGCGGAGATATTTGCATCGAAAGACCAAACTTTGATTTTCATGTCGTTTTTTTCTCATTCTTAGGCAACGATGTTTTATGAAAAAGTCGTTATACTGAAAATTATAAATAGATGATCACTATAAAGAAAATTTTATATAATACAAAATGTTCGTAATTACTTTAGACACACAACTGCATTCTTAGAGATATATGGGGGGACGTTCAAACTATATAGAGAATTTTAACACAAAACTAAGTTTTATTAATAGTCTGGTATGAAAAAATAGATTTTTAGCCATAACTTTTGATTGGAAAGAGATATTGGGGTAATTTTTTGAGACTTGACTTTTATGTAAAAAATATAAAAACAACATTTTGGAAAAAATAAATTTCGCGAAAAAAATCAAAGGGGGTACCCTTGTTGTTTTGATGACAAAAACAGTAAAATATTTTTGCGCTTAGCTGGAAGAATTTTTGCAAATAAATGCTATGTCATATGAAAGGTAGCCAGATGTGCAATTTTTAATTGATTTCATTTTTACAACAACAACAATTTTTGAGTCATTTTTTGAGTAAAAAGTCAATATTTTGGACCTTTTTTGACATAATCATAAAACATATATACACTGACTTAACGGTACAGTTCAACCTATTTTTGTGAAGTGATTTTATTGAACTTTTGAACAAAAAAAAATTTGAATGAAATATATTAATGGACAGCGGAGATATTTGCATCGAAAGACCAAACTTTGATTTTCATGTCGTTTTTTTCTCATTCTTAGGCAACGATGTTTTATGAAAAAGTCGTTATACTGAAAATTTCTCCAATTTTGAAGATATGTGAAGGTTTTTGATGTCAAAATAACAAAATTTTTTTAAAATTAAGTACAAAAAAATCTCCTATAGTAAAAAGTTTTATAATAACAAAATTACCGTTAGTTGAAAAATTTCAGAGGGGGCGTGGCAAAAACTAAGTATGTAACATTTTAAGTTGGGATGTACTTAATATGTATACCTAGTTTGAGCAAAATCCGTTGAGCCGTTTAGATTTGTATAAAGGTCAAACAAACAAACAAACAAACAGAAAATGAGTTTTATTACTATAGATAGTCAATTGTATGAAAAAATAGATTTTTAGCCATAACTTTTGATTGGAAAGAGATATTGGGGTAATTTTTTCACATAAATTATTTTTGAGACTTGACTTTTTTGTAAAAAATATAAAAACAACATTTTGGAAAAAAATAAATTTCGCGAAAAAAATCAAAGGGGGTTGTTTTGATGACAAAAACAGTAAAATAATTTTTGCGCTTAGCTGGAAGAATTTTTGCAAATAAATGCTATGTCATATGAAAGGTAGCCAGATGTGCAATTTTTAATTGATTTCATTTTTACAACAACAACAATTTTTGAGTCATTTTTTGAGTAAAAAGTCAATATTTTGGACCTTTTTTGACATAATCATAAAACATATATACACTGACTTAACGGTACAGTTCAACCTATTTTTGTGAAGTGATTTTATTGAACTTTTGAACAAAAAAAATTTGAATGAAATATATTAATGGACAGCGGAGATATTTGCATCGAAAGACCAAACTTTGATTTTCATGTCGTTTTTTTCTCATTCTTAGGCAACGATGTTTTATGAAAAAGTCGTTATACTGAAAATTTCTCCAATTTTGAAGATATGTGAAGGTTTTTGATGTCAAAATAACAAAATTTTTTTAAAATTAAGTACAAAAAAATCTCCTATAGTAAAAAGTTTTATAATAACAAAATTACCGTTAGTTGAAAAATTTCAGAGGGGGCGTGGCAAAAACTAAGTATGTAACATTTTAAGTTGGGATGTACTTAATATGTATACCTAGTTTGAGCAAAATCCGTTGAGCCGTTTAGATTTGTATAAAGGTCAAACAAACAAACAAACAAACAGAAAATGAGTTTTATTACTATAGATAGTCAATTGTATGAAAAAATAGATTTTTAGCCATAACTTTTGATTGGAAAGAGATATTGGGGTAATTTTTTCACATAAATTATTTTTGAGACTTGACTTTTTTGTAAAAAATATAAAAACAACATTTTGGAAAAAAATAAATTTCGCGAAAAAAATCAAAGGGGGTACCCTTGTTGTTTTGATGACAAAAACAGTAAAATAATTTTTGCGCTTAGCTGGAAGAATTTTTGCAAATAAATGCTATGTCATATGAAAGGTAGCCAGATGTGCAATTTTTAATTGATTTCATTTTTACAACAACAACAATTTTTGAGTCATTTTTTGAGTAAAAAGTCAATATTTTGGACCTTTTTTGACATAATCATAAAACATATATACACTGACTTAACGGTACAGTTCAACCTATTTTTGTGAAGTGATTTTATTGAACTTTTGAACAAAAAAAAATTTGAATGAAATATATTAATGGACAGCGGAGATATTTGCATCGAAAGACCAAACTTTGATTTTCATGTCGTTTTTTTCTCATTCTTAGGCAACGATGTTTTATGAAAAAGTCGTTATACTGAAAATTTCTCCAATTTTGAAGATATGTGAAGGTTTTTGATGTCAAAATAACAAAATTTTTTTAAAATTAAATACAAAAAAATCTCCGATACTAAAAAGTTTTATAATAACAAAATTACCGTTAGTTGAAAAATTTCAGAGGGGGCGTGGCAAAAACTAAGTATGTTACATTTTAAGTTGGGATGTACTTAATATGTATACCTAGTTTGAGCAAAATCCGTTGAGCCGTTTAGATTTGTATAAAGGTCAAACAAACAAACAAACAAACAGAAAATGAGTTATTATATATAATAATATAAATAGATGATCACTATAAAGAAAATTTTATATAATACAAAATGTTCGTAATTACTTTAGACACACAACTGCATTCTTAGAGATATATGGGGGGACGTTCAAACTATATAGAGAATTTTAACACAAAACTAAGTTTTATTAATAGTCTGGTATGAAAAAATAGATTTTTAGCCATAACTTTTGATTGGAAAGAGATATTGGGGTAATTTTTTGAGACTTGACTTTTATGTAAAAAATATAAAAACAACATTTTGGAAAAAATAAATTTCGCGAAAAAAATCAAAGGGGGTACCCTTGTTGTTTTGATGACAAAAACAGTAAAATAATTTTTGCGCTTAGCTGGAAGAATTTTTGCAAATAAATGCTATGTCATATGAAAGGTAGCCAGATGTGCAATTTTTAATTGATTTCATTTTGACAACAACAACAATTTTTGAGTCATTTTTTGAGTAAAAAGTCAATATTTTGGACCTTTTTTGACATAATCATAAAACATATATACACTGACTTAACGGTACAGTTCAACCTATTTTTGTGAAGTGATTTTATTGAACTTTTGAACAAAAAAAAATTTGAATGAAATATATTAATGGACAGCGGAGATATTTGCATCGAAAGACCAAACTTTGATTTTCATGTCGTTTTTTTCTCATTCTTAGGCAACGATGTTTTATGAAAAAGTCGTTATACTGAAAATTTCTCCAATTTTGAAGATATGTGAAGGTTTTTGATGTCAAAATAACAAAATTTTTTTAAAATTAAGTACAAAAAAATCTCCGATAGTAAAAAGTTTTATAATAACAAAATTACCGTTAGTTGAAAAATTTCAGAGGGGGCGTGGCAAAAACTAAGTATGTAACATTTTAAGTTGGGATGTACTTAATATGTATACCTAGTTTGAGCAAAATCCGTTGAGCCGTTTAGATTTGTATAAAGGTCAAACAAACAAACAAACAAACAGAAAATGAGTTTTATTACTATAGATAGTCAATTGTATGAAAAAATAGATTTTTAGCCATAACTTTTGATTGGAAAGAGATATTGGGGTAATTTTTTCACATAAATTATTTTTGAGACTTGACTTTTTTGTAAAAAATATAAAAACAACATTTTGGAAAAAAATAAATTTCGCGAAAAAAATCAAAGGGGGGGGGGGTACCCTTGTTGTTTTGATGACAAAAACAGTAAAATAATTTTTGCGCTTAGCTGGAAGAATTTTTGCAAATAAATGCTATGTCATATGAAAGGTAGCCAGATGTGCAATTTTTAATTGATTTCATTTTTACAACAACAACAATTTTTGAGTCATTTTTTGAGTAAAAAGTCAATATTTTGGACCTTTTTTGACATAATCATAAAACATATATACACTGACTTAACGGTACAGTTCAACCTATTTTTGTGAAGTGATTTTATTGAACTTTTGAACAAAAAAAATTTGAATGAAATATATTAATGGACAGCGGAGATATTTGCATCGAAAGACCAAACTTTGATTTTCATGTCGTTTTTTTCTCATTCTTAGGCAACGATGTTTTATGAAAAAGTCGTTATACTGAAAATTTCTCCAATTTTGAAGATATGTGAAGGTTTTTGATGTCAAAATAACAAAATTTTTTTAAAATTAAATACAAAAAAATCTCCGATAGTAAAAAGTTTTATAATAACAAAATTACCGTTAGTTGAAAAATTTCAGAGGGGGCGTGGCAAAAACTAAGTATGTAACATTTTAAGTTGGGATGTACTTAATATGTATACCTAGTTTGAGCAAAATCCGTTGAGCCGTTTAGATTTGTATAAAGGTCAAACAAACAAACAAACAAACAGAAAATGAGTTTTATTACTATAGATTGGAATTACTGGCATATAAAATGTGTGAGCGAGATGACTATGCAATTTAAACTTCTGAAAAAGTATGTGCAAGAAAAGGATACAAAATCACACGTACACAAATGTTTTGGTAAGATTTTTCACATGGCCCTTAAGAAACTGATAGAAAATACTGACCGAAACTTCCGCATTGCTTTTCTTTATATAACCAGTAATATAACCGGTTGTGTTCTTGCAGGGTTGTGGATATTTAATTGGATCCTGAATTGGCTAAGTTCACCTCAGCCTTTGAGAAAACCATGTTACAAGATACATACATATTTTGTTATGTTCATTAGAGTGGCCCTTACTGGTATGTGGAAAATTTCCAAGCACTTCATGGAGCGTCCCAAGGGCTCAATCTGCGCTAATGGATGAAAAAAATTCGTGTAAAATTTTAGTCAGATCGGAGGCATGTAAACCCGTGCGCACACGGCTTAAATTTTATACAAATGTATACTTTAAATATACTTTTATAAAAATGACTTAATCAAAACGGTAAAATCTCTTTAAATTCCATTAAACTTAATATATAGACTTGAAATTTTGTATATGAGCTTTGATATTTAATATCCGCTTTAAGTATGAAATTTATCTAAATTGGATGAAAACCACGAATACCTCCCATGCAAAGCGGCTTTATCAAAACTGTAAAATCTCTCAGAATTCCACTAAAATTATTAAATGAACGTAAAATTCTGCACATAAGTTTGGATTTTTATTACGTATTTTGAGTAGACATCAAAATCGATTTTGTACATTTTATTTGTTTTTTTTCTCAAGGAAATCATAGATATGTGACACGAAGTTATAGTAAAAAATTTAAATATCGCGAAAGTGAACAGCAATGGCGCAAATTTTTTTTTACAGAATGTAACTAGAATGTCCAAAGTGATTATCAAAACAGTTTTCCTCAACTCTATTAAACTCACAACTATATATATATATTTAACATAGTAAAAATACACATTTTTTGGGGTTATTAGGTTTAGGTTAAAGTAGAAACACTATATCACTAAAAAATAAAAATAGATTTTGTGTTGCTTAAATACCTAAACAAAAAGGTTCCATCATAGTTTTATGTAATTTTTTTAAAAAATATAAAAAACTTTCAACATTGCAGATAAATACGTTTGTTATTGCGCGCACTAAAGTGAAAAATATGATGACTTTCAAAGTGCATTGCTGGTAAACGGATCAATATTTTTCAACCATTGAACGATTTCACTGGCGTTTATCTCAAAAACTGGTGATGCTTGAAAAAAAGTAATAATAGTTTTGAAATCAGCGCACCTTTATTAGTCGAAAATAATACAAATAATGCTGGGAAAAAACCAAAAATAAAAATGTTGTCCCCCTGAGTTATTAAAGTAATTTGAGTGAATACCCTTATTAAACTGAAAAATTTTTGGAAAAAAAATCTTAACTGTTTCCTTATTCCAAATGGAATTGCATATGAAAATATTAAAAAAAGTTTTTTCTTTCATGCACTTGTGCAAATATTAAGCCGTGTGCTCACGGGTTTATGTGGTCGTGGCTATGGGAAATGAAACCAAGCAAAATAAAATTTTTTCCTGAAGTAAGTGTTCACATGGTTATCAAATGGAAGAATAGAATATGACGTGTTGGAAAAAACGAATGTCAAACAAAAGTAAACGCCGATAGCTTGACAATAAATAATTTTTTAACTTTCGCTCCAACAGTCCAAAATGGCAAAAACTTTTCCGTGTTCAAAAAAGGTTAATATTATTGATTAATTGATATGTTATTGTGTTATTTAAATTCAATTCGGTTAAATGCATTGTCGTTTACTGCATAAGCATAGTAATTAATATAAAATAGCTTTATCGCAGTTGGTTGATCTGTTTGAAAAAATCCTTATTTAGGCGTCACGTTATAAGATCAAAAAATATAAAAGTTTTTTTTTTCAAGTTTCTCAAGAATCTTATCAATTATATTTGCATAATTTTTTTGAGTGCTTTTGGTCTTTTTCTAGGCTACATTAATAAAATGTTATAATGATATTTGTGTGAAAGTAAGGATGATCAAACATGCGTCACGTTATAAGACATTCTACCGCACTTTTTCTAATTTCGTTTTCCCTTACATAGAAACAAAAGGCAAAAGCCGAAGTCAATAAAAATTATTTTTAAAATTGAAAACGACTGATAAATACGAAAATGTAAAAAAAAAGTAAGCAGCTGCTCAGAAAGAATAAAGAATGCGAAAGAAACAAAAAGAAAGTAAATTGCCTCTCGAAGAAATTTTATATTGAAGATGTTTTTTATATTGAAATATGTTTAAACAAGTTTTCTAGCCTGGGTTTTCTCTAAAATTTCCAAGTTATGGAAGTTGCATCTGAAATGTGTGCATATTAAAAATAAAGATAAAAAAAACATAAAGCTTAATATTTTGTTTTTTATTTTTATTATAACAGGTCAACTGAAACTGTTGAAAAAAAAATACCTTAAAAAATAAAATTAAATTAAAAATTAGGTACTTTCGTCAAACAACGTGCACATACCGAATTTTATTCCAATTGGCTAAGAAATATACATAGATGATCACTATAAAGAAAATTTTATATAATACAAAATGTTCGTAATTACTTTAGACACACAACTGCATTCTTAGAGATATATGGGGGGACGTTCAAACTATATAGAGAATTTTAACACAAAACTAAGTTTTATTAATAGTCTGGTATGAAAAAATAGATTTTTAGCCATAACTTTTGATTGGAAAGAGATATTGGGGTAATTTTTTGAGACTTGACTTTTTTGTAAAAAATATAAAAACAACATTTTGGAAAAAATAAATTTCGCTAAAAAAATCAAAGGGGGTACCCTTGTTGTTTTGATGACAAAAACAGTAAAATAATTTTTGCGCTTAGCTGGAAGAATTTTTGCAAATAAATGCTATGTCATATGAAAGGTAGCCAGATGTGCAATTTTTAATTGATTTCATTTTTACAACAACAACAATTTTTGAGTCATTTTTTGAGTAAAAAGTCAATATTTTGGACCTTTTTTGACATAATCATAAAACATATATACACTGACTTAACGGTACAGTTCAACCTATTTTTGTGAAGTGATTTTATTGAACTTTTGAACAAAAAAAAATTTGAATGAAATATATTAATGGACAGCGGAGATATTTGCATCGAAAGACCAAACTTTGATTTTCATGTCGTTTTTTTCTCATTCTTAGGCAACGATGTTTTATGAAAAAGTCGTTATACTGAAAATTTCTCCAATTTTGAAGATATGTGAAGGTTTTTGATGTCAAAATAACAAAATTTTTTTAAAATTAAGTACAAAAAAATCTCCTATACTAAAAAGTTTTATAATAACAAAATTACCGTTAGTTGAAAAATTTCAGAGGGGGCGTGGCAAAAACTAAGTATGTAACATTTTAAGTTGGGATGTACTTAATATGTATACCTAGTTTGAGCAAAATCCGTTGAGCCGTTTAGATTTGTATAAAGGTCAAACAAACAAACAAACAAACAGAAAATGAGTTTTATTACTATAGATAGTCAATTGTATGAAAAAATAGATTTTTAGCCATAACTTTTGATTGGAAAGAGATATTGGGGTAATTTTTTCACATAAATTATTTTTGAGACTTGACTTTTTTGTAAAAAATATAAAAACAACATTTTGGAAAAAAATAAATTTCGCGAAAAAAATCAAAGGGGGTACCCTTGTTGTTTTGATGACAAAAACAGTAAAATAATTTTTGCGCTTAGCTGGAAGAATTTTTGCAAATAAATGCTATGTCATATGAAAGGTAGCCAGATGTGCAATTTTTAATTGATTTCATTTTTACAACAACAACAATTTTTGAGTCATTTTTTGAGTAAAAAGTCAATATTTTGGACCTTTTTTGACATAATCATAAAACATATATACACTGACTTAACGGTACAGTTCAACCTATTTTTGTGAAGTGATTTTATTGAACTTTTGAACAAAAAAAATTTGAATGAAATATATTAATGGACAGCGGAGATATTTGCATCGAAAGACCAAACTTTGATTTTCATGTCGTTTTTTTCTCATTCTTAGGCAACGATGTTTTATGAAAAAGTCGTTATACTGAAAATTTCTCCAATTTTGAAGATATGTGAAGGTTTTTGATGTCAAAATAACAAAATTTTTTTAAAATTAAATACAAAAAAATCTCCGATAGTAAAAAGTTTTATAATAACAAAATTACCGTTAGTTGAAAAATTTCAGAGGGGGCGTGGCAAAAACTAAGTATGTAACATTTTAAGTTGGGATGTACTTAATATGTATACTTAGTTTGAGCAAAATCCGTTGAGCCGTTTAGATTTGTATAAAGGTCAAACAAACAAACAAACAAACAGAAAATGAGTTTTATTACTATAGATTGGAATAACTGGCATATAAAATGTGTGAGCGAGATGACTATGCAATTTAAACTTCTGAAAAAGTATGTGCAAGAAAAGGATACAAAATCACACGTACACAAATGTTTTGGTAAGATTTTTCACATGGCCCTTAAGAAACTGATAGAAAATACTGACCGAAACTTCCGCATTGCTTTTCTTTATATAACCAGTAATATAACCGGTTGTGTTCTTGCAGGGTTGTGGATATTTAATTGGATCCTGAATTGGCTAAGTTCACCTCAGCCTTTGAGAAAACCATGTTACAAGATACATACATATTTTGTTATGTTCATTAGAGTGGCCCTTACTGGTATGTGGAAAATTTCCAAGCACTTCATGGAGCGTCCCAAGGGCTCAATCTGCGCTAATGGATGAAAAAAATTCGTGTAAAATTTTAGTCAGATCGGAGGCATGTAAACCCGTGCGCACACGGCTTAAATTTTATACAAATGTATACTTTAAATATACTTTTATAAAAATGACTTAATCAAAACGGTAAAATCTCTTTAAATTCCATTAAACTTAATATATAGACTTGAAATTTTGTATATGAGCTTTGATATTTAATATCCGCTTTAAGTATGAAATTTATCTAAATTGGATGAAAACCACGAATACCTCCCATGCAAAGCGGCTTTATCAAAACTGTAAAATCTCTCAGAATTCCACTAAAATTATTAAATGAACGTAAAATTCTGCACATAAGTTTGGATTTTTATTACGTATTTTGAGTAGACATCAAAATCGATTTTGTACATTTTATTTGTTTTTTTTCTCAAGGAAATCATAGATATGTGACACGAAGTTATAGTAAAAAATTTAAATATCGCGAAAGTGAACAGCAATGGCGCAAATTTTTTTTTACAGAATGTAACTAGAATGTCCAAAGTGATTATCAAAACAGTTTTCCTCAACTCTATTAAACTCACAACTATATATATATATTTAACATAGTAAAAATACACATTTTTTGGGGTTATTAGGTTTAGGTTAAAGTAGAAACACTATATCACTAAAAAATAAAAATAGATTTTGTGTTGCTTAAATACCTAAACAAAAAGGTTCCATCATAGTTTTATGTAATTTTTTTAAAAAATATAAAAAACTTTCAACATTGCAGATAAATACGTTTGTTATTGCGCGCACTAAAGTGAAAAATATGATGACTTTCAAAGTGCATTGCTGGTAAACGGATCAATATTTTTCAACCATTGAACGATTTCACTGGCGTTTATCTCAAAAACTGGTGATGCTTGAAAAAAAGTAATAATAGTTTTGAAATCAGCGCACCTTTATTAGTCGAAAATAATACAAATAATGCTGGGAAAAAACCAAAAATAAAAATGTTGTCCCCCTGAGTTATTAAAGTAATTTGAGTGAATACCCTTATTAAACTGAAAAATTTTTGGAAAAAAAATCTTAACTGTTTCCTTATTCCAAATGGAATTGCATATGAAAATATTAAAAAAAGTTTTTTCTTTCATGCACTTGTGCAAATATTAAGCCGTGTGCTCACGGGTTTATGTGGTCGTGGCTATGGGAAATGAAACCAAGCAAAATAAAATTTTTTCCTGAAGTAAGTGTTCACATGGTTATCAAATGGAAGAATAGAATATGACGTGTTGGAAAAAACGAATGTCAAACAAAAGTAAACGCCGATAGCTTGACAATAAATAATTTTTTAACTTTCGCTCCAACAGTCCAAAATGGCAAAAACTTTTCCGTGTTCAAAAAAGGTTAATATTATTGATTAATTGATATGTTATTGTGTTATTTAAATTCAATTCGGTTAAATGCATTGTCGTTTACTGCATAAGCATAGTAATTAATATAAAATAGCTTTATCGCAGTTGGTTGATCTGTTTGAAAAAATCCTTATTTAGGCGTCACGTTATAAGATCAAAAAATATAAAAGTTTTTTTTTTCAAGTTTCTCAAGAATCTTATCAATTATATTTGCATAATTTTTTTGAGTGCTTTTGGTCTTTTTCTAGGCTACATTAATAAAATGTTATAATGATATTTGTGTGAAAGTAAGGATGATCAAACATGCGTCACGTTATAAGACATTCTACCGCACTTTTTCTAATTTCGTTTTCCCTTACATAGAAACAAAAGGCAAAAGCCGAAGTCAATAAAAATTATTTTTAAAATTGAAAACGACTGATAAATACGAAAATGTAAAAAAAAAGTAAGCAGCTGCTCAGAAAGAATAAAGAATGCGAAAGAAACAAAAAGAAAGTAAATTGCCTCTCGAAGAAATTTTATATTGAAGATGTTTTTTATATTGAAATATGTTTAAACAAGTTTTCTAGCCTGGGTTTTCTCTAAAATTTCCAAGTTATGGAAGTTGCATCTGAAATGTGTGCATATTAAAAATAAAGATAAAAAAAACATAAAGCTTAATATTTTGTTTTTTATTTTTATTATAACAGGTCAACTGAAACTGTTGAAAAAAAAATACCTTAAAAAATAAAATTAAATTAAAAATTAGGTACTTTCGTCAAACAACGTGCACATACCGAATTTTATTCCAATTGGCTAAGAAATATACATAGATGATCACTATAAAGAAAATTTTATATAATACAAAATGTTCGTAATTACTTTAGACACACAACTGCATTCTTAGAGATATATGGGGGGACGTTCAAACTATATAGAGAATTTTAACACAAAACTAAGTTTTATTAATAGTCTGGTATGAAAAAATAGATTTTTAGCCATAACTTTTGATTGGAAAGAGATATTGGGGTAATTTTTTGAGACTTGACTTTTTTGTAAAAAATATAAAAACAACATTTTGGAAAAAATAAATTTCGCTAAAAAAATCAAAGGGGGTACCCTTGTTGTTTTGATGACAAAAACAGTAAAATAATTTTTGCGCTTAGCTGGAAGAATTTTTGCAAATAAATGCTATGTCATATGAAAGGTAGCCAGATGTGCAATTTTTAATTGATTTCATTTTTACAACAACAACAATTTTTGAGTCATTTTTTGAGTAAAAAGTCAATATTTTGGACCTTTTTTGACATAATCATAAAACATATATACACTGACTTAACGGTACAGTTCAACCTATTTTTGTGAAGTGATTTTATTGAACTTTTGAACAAAAAAAAATTTGAATGAAATATATTAATGGACAGCGGAGATATTTGCATCGAAAGACCAAACTTTGATTTTCATGTCGTTTTTTTCTCATTCTTAGGCAACGATGTTTTATGAAAAAGTCGTTATACTGAAAATTTCTCCAATTTTGAAGATATGTGAAGGTTTTTGATGTCAAAATAACAAAATTTTTTTAAAATTAAGTACAAAAAAATCTCCTATACTAAAAAGTTTTATAATAACAAAATTACCGTTAGTTGAAAAATTTCAGAGGGGGCGTGGCAAAAACTAAGTATGTAACATTTTAAGTTGGGATGTACTTAATATGTATACCTAGTTTGAGCAAAATCCGTTGAGCCGTTTAGATTTGTATAAAGGTCAAACAAACAAACAAACAAACAGAAAATGAGTTTTATTACTATAGATAGTCAATTGTATGAAAAAATAGATTTTTAGCCATAACTTTTGATTGGAAAGAGATATTGGGGTAATTTTTTCACATAAATTATTTTTGAGACTTGACTTTTTTGTAAAAAATATAAAAACAACATTTTGGAAAAAAATAAATTTCGCGAAAAAAATCAAAGGGGGTACCCTTGTTGTTTTGATGACAAAAACAGTAAAATAATTTTTGCGCTTAGCTGGAAGAATTTTTGCAAATAAATGCTATGTCATATGAAAGGTAGCCAGATGTGCAATTTTTAATTGATTTCATTTTTACAACAACAACAATTTTTGAGTCATTTTTTGAGTAAAAAGTCAATATTTTGGACCTTTTTTGACATAATCATAAAACATATATACACTGACTTAACGGTACAGTTCAACCTATTTTTGTGAAGTGATTTTATTGAACTTTTGAACAAAAAAAATTTGAATGAAATATATTAATGGACAGCGGAGATATTTGCATCGAAAGACCAAACTTTGATTTTCATGTCGTTTTTTTCTCATTCTTAGGCAACGATGTTTTATGAAAAAGTCGTTATACTGAAAATTTCTCCAATTTTGAAGATATGTGAAGGTTTTTGATGTCAAAATAACAAAATTTTTTTAAAATTAAATACAAAAAAATCTCCGATAGTAAAAAGTTTTATAATAACAAAATTACCGTTAGTTGAAAAATTTCAGAGGGGGCGTGGCAAAAACTAAGTATGTAACATTTTAAGTTGGGATGTACTTAATATGTATACTTAGTTTGAGCAAAATCCGTTGAGCCGTTTAGATTTGTATAAAGGTCAAACAAACAAACAAACAAACAGAAAATGAGTTTTATTACTATAGATTGGAATAACTGGCATATAAAATGTGTGAGCGAGATGACTATGCAATTTAAACTTCTGAAAAAGTATGTGCAAGAAAAGGATACAAAATCACACGTACACAAATGTTTTGGTAAGATTTTTCACATGGCCCTTAAGAAACTGATAGAAAATACTGACCGAAACTTCCGCATTGCTTTTCTTTATATAACCAGTAATATAACCGGTTGTGTTCTTGCAGGGTTGTGGATATTTAATTGGATCCTGAATTGGCTAAGTTCACCTCAGCCTTTGAGAAAACCATGTTACAAGATACATACATATTTTGTTATGTTCATTAGAGTGGCCCTTACTGGTATGTGGAAAATTTCCAAGCACTTCATGGAGCGTCCCAAGGGCTCAATCTGCGCTAATGGATGAAAAAAATTCGTGTAAAATTTTAGTCAGATCGGAGGCATGTAAACCCGTGCGCACACGGCTTAAATTTTATACAAATGTATACTTTAAATATACTTTTATAAAAATGACTTAATCAAAACGGTAAAATCTCTTTAAATTCCATTAAACTTAATATATAGACTTGAAATTTTGTATATGAGCTTTGATATTTAATATCCGCTTTAAGTATGAAATTTATCTAAATTGGATGAAAACCACGAATACCTCCCATGCAAAGCGGCTTTATCAAAACTGTAAAATCTCTCAGAATTCCACTAAAATTATTAAATGAACGTAAAATTCTGCACATAAGTTTGGATTTTTATTACGTATTTTGAGTAGACATCAAAATCGATTTTGTACATTTTATTTGTTTTTTTTCTCAAGGAAATCATAGATATGTGACACGAAGTTATAGTAAAAAATTTAAATATCGCGAAAGTGAACAGCAATGGCGCAAATTTTTTTTTACAGAATGTAACTAGAATGTCCAAAGTGATTATCAAAACAGTTTTCCTCAACTCTATTAAACTCACAACTATATATATATATTTAACATAGTAAAAATACACATTTTTTGGGGTTATTAGGTTTAGGTTAAAGTAGAAACACTATATCACTAAAAAATAAAAATAGATTTTGTGTTGCTTAAATACCTAAACAAAAAGGTTCCATCATAGTTTTATGTAATTTTTTAAAAAAATATAAAAAACTTTCAACATTGCAGATAAATACGTTTGTTATTGCGCGCACTAAAGTGAAAAATATGATGACTTTCAAAGTGCATTGCTGGTAAACGGATCAATATTTTTCAACCATTGAACGATTTCACTGGCGTTTATCTCAAAAACTGGTGATGCTTGAAAAAAAGTAATAATAGTTTTGAAATCAGCGCACCTTTATTAGTCGAAAATAATACAAATAATGCTGGGAAAAAACCAAAAATAAAAATGTTGTCCCCCTGAGTTATTAAAGTAATTTGAGTGAATACCCTTATTAAACTGAAAAATTTTTGGAAAAAAAATCTTAACTGTTTCCTTATTCCAAATGGAATTGCATATGAAAATATTAAAAAAAGTTTTTTCTTTCATGCACTTGTGCAAATATTAAGCCGTGTGCTCACGGGTTTATGTGGTCGTGGCTATGGGAAATGAAACCAAGCAAAATAAAATTTTTTCCTGAAGTAAGTGTTCACATGGTTATCAAATGGAAGAATAGAATATGACGTGTTGGAAAAAACGAATGTCAAACAAAAGTAAACGCCGATAGCTTGACAATAAATAATTTTTTAACTTTCGCTCCAACAGTCCAAAATGGCAAAAACTTTTCCGTGTTCAAAAAAGGTTAATATTATTGATTAATTGATATGTTATTGTGTTATTTAAATTCAATTCGGTTAAATGCATTGTCGTTTACTGCATAAGCATAGTAATTAATATAAAATAGCTTTATCGCAGTTGGTTGATCTGTTTGAAAAAATCCTTATTTAGGCGTCACGTTATAAGATCAAAAAATATAAAAGTTTTTTTTTTCAAGTTTCTCAAGAATCTTATCAATTATATTTGCATAATTTTTTTGAGTGCTTTTGGTCTTTTTCTAGGCTACATTAATAAAATGTTATAATGATATTTGTGTGAAAGTAAGGATGATCAAACATGCGTCACGTTATAAGACATTCTACCGCACTTTTTCTAATTTCGTTTTCCCTTACATAGAAACAAAAGGCAAAAGCCGAAGTCAATAAAAATTATTTTTAAAATTGAAAACGACTGATAAATACGAAAATGTAAAAAAAAAGTAAGCAGCTGCTCAGAAAGAATAAAGAATGCGAAAGAAACAAAAAGAAAGTAAATTGCCTCTCGAAGAAATTTTATATTGAAGATGTTTTTTATATTGAAATATGTTTAAACAAGTTTTCTAGCCTGGGTTTTCTCTAAAATTTCCAAGTTATGGAAGTTGCATCTGAAATGTGTGCATATTAAAAATAAAGATAAAAAAAACATAAAGCTTAATATTTTGTTTTTTATTTTTATTATAACAGGTCAACTGAAACTGTTGAAAAAAAAATACCTTAAAAAATAAAATTAAATTAAAAATTAGGTACTTTCGTCAAACAACGTGCACATACCGAATTTTATTCCAATTGGCTAAGAAATATACATAGCTTCCTTACATAGTGCCGAGCACACCCGAAGGCAAAAGCTGAAGGGGTGGATCGACCGAGCTCGTTTACAATACCTGCGTACTTCTTGTCAAAACTTGCATTTTGGTTTTTAAATCATCCAATTCGGTTAAGAATTACTCAAGTTATAATAGGTACAATTT
The DNA here is from genome assembly GCA_963920525.1 of Dichetophora obliterata. NCBI lineage: Eukaryota > Metazoa > Arthropoda > Insecta > Diptera > Sciomyzidae > Dichetophora > Dichetophora obliterata. The sequence goes on from OY986438.1 coordinate 157,662,445, forward strand.
AGGATACAGGGTACATGATCAGGGTTCCGAAACGTGTAAGGAACGAAATTTGTTTTGTTAAGCTTAATTATGTGCAAACAAATAAAAGATAAATTACTTTTGCACGTATTTGTGAAATTTTAATACAAAATTCGCATCGTCACGTTATAAGATTTTTTTGCGTCACGTTATAAGATCAGGTTTTTAGATCATAATTTAATGAAAGCAATGCTTTCTTATAGTAATGAAAGCCCTATGTGTTAGCTGTAACCTTTATGTAAATTTTGTAGAAAGACGAAAAAAAGTTGAAGTAACATGCTCGCAGATTTCTGGAAATATGTACAACAACCTCCAAACAAACTTCCAAATTTCGTCACGTTATAAGACGACTTTAAATTGGAATAACTCAAAAACCACAAAAGATATCAACAACTTTATTTGGACAAAATATAGCCCTAGGTCAACCCATTCCACTCATAAAAAAGAAAAGTTACTTTGTGCAATATTCTTCAAGTTTTGATTAAAAAAGTCGTACGATCATCACGTTATAACACGGTAGCCGTGCCCATCTGCATTCGATCTTGCAAAAATTTTTCACGAATTTTTTTATCATCAATTACAACAGTTTGAGCCCTTGGAATAGTCTTTTTAAAATAAGGTCCACTCTAATGTTCAAGCATCAAAATTCAGTACAGTCGTAGTTGACTGGCACTTATTTGATTAGGTGTCGATCATCATTCGTTGTGCCTGGATCTTGTAATGCATTGAAGGGCATGCTGGAGCTTGTGGGCGAAAAGCTTTCTCTACCACCATGCGTTTCTTATGGCAGCATAGAAAGCTTTATGCGTGCTAGTGTTGGACATTAATATTTTGGGCCAAAGTCTTATAAAATGTCAACAAATAAAGTGTGTTATATATAACGGGTGCGTTTTTTTCCATCAGCCTAACCCGATTTGCATACAATTCGATTTGCAAACAATGCAGTGAATATGCTGCATATGTGTAAACATTTTAGAAGCATGGTTATACATATATGCATGGCTGAGATTACTATAACATTAACGCTGTTTGATCCTTGTTCGGCCGCAGTTCGGCCTTAGGTAAACAATTTTTTGCTGGCGAAATCATAAAAACGTTCAGTGAATATTTGAGTATTAATATTTATCAGTAATAACTGGTAGCAATATTCAAGATTTTTAAGAAAAACAAAAGTTGATCTTTCAAAAAGTTCGCTTTGCTAAAATCCTTTGAATTGAGCATCTAAAAACGTTTTTTTGATGTTATTGAATTTTGTTCAAGTGAGGAAAAATGGAAATGTTTCTAATATTCAAGATTGAATTGCAAAAAACATAGTTCTTGATTTGTTTAAATGTTTAATATCTGATTTCTTGAAATATTTTAAACATATGCCAAAAAAGATATGTTCTTTTGCGGGTATTCCCTTAAAAAAATTGTTAAGGCCTAAAAACGCAAAACATCAACAAAATCAATATTTTTCACGTGAAAAAAAACTCTACAAAATTTCTAGAATTATAATTAGATTGTGACCTTTTCATGATTTTACAAAGTTTCATGATTATGCAAAAAACATAGTTCTTGATTTGTTTAAATGTTTAATATCTGATTTCTTGAAATATTTTAAACATATGCCAAAAAAGATATGTTCTTTTGCGGGTATTCCCTTAAAAAAATTGTTAAGGCCTAAAAACGCAAAACATCAACAAAATCAATATTTTTCACGTGAAAAAAAACTCTACAAAATTTCTAGAATTATAATTAGATTGTAATATAATTATAAAAAAGATATGTTCTTTTGCGGGTATTCCCTTAAAAAAATTGTTAAGGCCTAAAAACGCAAAACATCAACAAAATCAATATTTTTCACGTGAAAAAAAACTCTACAAAATTTCTAGAATTATAATTAGATTGTGACCTTTTCATGATTTTACAAAGTTATATTGAGCTTTAGGTCAAGTAATTTATGAAAGAAAGCAACAACAACAAGTCTGTAAAAGTTAATTACATAGCAGACTAGGCTAAATTTCTTTTAAAAAAAAGTGCTTGGAGTTTACTTACAGATCGGTTGTGAATTTTTTTAGAGTATTTTTTGTGCGGTTTTGAACTTAAACATGCAGTAAATTCTTAATTTTTTTATTAAAAAATTATCGTCTTTGCAAAATATTTTTGATGCCATGAAATGCTTATATTTAACCAAGGAGTGCGTATGGATTTCTTCAGAATTTTCGAACACAATTTTGGATTTTCTGCAAAAAGTGACAATTGTCAAAAAAGTCAAAAATTACTGAAAGAGTAAGGAACTTTGACTAGTCAAAATTAAAATATCCGCACAGCCACTTATATTTGCTGAGCTATTTTCGGAGTTTTGAAGGTTTTGTTATTTTGAATAGGTTACATTATATGGGAGCTTGTAGGAGGAGTTTTCATTTGATTGTGTTTAATTTCAAATTAAAAATTAAAACTGATGGTCGGAATTTTAAGAAATTTTAATATTTTCTTTTAAGATAAATAATAACTTGTGATCTATTATTTAAATTATAACATGCATTTAATTGTGGGCTTAAGATCAAGTCTGATTTTTAAAAAGGCAACAACATCAACAACAACTCTGTATAGAGTCAATCACTTAGCTGACTAGGCAGTCTGTTTCGGAAATCGCTACATTTCCTCTTCAGTAGTCTTCGAGTGACTAAGCTGTGATCAACTCACTCTTAAAATCTTATATGATTTCACACATGTTTAAACACACTCTTCAGAACTGTAAGCTTAAATCAGCTACTTAATCATATGACATTTAAAGCATTAAGCTATTTATAGATCACAGCCATCAACTCTACCAAGGTTGCCATCTGTTCTAGTTGCTTCTTATTTTTTATTAAGTTTACGTGATTTTACACTTTTTTTTAAACTTACTTTGTATGGGAGGAAGGAGTGGAGTTCATTCGATTTGATTGAATTTCACACTAAGAGTTCATTTGGTGTATTAAAACTAATATGCAAATTTCAAGTGCATACATTAAATTGAATGCAATTTAAAAAATTTACCGTTTTGAAGAAGTCTTTTGTATGGGAGGTAGGAGTGCTTTTCATCCGATTTGGTTCATTTTCAAACTTAATTTTAACTTTTTGAATGTAAGCTTCCATATCAAATTTCAATAGGATAGCTTTAAATTACGACTGTAATCGTTAACTGATATGGACATACTCACATTTATTCACTCAAGAATAAATACTTTTCTATGCCTGCTTCACCTCCTTGTGGGCGAATGTAATGTCTAAGTTAATATTCTTCTAACGCAGTACACGTACAAAAGTTTGTATAAAAAATCACTAAGTAGCATAATTCTAACCTCTTCGTTTTATAAAAGTTTTTTTACAGTTGATGCTTTTCGAATTAAAAATATTGATGTACAATATTCAAAAAGAGAATACAAGACATTCAAAAGTAAATATTTCCACATTTCAAAGCCACTAAAAGTTATTTTACTCACTACTTTGAGTTATTTTATAAACCAGTATACTTCTGAAATTTTAATAAAACAATTTTTTTTTAGATGATGGGCCGATTTCAGTATTTTTCACAAAATTTGAAAATCTTTTAAAAAATAGTCTACAATAAATTTTATTGCTCTACGACAGCTGCTTATAGTTTTAACCTCAGCTTTTATAAAAATGTTGCACTGTGCAACATCTTCATCGATATCTTGAATTCCTACAACAGCTTAAACTAACAATATCTGGACATTTTTGCAACGTGTGCGAATGTCTTCTTGGATTAGTTTAACTGACGATTTTATTGCCGACTTCGACTTTGAATGCAATTTTCTAAATGTCCTAAAAATTGTTTCGAGTCGAGTAGCACGAATAAAAAGAAAAAGCATAATAATAAGAGAGTGTATAAAATAAACATTTGAATTAATGTGGAAATTGAAAATGTTTACCATGGCAAGAGTCAGGACAAAAATTCCTTGTGTTGGCGTATGTTTTTAAAGAAGTTTCTTAAACGTTCCGAAGAGTCAGCAGAATTAGCTTAATGCTGAATTTTTTCAAGGCAACCTGCTATCAGTTGAAAAAAATTTGGACCACTTTTGTCTATCCATATTAAAATATTATCAGTATCAATAAATTATTAATATATTGTTTTGATTAACAGCAGCTGTGCCTAGTAATCGATAATATTCTCGTTTCCAACTCAAGATTTATTTGCAACCTTTCCCCCAGAGCAGTCAATTATTCAATCGATTATAGCAGGCAATCATACAAATCGACAATTTATATCCTATCCTTTGACTATGGCACATAAATCTTTTTCTCAATCCAATACCTTTTTTTACAAAATTTTTGGCCAAAACAAGATTTATACAGCATGTTTTGCTTGACATGTGTGTGGACCAAAAACATGTGGGTTGTGTGAAGGAAGTGGTATTTTCTACTGTGTTTTTGCCGCAATAGCGCAATAAAGGGGTAACACTTGACTAAATTGCACGCGTTGCGACCACTTGTCACTGGAAAGGGTTGCATCCTGTTTGTTTTTTTTACTGTTTTTTTTAACATCAGCTTGATGCCTGAAAATTTAGATTTGTTTTCATTATTTTACAAATTATGCAACAAAACGAAATACTTATTTTTATTTTTAATTTCGAAAAAAAATATGTTTTCCAATTTAGTACTTTTTTGCAGCATACCAATGAAGCGATTCCACTAGCGGACCCCACAACTCTATGATCATAAATAGTACACAACAACAACAATAGTAGTAACAACAACACCTGTGGGAGTCGTTTAACGGTAAGCAAATTTCACTAATTTCCGTTGTCACCAAAACTTCCTTTTGACGTCCATGTTCCTTTTTTTCCCTTTTTTATGTCCACTTTAAATAGGTTCACTTCTTCTTCGCTTGGCAACCCTTTTCACAAACCGTTAAACATTAGTACAAGCAATTATTGTACAATTGCACGCACCCTCTTTTGCATTTACTTAACCCCCTTCCAACACCCTCCTCCCATCAACAACGGCCCACTTGAATTCGTTCCAGCATTATTGCCAGCCGGTCGTCGTACTTTGCAGCGAAATTTTTTCATTTAATTTTCACGACTTTTTACGTCTTTTCTATGTAAATTTTTTTAACCAAACGTCTTTTCATTAATAGCGAGAGGGTAGAAAAAAAAAATAAAAATTTAGAGTCAAATAATTGCATGAACTTTAGTGGGCGCGAACATATAACGGTATGCAATTTAAAACTCCTAAATGAGCATTTTCATTCCAAGACACCCCATTTTGGTGACCTTTCGACATAGTTGAAGAAATAAAATATTTAAAAAATAACGAAAAAAAAATAAAATAAATTAGTAAGAACTGAAAAATAAAGAATACCCATTGCTAATTAGATCAACATAAAAGTTACAGTTAGACACAATAAAAACGGTTAAGAAAAAACGAAGATGAATGGAGCAGTCTTCAGGTGGGGGAATTCTGTAGAAGAGCTGGGGTTGTAACGGGAAAAGCTGAAAAAAGCGAATTAATCAGTAGTTTAAATATATCTTACAATCCGCGTAGTGCTCCTTGGGATAGTGCAAAGGGCAATTTATAAAAAAATATTGATTAAAGTTTTTAATAAATTAATTTAATTTAGAAAGAAATTCTTTTTATTTTGTATTTGTTTTAAGATTTTAATTTGTTGTCTTATTAAATATAATAAACAGTTATTTGTTACTAAATAAAAATGTGCAATATCATGTGAAGGTGCAAGTTGTTATATTATATTACTAATATGTAACAATGACCCCTCTTTTTTTTATTCGCATTGCTAGATATATCTTTTTCTTATGAGTAAGCATGCAAATTTTGTATTTAAACTATTTCGGATTTTTTTTGAGAATACTTACTTACTTACTTACTTTTTTAAAAGTTACTAAATTTTTAAATTATTGCTTAAATTGTCAAGTAACATGAAAAAAGAGGAAACAAAAGAATATTTTTCTTCTTGGTCCGCTGCTTTTTTTTACATTACTATGCATTACTATTTCCGTAACAAAATTGATACTGCTTTTCTGAACTTTTTCTGCATTTTGTCACAAAGGAACACTGGATTCGTTTACAACAATTCAACGCTGATACGACTCAAAATGAGTTGGCCGACTGAAGTTTGTTTAAGATACGACTTAAAATGAGTTGACCGAGTGAAGTTTGTTTAAGGTACGACTAAAAGTGAATTGGACGACTGAAGATAGTTTTGGGTATGGATTAAAATGAAAAAGCCGACTAAAGTTGGTTTTTGTTATGAAAAAGGCAATAAAAGATACGACTGCCTTTAATGCGTTCATAATTATTGTTTATAAAAAGCAATATTTTAAAAAATTTTAGTAAAAAATAACAATAAGGCCGACTTTAAAAAGTAAGGAGGGTAGTCTACCCCTTAACCTCCCGCTAGTTACGCCCCTGCGTATACATACCGAGCGATATTATTATATGTTACTTTTTATTTTTGCTTAAACTTAGTTCCATAAGAAATTCATTGAGATTTTTGACAACAAACAGGCAGCGAAATTTTTTTCGACAGCTAGTACGCTGTAGAAGCGAAAATTCTTACTATGCTGCCAAATTTTCATTCGTGAGTGGAGAGTTGAAATTTCAAAATGTCGCTGTCGATTATATGCCCGTACATTTGAAAAATTCATATGTACAATTGGCGCGGAAATTTGCCAATCAACAATAAAAAATAACCCAATCAACCATTGTGTAATAGTGTTTGGAATAAGCTTACCTACAATGGAATAATGAAAGCCTTTTACAAGCATGCTTTGAAAACACTGATCTACGTCATAAATATACAAGTCGTGTTGTAAAATTGTATCGAAACATAATAAAAGTTAGCTTGTTATAATAATACTTGTAGTAAGTTTACTTAAAGTTTAAATTACAAGCGTTTTCAAATCATGGTTGGAAAATGCTTTCAGAGGTAATTGTTTCACAACTTCCACATTATTGTGGAATTTGGAATTCCCCAAGTACTAAAAATTACAATTGCAATACGAAACAAAGTTGATGTCAGTGGCTAGTGTTCAGTGATTATTCGAACACATTCTTTTAGAATTTTATAATACTTAAATTAATTTTTATTATTTTGTTAGTTACACCAATGTGCTTTAATAAAAATTTATATTGAATAGTCCAAAAAGTTTTATTTATATTCCCTTTTTGTAAGTGGCAATGTGTTTATCGACAGTATATTATAGATAAATATCCTATAGATTTGGATGTGATGGTCTATCGTATGGATTAATTTTACTGAAAAGATAAATTTGTGCTCCTTCGTTAACTGCGAGCACATAAGATTTCTTAAAAACAGGTGTTAAAAGCTTACAATAATACTTGCTTCCCATTATTTAATAAATATTTCAATAATCTTTTTATAACACTTTTTTCTAATTTTTTATAAACAGTTGTAAAAAACTTACCATAACACTTTTTTCCAATTTTTTAATAATTATTTTCAATAATACTTTTACAACACTTTTTTCCAATTGCAAAGTAAGTATTGTAGAAAGCTTATTAACAACACTTATATCCAATTGAATAGTAAACGCTTGGAATAATATTACAGTAAGGAATATTTTTCCAAGGGTTCCTTTTTGCGTATTCTACAATTACTTGAAAGCATTTTACAACCATTTTTACAAGCTTGTTTGGCTTATTGGGAAGCAGTAAGCATGTTTAAGGGGTCGTCCATAAACTACGTTACTGATTTTCCGGTTTTTTTTACCCCCCCCCTCCCCCTGCGTGTCTTTTCGTAGTGCTTTTCAAAACCCCTCCCCCCTTCCCATAAAGTAACGTGACATATGAAATTAATTCATTCGAATGATTATATATTTTGACTAGCTCTGACAATTTTCACTAGTATTAGTGACTAGTATGACTAGATACATTAAAGGAACAATTGGAAAAACATCAATAATTAATATCATCTGTAAAAGCTATTCCATCTGCGATCCAAGATTCGATGCTCTCAATCACTAGGATAGAAGAAGCTGGTAGCTTTGTTGAGGATTTTTCAAAATAGAATTTTTCATCGGATTCTATGTCGACACATTCAGGTGAATCCTCATTTCTAACGCAAAGAAATTCACCTGGTCTTTGACAGAGTACCCTTAAAGGCTGCACCCGAGCTGCACCAAGTTCTGTGTTTTTGTGTAAATGCTTTCTGAAAATTGATTTATTTAAATAGTATTTTTTATTCCGATTTATTGTAAACGATATAATACAAACTTATGGCAATTCATAGAAGTTTTAAAAACGAAATACAAGCCGCAGGTAGGACACGACCTTGAACCGATTTTTTCTTTCTAAAAAGGACAGTACATGTCATACTGTATCTCCTTTGATCAAGAACATTCAGACCTTAACGTCAAAGCCTGTCGCAAAAGCAAAGACCCAAATTTTTCAGACGTGTGCTGAGATGGTGAAGGAATACCAAAAGGTTCCTGTGTCGAGGGAAAAAGTGGTGGAAGAAATCGTTGTAACAAAAGCTAACCATCAATTTAGACGATCAAACATAAACATGTGAGGTTAAAATTTTTTTAAAATGATTGTGTTATTAATTAGAGGTTTTTCGTAGATTTTTTATTTTTGGTAACGTTACAATATCTAAACACCTCCCCCCCCCCTACCGTTACTTATCGTAGTGCATTTCAAAACCCCTCCCTCCCCTAAATTAGTAACGTAGTTTATGGACGACCCCTAAGTGTTGAATTTGTTATTTAACAAATTTATTGTTGCATAAACCATATACCTTACCTGAACTGGTGATGTATTCGTTCCATGTCATGTAAAAATAAAACCTAAGTTCTTAGCCATATTCAATATTCAACACACATATTCAATAATCGAGTCGTTAATTACTATATCAGAAAGACTATTATAGTTTATAGGTTTTTTATGGACCAACAAACACTTAGATTTTCTTGGAATAATTTCAATTTCAATCCAAGCCTGTATTTAAATTTAATTTTTTTTTGCTGTATTAAATTCATATTTTAGTATTTTGCAAGTACTAGATTTGAAACCAAACTGGTATGGACTTATTTGCAGTACAGAAAAGTTTCCATTTTAGTGCAAGATTTCTTACCAAGCCTTAAAAATAAATCCAACAATAAATGCAGCTACCCAAAATGGAATATAATCATCATGTAACTTTCAAAAAATGCATTCTCTTCGGCAGGTTTCTTTTATTAAACTTGAAATTTTCAATACGAACAAAGTCAATGTTTTCACAAATTTTAGATTTTAAAAAGCTTTCGCTAAAGCACTTCATTCGGGACTTACTCTCTCTTACTTTCATGCCATTTAATTGTTCTTTCTGCAAATTTAACTAATTAAAAATGTTGCTTTTACGCTTGTTTTTTTTCAAAGCTTGCCTGTAATTTATTACAGTCCAATTTTAATTTTTATATCCTTGGTACGCAAAAGAATGTAGCAGAACATCCCCACAAGTATTTAGTTTTTCTTTTTAAGAGAAAACACAAAGCAAAAATCGACTGAAAACGAAACTGAAATAAAGGACTGTGCCCAAAACGGCACCTGCAGGTATTTATTTTTTTCTTTCCATTTCACGTCGAAGGAATTTTCCAATGATTACTGAAATAAAATTGGAAAATTTACCATTGCCTATTTTTTACAAATTTGCATACAAAAATCATAAAAATTTCTTGCGTTTATGTTTGTTTTAAATTTTTTTCTGCTTTAAATGCATATTATACGAGGGCTTAATGCCAAAAAAAGGCAACAAATTAAAGGGTTAATGTGTTCTTTTCAGAACTTCAAGTTAGGGTTACACCCTTTGGTGTCAAGACAAGATGTTAAAATATATGAAAAAAAATTTTTTGTTGATCCAGTGGAAACAGGCTTGCGAAAAACTGCTGTATTGCCAAAAACAAAACAAAAATGCTTGCAGTGATATATTCAAAAATTAATTTGTGCTTTACTTTTCACTTTAATATAGCACTTTTATGTAACTCAAGTGTCTTTAAATTTTAAAAATTTAAAAATTTCTCAAGATTTTTCGACTTATCACATTCCTTCGAAAGACTCAGATTGCTACCGCCAGCCTCAAATGCTTACTCGAAAATATAATTTCATTAAAATTGGAGGTTTCAAATCGCACTTAATTTATTCCACTTTGTTATGTTTTAATAATATTTACTACTTATTATTTAAGCTGTAAAGCAAGAAACCCTCGGGCATGTTTTTGTAAAAGATTGACTGCCGTGTGTCGTCGCCTGGCATAAGGCAAACCGAAGCAGAAGCCGCTCACCCCGTGTTGCCAAGTTGAAAATTTTAAATTTTTAAATAATGCCACAAACTGCCGCAATGCTTTTACGCTGGCCCAGGAAATGAACAGGAACAATGGTAATATAATTTTTCAAAGCCCTAAAAGCTGAAAGTGGCTGTCATCAGGATGCGTCCTCAATGTTGCAACACTGATGATGTTGCTGACGACAAAAACAGGGACAACAGTGACGACAGACAGACAGACATCAACAAATTCGATTTCGACACCAGCAGCCGGCAATTATAATAATATGCTTACTTATGTTGCAATGTTTATTATGCGACTACCACCCAACCATCCACCCACCTAGCCTTCGCCTTGACACGCTCTCCTTCCCGCCAGCACTCAAAGTGGATCTAAACTGAATTTGCATAAATTTATTTTAGACAGCTTTGGCGGTGGTGGCGAGCAGCGAGAAACCGAGTGAGCGAGCGTTACAACTCCAAGATGTAATGCTGAGGTTAAGTGTTGCTTCATTGTAAGGTTATGGCGAATTGATGGGCGTTCCAGCAACTTCAAATTGACGCTTCGTCGATTCTTTGCTGTTCCTGCTGCTCTTGTTGTTGTTGTATTTATGATGTTGAATATAATGTTTTTGATTTTGATTATGCAAATTTAAATGTCGGAACAATGTTGCCTATTAGTGCAGTGAAATGTTCTTTGTGCCTCAAGAATCTTCAGCTTACAAAATGCTGGCATTAGTCATGGAAGGTGGTTTTCTTCCTTCTGCAGCAGGAAGCTGTTCTAATTTATTTTCATTTTTTCTAACCGAAAGTTTGATCAAATCAATACAGATGAACTATATTGGGAATTAGGAAAACACATTTAAAATTTAAGATATTATTAGAAACTTTTCAAAATAGCTATTCCTATATCAATTCCGATAACGGATAGCTGATTTTGTCTAAAAAGATGCTTTAAGCAGTGAATCTATTGCATTTCGAAACAAGGAAAGTGTTATCGAGTGAATATCATCTGATAATGAAGGTTTAAATAATAAAGGTAACATCTGAATAATGAAAGTTTTTTGAAGTGAAACTTCTAATGGCCATGATTGAGTATTTCCAGAAACTGAAACGAAAGTGGTATTAAGGTTTAATATTATGGATGGTATGGTATAATGTTATGTTATGATGCAATAGTGTAATGGTATGGATATGATGGTATGAAGTAATGCTATCGCATTTGGGGTTGGTATAATGTTATTTTATGATATGGTTGTATGGTTAGCCAGTAGATTTAGATAGTTATTATTCAGTTATATTAAATTAAAAGGATTTTTGAAATATCTTTAATAATGAATAAATGCGAGGACTTTAGCTGTAGTATATTTTCATTTGAAGAAAATCAAATAATTTAAAATAATTTAATAATTTAAAAAAAAAACTGTAAAGATTATTTTAAATTGTATATTGTATCATGTAACTACTTTTTTTTAATTAAATTTTTTTGTAAAAAAATTTTTGATTGCCTTCAAAAATGCACCTAAAAACTCAAAAACTTATGAATTTTGATAAGTTATAACAAAAAAAAAAAAAAGACACAGTTTCGATAGTATCGTAAGTATAGACGTAGAATTCCTTTTTATACAGTAATACAGAAAAATTCTGATTTTTTTATTTTTATTTTTCAAAACTATTTTAAAGCGTTTCATCTTCTAAATAAAAATTATTCAAAAACAAACTTGTTGTTGTTCTTCTTCAAACTTACCTGATCTAAAAAGCTAACAATTAAATTCATGTAAAAATTTGTTTTGTTTTATAAAAAGTTTTCGTTTGATGATGAACTTGTTTTGGTGATGAACTTGTTGTTCTTGTTCATTTGTTTTGTTGGTTAAAACTAAATATAATTCAAAGTTATGTTTAATTAATGGAAATAAATATGGGTAAATTTGAATTATTTATTTTTCCTGCAGTAAAGAGCATATACATATATGTTTTAGAGTGGGGCGATTAAGATGGAAGGAAAAAAGAGTTAATGGGCGCTTCGCGTTTCTGATTCTTGGGATTGTACTGAGCAAAAAAGTTCACTAGACCATACGTCTACGGTGAAAATCGAGCTTCCATATTTTGACTTGCAGTTTTTTCTCAGATTTTTGTCACGTTTTTTTTGGATATTTTAGACAAACCATTGAGATTTTTGTCTTAGTATTGGATCGAAAATCTCAATGATCAAAAACAAGTCCAAAAAATATCAAAAAAAAAAAACGTGACAAAAGTCTGAGAAAAAACTGCAAGTCAAAATCTGGAAGCTCGATTTTCATCGTAGACGTATGGTCTAGTAGACTTTTTTGCTCAGTACAATCCCAAGAATCAGAAACGCGAAGCGCCCATTAACTCTTTTTTCCTTCCATCTTAATCGCCCCACTCTAAAACATATATGTATATGCTCTTTACTGCAGGAAAAATAAATAATTCAAATTTATTGTATTTTTAAAACGCGTGGTATTTTTGTGGTAATTTTTAATGATCGTGGGATTTTTTTTGATATTTTTTTTAATGCGGTAGAAACTTTTTTGTTTTATCTTTACCATGGTAATTTTTGTTGTATTTAATTTATGTTACTGTCAAAAACGGAACTTTTTGTCGGAATTGTTTTAAATTTTAACTGGCAACCTTGGCTAGTAGTAGTACATTTTTTTGTAGCCACATACTGGCTGTCTAGCTACATGCATCTGTATCCTCTTTTGTATTACAACCCAACATGCCATGAATGTCACTGTTCCAGCTAAACGGTACTTAAAACGGCAGCGTCTGAGTTGCTGGTATGAAAACGACATTTTTTTGAACCTTTAAACCGTTCTCTATATAATTTTAAAGTCTTTTTTTATACTTATCAAGAATCGAATTGAAATTTATGTCATTCGCTTGATATGTCGTTTTTCTTGTCTTTTTTCCCCTCTCTTTTTCACCCGTTCGCCAAAAAACTCTGAAATATGCATTGAACCTTGTATTGAAATCAAGGTAGTGCAGTTGAGTGTCCGTTTATTGTGTAGTTTATTGTTGCAACTTAACAAAAACCATTTTAAGAAAAGGTTACAATTGTTTAATAACAAATAAAATTAATATACAACTTAAAATTTTCTATATGTCCTTGTAATTTATTATGTTGATTTTCTATGATTTAAATACAAATTCTAAATATCTGATAGTTTAAATCATTCTTGATTTTAAATACAAATTCTAGTTGTTTGATAGTTTAAAATCGCTTATTGAGCTTTAGGTCAGGTTAGAACAATCTAACCTCTAACTAGTTATCCAATCAGCTAACTAATTAATCAGCTAGTGATGTTTTCCTTTTCGTATTGAAAATGTTGTTGTTGTGTTTTCTTTGGAAAAAATTCGTTAGATCAATTAATTGTTCTAACCTGACCTAAAACTCAATAAACGATTTTAAACTATCGAACAACTAGAATTTGTATTTAAAATCAAGAATAATTTAAACTATCAAATATTTAGAATTTGTATTTAAATCATAGAAAATCAACATTAATATACAACTTAACAAATGATACGCTTATATGAAACACACAATGCATAGTTAGCTGACAACGAAACGGTCCGCTTCAGTGATTTTAAAAGTGCACACCGTTCAACCGAGCCAATTGGCTATCTGGGAAACAAAAAAAAAAGGAACGCAACTGATGTGTATTTATACATGTATGTTTTACATACATATTAATAAAAACAACAACAACAACAACAACAACAACAAAAGCAGCACAACAAGGTACGACATGATTACGAACCAAACGAACACACACACACAACAACAACAGTAACTTTAAAAACAGCATAAGCAGCTACTGCAGCTAAGCAGCTTGTCCATTTCTCATACGAATATTTGAATTTTTCATCTTCTTAGATTTTGCTATTTTATTAGATATTCGTTTTATTCCCAATAAATCTGATATTTTGGCATTTTATTTCTTTGTACGATGAATATTAAAGGCTGTAGGTATACCCCAAAGTGTCAAATATCACTTTGAAAAAATTCGTGAAAATGACCCCCATACAAACCGCGCTGTAAGACGTAATTCTACGTCAAAAAAGTATTCTTGGATTTTGACAAAACATTTCTGTAATTTTTTTTGAAGTACTAACTTTTGATTTCTTATATATTATCTGCCCTTTTCAAAAACAAGAAAGTTAAGGAGGTTTAAAAAAGTGAGTTTTTGCGAAAAATGTTCAATTTTATATAGACAAATATTGAAAATTTAGTAAAGTTCGAAAAGAATTCTTTGATTTTGACGAAATTTTTTTATAATCTAATTTGAAGTTAATTTCTAAAATATTATCTGCACCTTTTCATAAACAAAAAAGTTATGAAGGTGTAAAAAAAGTCAGTTTTCAATTTGGTATTGGAAAAATATTGAAAATTTAACAAAGAAAAGGAATTAACAAAAAGGATTCTTTGATTTTCTCGAAACTTTTTTGGAATAATATCAAATTCATTAACTTTTGATTTCTAAAATATTGTGTGCATGAATGTTGTCTGCATGAATGAATGTTTTAAATGATGCTCAATAAGTACACCACATCCAAAGCCAACTCAAGATGGGCTGAACTCTCAACATGCAGAGCAACAAGGCTTATCTGGCCGACTCTAGACGCAAAGCTATCGAGAACACTTCTCTCGTTGGGAAGACCAGAGCTAGTCACGCTAGTGGCCGTTACCACAAGGCACTGCTTAATATGCAGACATGCCTCCAGACTGGGAGTCATCACAAATGACTTCTGCAGAAGCTGCCCACCTTCTTTGTTCCTGTCCCGCGCTCGCTAGAAGAAGGCATAAATAGCTGGGGTCATTCTTCTTTTCTGAGCTTGACAACCTGTCAAGGACAAGCGTCAAACGTCTTATAAGCAATGTGGCTCCACTCGGTCTGAAGACCAAGTGTGCAGCGGTATCACAGTGGACCTTATTGGTCTAAGTGAGCCGTGGTATGCGCGTTTCGGCTTAAGCGTGTAAAGCGGCTGCCGTCTAAAACTAACCCAACCCCTAACACTTCTTATCCGAATGTTAAGTTCGAACTACCGTTAGAAATGTAATTTAACGGGCTTTAATCTTAAAATAATTTTGGGATATTTTGATGCATGGGGATTCTATTTGAGTTTTGAAGAAGCGGTTCAAACAACACCATTTAAAAGTCTTAAATAACTTATTACATGAATTCATTTGTGAGCTTTATGCTATGTGTACTGTAATGGTGGCGCTACCTTAGTTCACGATGTTTTTCTCTGAACGTGTTGCTACTCTACACGTCAGAAGTTAGATTCAATTAAATTTGTATGTAAATTTAATTCAATTGCAAAGGTTTCTCACTTAAATTTGCTGCGTTCTTTCTGCGTTTATTAATTCAACAGCGTCAGTAACAGCATCTGACAGCTAAGCAAACAGTTGTGTTCATGTAGCATAGAATTTGTTCGCTCGATTAAAAGGCGTTCGCTACTTTATCAGTTGTAGTTAGCGCTACCAAATTTGTACCATTCAGCGAATTTTTACACAACAGTTGCCAACTGTTGTCTGCGCTGAATGCGGCCAATCACTTAGCTGACTAGACAATCTGTTTCGGAAATTGCTACATTTTCTCTTCAGTAGTAATCAGTCTTCGAATGATTAACTCACTGTTAAAGTCGTATATGATTTCACACATGTTTGAAAAAAAATTTCTGAATTTTACGTTCAAATCGGCTACTTAATCATATGACATTTAAAGCAGTAAGCTATTTATAGATCACAGCCATTAACTCTACCAAGGTTGCCATCTGTTCTAGTTGCTTCTTATTTATTTCAAATATCTAAAGCTCACAATTAAATTCATGTAATAATTTAAATAATATATCACAAATAATTAAGTTTTAAATAATTTTTACTTAAAGCTGAAAAAATTATCTCTTAGCAATATAAAAATTAGGGTGGGGACATAATGGGTTAATCGGACATGGTTAGTTTAACATTTAAGCAAGCATTTTATTAACTAACGAGTTTATTAACCGAATTTTAATTTTGAACTACCGTTGGAAAGGTAATTGAAGAAACTTTAATCTAAAAAGAATTTTGAGATATTTTGGTGGTTGCGGGTTCCACTCTTGTGGTAAGGTAATTAATTTCAAAGTAGGGGTCCGAAGAAAACCATTTAAAAATATAAAACAAATTTTTTCTTAAAGCTGTTTCAACAACATTACCTAAAAGATAAAAATTACCTTTGGAACAATAAAAAACTTTGGGAACTTTGGATGGGTTCATGAGATATGGACATTTTGACATATTAACAAAAACGTAAATAAAAAAATAAAACAATCAATGAGCAAATTAATTACAACATACTTGCAAGCTAATAGTATTTAGAAGTCAAATATTTTCAACTTACAGTTTTTCGCAGTGTCGCCAATATAACTAAAATTTGCCAGTGTTGCAAGTTAACACCCAAAATTATCTGGTTTGCTGGGTTCTAAATTGTAAGAAAGAAATAAGAAATTAATTATTGAACAGGAATCTACACTACGCAATCTTAATCCAAGATAATTTTAAATTGAGCACAATGTGTGAGTATGTTTGAGCAATCTTTTAACAAGTGTAAAAATATTCGGATACATTTTAAAAACATTTGCTGCTTTTTTGACGAAATCTATTGCGAGTAATATTTAATACACAAAATTCGCAAAATTAATAGCATATTTGTTAAAAATATAGCTTACAACAGATTAATAATAATAATAAACAGGTTAGTAAAAAAGGAAGTATAAAAATTGAAGTGAATACAAATGAATCGAAATGAATACACTTCGTTGTGTTGATTTTTTGACGGTATCAAAAGTTGGGTCGTTGCAGCGTTTTACAACATTACTGCCATTTACTCCTTCTTTGCGGATCTTATTTGAATTAAAATGTTAGAAAATCTAATATTCGCTGGTTTTACTTATCTTTTCTTCGTCAACTTATTCTTATTTGGTTACAGATCCACTGAAAATCCTTATTAAATCTTAGAAACATATTAATAAAATAAGCAACCACGCACACACAGACCTGGATAGTCCTAGATTTTACTATTTTAGTAACATATATGTTTGTGTGTTCATCTGAATTATTCCCGAGATAATCCTTAATAAAATACAAATGAGACTCATTTCATTTCATTATCAAGGCACAAACGGAATGCAAATTGCAACTCGATAAAAGTGTTTCGAACCATAAAATATGTCGTATTTTAACAATATCACAATAACAACATTTTACACGACTATGAAGCACCACATTCACCTCATTCAGCACATACATGTGTGGCTATATGGTGCATGATATCCTTTTTTGGGATCCCACAACGCATATCTCAGCGCAGTGCAGAATAATTAGAATTCCTTTGTCGCACGTTGCTTCATTGAAAACTTTCGGCAACTTCTTTGTCAGCAAATGTGTGCAAGGACAAACATAACTGTAGCCGTAACCGTAACCAATGCTTAATTACCACGGGTCCCAAAACGCATTTCATACAATTTGCATATCTACCTTACGATGTAAGTGTATGCGCACAAGTGCTATACATGCACATGCCACACATAAATGTGTGAGTGCTGAGAATGTTGCTAATGAAGATTTTACATTAGCGCGCCTGTTACTCTGCAAGGATTCACTGGCTTACTCAAGGTCCGGAAGCTGAAGTTATCCCATTTAAATTTTTGGTAATAGTAATAATAATAATAATTATTTAAATTATTAGATTGTCTCTTGTAAGTAAATCAAATGTTTCTTATCTTTTGTTTGCGGCTGCTGGCAGTTCTACAATGAATATGTGTGTGTTTGTGTGCTTGGGTGTGACATTTTGTGATTATCCTTGCACATTGTATTATACATTATTAAAGAAAATGCCGTGCAGTAAATTTTGTCGCAGATTGTATCGCGTTGCCCAACTTATGAGCAATTAAGAAAAAGACTTATTGCAGACATCTACACATTTTTGGTAGCCAGAAACAAAATAGCGGTGTTTGCAGAGATAATAACTGTATTTCAAAGATAACGAGTTCTTTTAGATATTGATTATTTAAACTGTGAAAATTGTACGAACAATCAAAATAATATGATGTTTAGAGGTTAATTTGTGTTTATATTATTTTTTCAATACAATCTTTAAAGTTTTTTATAAGGATCCATTAGTCCTTTAACATGAAAGCTTTTTAGACGTTAAGCATCTACACTTACAGAAAAAAAGAAGGTTAGGCTCTCACTCATGCTCTCAAGGTTGCTCCCAGGTTAGGCTCTCAACACGCATACCTCAAGGGCAGATCCACAGATACCGCCCTACACGAGGTTATTACCACTATTGAAAGATCAATCTACTTTAAACAATACACTCTTGAGGCCTTCTTAGACAAAGAAGGGGCTTTTAACAATATTCATACTAGGGCCATTTTTGATTCTCTTACCAACCCTGGTGTACAAGCACCGGTGAGAAACTGGATAGTCTCAATGCTCAGTAACAGAATAATCCAGGCAGACCTGGGTGGCTGCCAACTCACGAGATTTGTCAGTAGGGGTACTCCGCAAGGAGGAGTGATCTCCCCCCTACTCTGGCTCATCGCCATGAATGAATTTCTTAATACACTAAATTGCAATGGGGTCAAAGTGGTGGCTTATGCGGATGACGTGGTTGTTATGGTGTCAGGACTGTTCCCCTGCTCAGTGAGCTAATGAAGGTTGCTTTGGGAAAACTCAGTGTCTGGGCTGCCAGGTGCGGCCTAGGAGTTAACCCTAGCAAGACGGAACTGATGTTATTCACCACAAAAACCAAAGCGCCACAATTTGTCGTTCCAAAGCTCAACAACCAACCTCTTACACTATCCAGTAGCGCAAAATACCTAGGTGTCATTCTGGATCCTAAGCTAAGCTGGAAAACTAACATCGAACAAAGGGTCAAGAAGGCCTGTATAGCCTTATTTTCCTGCAAAAAAACCCTTTGGTAGAAAATGGGGTCTTCAACCAAAAATGCTCTTATGGCTACACAGCGGTAGTGCGACCTATCTTGGCGTATGGTGCACTAGTATGGTGGCCTGCACTGAATAAAGCAAACAACACAACAAAACTAGCTCGGATCCAGCGATCCGCATGCATAGTATCACAGGGGGTATCCGCTCATGCCCCACTGATGCACTTAATGTCCTGACACATTTACTCCCCATAGATTTACATATTAAGCTTACTGCAACAAACAGTGCAGTCAGACTCAGAGAGTCGTACAACTGGCGAAATAGACCATATGGACACAGCAACATTCTTAATCCGCTACCTTGGGAACTGATTCCTGGAAAAACGGACTACGACACTCCCAAACTCGACTTCACGAAATCCCTTACAACCAAGTTTCTCACCGGGGTGGAATGGCGCAATGGGGGAATTGATCTAGCCTTCGATGTGTCCTTTTACACGGAAGGCTCCAAGATGGAGTGCGGAGTGGGAGCGGGCATATACTTTGAGAAACTAGGGGTGGCGAACTCTTTTCGTCTACCAAACTCAGCCAGCGTCTTTCAGGCCGAGCTTTTTGCGATAAGAGAAGCTTGTCGCACCTTAAGGAGAGCTAACACCAACCACCTTAACGCAGCTATTCTGACGGATAGCTAGCTGCCGTTAAATCTTTAGCTGCGATCAGTACCAACTCCAAACTGGTAAGGCAGTGTAAGGATGAACTGGCCCGGCTAAGTCACCAACTTAGCATTACCATAATCTGGGTTCGCGGCCATAAGAACATTTATGGTAATGAAAAGGCAGATGAATTGGCTAGGCGGGGTTCTTCCCTTGACGTTTCCAGAGCGGAACCAGTCGAAGTTCCACTGAACACAGTCAAGGAAGGAATTCGTTCTTACTACTTAACCTTAGCCGGTCGTAAATGGAGAGAACTACCAACCTGCAACACATCAAGAAAAATATGACCCCTTTACAACATAGGAAGAACTCAACAGATGCTCTCGGGAATCCCGGAAAGACATAGCCAGATTAACGGCTATTATTACGGGTCACTGGTGCATCGGAGTTCATGCCGAGAGAATTGGACTACCTTTCAACACCCACTGTCGCAGCTGCGATGACCCAAATGAAAAAGAAACACTAACACACTTTCTGGGCACCTTCCCGGCCCTGGCCAGGTCCAGACTAACAACGCTTGGCAGGCCCTTCCTCAGCAACCTAGAGGAACTCTCAACAACAAAAATCAACAATCTCCTAACGTTCATCAATCGCACCGGATGGTTATAACCTAGCAGTGCGCTACCCAGTCAACCAACAGAAACACGAGGTTATGGTATCAAAACGGCTCACTAGAGCTACTTGGATCCTACTTGCATGAAGAATCACCATCTAAACCAACCAACCTCACTCATGCATGATTTATTAAGAAAAATATAAAATTAAATTCCAAGCGATATTGAATTAAACATGTTTTAACAAAAGCGAAAATCAAAGTATTAATCGGCGCGAATCTTCAGCAAAGCGGTTTAAAATTTTATCATTCATCTTCTCTTTTTTCTCTTGAACCAAATTTCTGTGCACGCTTAAAAGACATAAAAACAATGTTGTAAGGACAATTTTAATGAGTTGAGATATGGAATGAACAGTCACACTTCCCAATATTCGAAAGGTAAAGTTGCTGGATGATTCGTGAGCTGATTTTAAGTGTTGCACGAAGAAGTATGAAATCAACTGGACGATTGGAGAATTGATCTTTTCCATGAACCGAAATAATCGAAGACAAAACCTTTCAATTTTACTCCAGTAAATTCATGTGACAAGACAGCATCATTATATCTGTGGTCACAAGCAATAACGAGTAAACTCAAAGTAAAAAACGATATTTTAATTGCACGAACTACGACTCATTTTTTTGAAATATATGAACCGCTACAAACATAATATGTGTAGACATAAGTGATGATCAATTCTGGGCAAAAAATGGATATCTGTATGCTTCTAAAAATTGGCAATAAAGTAAGTTCCATATCGCTTTTTTACGATATTTTGTGTTAAGTCATTATTCCTTGTGACCACGGATATCAACTGGCAGGTCGGTCATGAATGCGTGATCTTTCATACTTTTATTAAATTTCACTAAAATTTTAACACCATACCATATTTTTATGAAACTTTAATACTTTTATTGAATTTAAAATTTTTTGTTCTTAATTATAAGAAAACCTGTTTTACATTTATTTCTTTAACAATAAAAAAATCTTTTTCTTATTCTTAGGGGAAGGAAATGGCCCCCTGCTCCACCCTCGCTAAAAATTTCTCGCAAAAAAAATTTATGTTATAAAAGTTTCTCGAATTTTTGTTTTTAGTTCTATTATTTTACTCAATTCCAAAGTACGAACTCTTCTGGGACCAAATGACTGGTGCAAAGGTATAGATCAAGCACAGCAGGCGATCAACATATTTACAGACGGCTCCAAAATTCCTTCGGGGTAGGTGCGGCGGTGTATTGCGCAGAGCCTAATATAAGGCAGCCATATAAACTGCCGAACCACTGCAGTATCTTCCAGGCGGAAATATTTACCATAAGGAAGGCTGCTAAGATAGCCCTCAGCATGGACACACAACACTCTTACATCAACATTTTCGTTGACAGTCAAGCGGCAATCAAATCCATGCGCTCCACTAACATCAAGTCCAAAAGTGTCTTGGCTGGCAGAGATGCACAGTGCCTAGGCTCATCGACATTCCCGTCGCTTAAAGATGTAGCCAGGGTGTCTCTGGAATCCCTCCTAAGGTTTGCGAATTCAACGCAAATCTCAAAAGACTTTTGAATAAACACACAGGTTCCTTTTGTTCGCCACCGGTACCACTAAGGACCTGAATTGGTCTATGTGAGCCTTCACGAAGGCATCCGGCTTAACCTAACCTAACCAATTATTTTACTATTATTTTTACATATATTTTTTGACAGCATATATGCTAAATAAATAAATACTATAAATACCCTAAATTTTTTTTCGATAATACAATAAATTAAGCGTTGTCTCTAAAAATTAGAGACCAAAATTCAAAATATTAACGAGGTTAACCTAGCACATGGTCGAGCGGGCCACATAAGTTACAGCGCGCACTGTTGTTGAAACTTTAAAAGCGTTTTTATCGAAACAATTTTTTTTTTATCGGCCTGAGTTTCTTAAAATATTCTATAGAGCCGATAGAACTGAAATTTAGATACTTTATTCTACACGCCAATGGCTCTCGCAGGCGTACATTTTTAACAAGTTTTCCTATTTTTTCCCCCGGTTTTTGAAAATTTCTATTTGGGAGTCCACCATTTTGTTATTTATATATGAATATGTTTAAAACTACTACCTGCTAGAGTGACAAGTCTACAGAACAATAATCTATTTAAATTTTTTGTTTCAGATGACTTCAAGTAGCATTATCGCTCGGGCCAGCAACACACCATTTTTTTGTGTCCACTTTGGACGGAAAAGAATTAAAAAAAAATTGTAAAATGAACAAAAATTTTAATAAAATAATTAGTTTTTTTTTGCAGCTTAAGGTGTTAATAATAACATATAAAAAAATTGAAAAGATAGTTTTTTATTTTCTTAAAAATAAATTTCCGAAAATGTCCTTGAAAATTTGGATGGAGCACCAGACTAAATCCTTATGCTTTGTTTTCACTATGTCATTTTTATGACAACACAAAAGTTTATCACCTGAAATATCATCTTAATAAAACTCTCGAACATTTTCTGCATAGCTCCATTTATGCAAAATCACGCATTTTATTTGATGCCTGTATTCAACCAGCAGCGCAATATAACAGCAATCAAAGCTTTTCTCTCTTTGTCGAGACAGCTTCTCTCAATATAACACGACCAGTGTGACCAGAGTGGAATATTATATTCCACTTTGGCATATTTTACCTTGGGGAAGCATATTTTTTTTTGATAAAAATATGCAGCATAAAAAGTGGAATATTTTGCGTATTCCTATATTTTTTAAAATTAACAAAAACTGCAATAAAAAAATGTCTATTTGAATACTAAGTGGTTATTTTTGGCTATCGACATTTTATATTTTTTCATCTCTGAACCACCTTGTGAATCGCAATATACGGAATTCGATTTGTGGTTAACTTCTTCGTTGTCAATTTTATTGCAATTCATTTAATAATTTCAAGCAGCTTAAAAAGTGAAGTAAATTTGCTTATATGTTTGTTTGGTTGCATTTTTTATGGATTATGTTACAGCAGTAAGTAATATACTTAAGACAACATAAGGGGTATTTACGATGTGTTGTATTTCCCCTTGTATTGTGTATTTTTGATAAATTTGATATTTGTAGTAAATTTTGTAATAAAACAAAAACAGTTTTCAAAATACAACCCTGTGGAAAAAATTCAACGATGGAACACTATTGTATTCTGTGTAAATTTCGTTGCGTATTATAACAGATGATTGTACAAGCATTTCTACTCAGCATATAGCAAGCTACCGGCTACGCTGTGAGTTTATTTAATAAAAATTAATATAATTTATTCTTTCATTTCAATTTTTGTATAATTTTCTATAGTTAAATGATGATTTAAATTAATACTTCCAAACAGAAAATCATACCAAAATCAGCTGATTTTAAAAATACAATATGTACTTTACTGAAGGTTCGTTCACAAAGTTGTAAGCATTGTAAATTTTGCAAAAATTTATCACAAATGCACCACATCGTGAATATCCCTATTATTGCAAACAATATTTATTTCTTTAAACTATTTTTAAAAGTGGATTCAAAGCAACAAAGCAAAAAAAAGTTATTGATCGAAGTTGGGAATCTGTAGAAGATTTATCAAAATTTGTGCTATCCTCGCATAGTTTACCATTTAGCAATGCTGAGGTTGAGAAAATTTTTAGTTGTATGAATCTTATTAAAACGAAAATTCGAAATGGAATGCTAGAAAAACTCTTAAATAATTTGTTGAATGTAAAAACATGGCTACATGTTTAAAAAAAGTGTTGTAATAACTATTAAATACCAGATAGCTTAATAAAAAATTTAGAAATGCGAACTTCTTTGATAATAATACAAGCAACAATTTAAGTATTGATCTCGAAGATGTGCCTGAATTTTAATTTTGTATATTGTATATCGTTACTTAATATTCAAAAAACCATAACAACGTTTATAATTTTTTATAGGAGAAGCCAAAAACGTTTTAAAATAGCACATATAGTAGATTGTAAAGTGATAATTTCTTCATAATTTCGTTTATTAAGTAGTTATTTTTAGGTATTTGTACAAAAAACGGCTTTTAAATCTAAAATATGTCACATTTAAAAACGGTTTTGGCTTCTCCCACAAATAATTAAAAATGTTGTTGGGGTTTTTATATTTTAGGTGACAATATGTAATACACCTATATGTTTTTGACTTAAAAATTAAGTTTTCTTTGTGAGAAAAGTATTTGACTATTTTTTAGAGAATATAATTCTTGACTTATGTTTTATAAATTTAAGTGTGATAGTAATCAAATAAATGTTTTTAAACTTGCTTCTGTGTTTCTTTTATATGCATATATAGTCTTATTTAGATATACATATATCTTTGAAATTGAAAGTGGAATATATTTGTGGAATATTTAGAATATTTTTTTTAACAAAAAGCATATTTTTTTAAAAATCTTCTGGTCACACTGAACACGACAGCCACGTTGTGTTGTTAAACTGAATTCACTGATAACCTTCAGCATGTTTTTGTGTGATTTAAAATAATGTTACAGTCCACCCTAAACAAGTGCGCGTGCGTGGTTTAACTGTCAAAATCAGCTCATGCCCATACATTTTGTATGAAGCCTACCGAAACACGCACCGGACTACCGCAACATGAATCGAATTTCCAATTTTGACAGTGCGTTCGGATGTGAAGTTGGCTGCATAAAGCCAAAGTATTAGAACAAAGAGCAATTAGCTGCTTTTAATTAATTAATCTCAATTGCAAATGGAAGTATTTGCTATATTAATAGATTTTTACACAATTCTAAAAGTTCCTTTAGGATTTTTAAGCCATCAGACCGAGCTGGTTCGAGAGCAGCAGTTCTTTCCGCAGCGCACTTGTTTAGGTTAAGCGTAAAATAAAATTGCGTGGCGTTTGGGTACGCAGCGCAACGCGCACTTGTTTAGGGTGCACTGTTAATCAAGTTGAGAGCGTGCAGAAATATTTCTCTCTTTCAGGGAGATTCTGGCTTTCATACAGTGTTAATTAATTTTCTTTGTTAATGTTTTGAGGGGAGTTGCCAGAATTTTGTTATCAGCATTAATTATGTTTTGCAGCCTTGCCAGCCAGCTTTTCCCCACTTGAGATTGTATTAGTCTATCTATACAAATATATAAAAGCGTTGTGACACTGCACGGACGTTTGACAATCACGCAAGAACCACTGAACAGATTAACACGATATAGTTATCAAACGATTTGTTATTCCAACTTTATCGTAATATGCTATGTTAGATTTGCCATGTCTACTTTCCATGCCCACTTTTTGCAAAAGATGCTATATTTCAGACGATTTTGGTCGTATGAGACTAGAATTTGGTAATCTACGTTGTATGGTTACTTTCGCTAACTTTACTAAAAATGGGCATGACCCACTTTAGTTAAGTCCACTTTTCGGGGGACAAGCTTGGAGTAAAGCAAAGCGCACTAGGTTTAAGCTCAATCGAGCTGAAATTCTGGCATTCTATTGTTTTGAGTATGAGATGGTTTAAGTGAAAAAATTTTGCCACACCTCCATTACCGCCCAGAATTAATCAAAAATGTTATACTTCGAACGGTTTGGTTTAATTTAGTTTAAACGGCTACTTTCATCAACTGTAGCTAAAAATGGCGAATATATAATTTTTTTTTCGAACAGCATGAAAATTCGTATATAGCAGTAAGGTGGTCTGCGGCAGGACAATGTCTGCCGGGCAATACTATACATCAATAAGAATGCTGTATATAGCAGAAAATTCTGATCGTCATGCATTGACGTTTCAAACGGAAATGTCTAGCATGTGTTTTGTTCGAAGGTCAATTTACACTTTTACAAGTTCACAAAACGATCATAAAAAATTCATTGAATTGGGTCAGGACGAATTCTACTTATAACTATAACGTTAACTATGAATATATAGATAAGGAAATAGATTAAGACATAGATTTATGTATATAACTTTGGAATAGTTTGAAATATTTGAAATATTTTTGGCAGAATTATTTTTTAAGCTATATTTGAAAATTTTTTCACATAAATTAGTTTTTAAGATATAACACATTGCAAAAAATATAACAACATTTTAAGCAAATTAGTTTCATGAAAAAATCGGGGAGGGGGGGGTAGGTGGCCCATGATTTTTAATGATAGAAACTGTTTGTGTCAAAATAGAACAATTTTTGCAGGTAAATTATGTTATATGAAAGAATAAGGAAAATGAAAATTTAAAAAAAATTCAAATTAAAAAAAATATGTACAACAAAAGCAACTCTTGGCCTATTGTTTAGTACAAGTTGGATATTTTAGAGGTTTTTTGAAAACAATATAAAACATTGCATTGGTGAGGTAACGGTAAACCTTTTCTCATTTTCCCAATTTACTTAATTGAACTTTTAAACAAAGAAATTTGGATGAAAATCGATTTGAAAATGGCGGAAATGGTTGCTTGCTAAGTCAAAACATGAAATTTCAATATACTGAGAAAATCTATAGTTTTGAGATATCGCATGAATTTTAATGTCATAATACTAGGTTTTTTTAAAACAAACCTAATATCCCTACAAAATATTTCCGAAAAGAAAAGAAAATTACCGTTAATTTTATTAATCAACGACTGTCCATACAAAAAGGCATTGTTATGCATTGAGAAAGTGTAGTTTTTGAGACATGAGTGTAGTTTTTGAGTGTAGTTTTTGAGACTCTCCAGAGCTTCTTTCTCTTATAAAATTTAACACTAACCGTAGAAGCAGTAGAAACTCTAACAACTTGATTTATTTACCATTTAGTAGAACAAATTATATGTTAACTGCTCCATTAAATCGCATGAGTACCTTTGTTAACAACTGTAACGTGTTTGATGTTAACTTGTCGAAAGGTCAACTCAAAAGTAGATTGAAAACTAATGAAGGATAAGATCTATGTAAACGCATGGTTAGTTGTTATGTCTTGTGTTGTCCCTGAGCCCAACCCATATTATGGTGGGTAAATTTTTCTCCCTTTTGGTTTTTTTTTTTGGACCACTTCTATCGATATCTTTGAGATATTTCAATGATATTTGGATTGGTTCTTAAAATGATCTATTGCGGAGAAAGTGTGAAAAAGCTGTAGTAGCTGAACTCTATTGTTATTGCATGACATCGCCAAAAGTTTGATGTCATTATATTGGGTGTTTTTTTTTAATTTAAGATGAATTGTTGTTTGGCCAAAGCCCAAAGAAGGCCGATTAACTATAACAATTTAAGAAGAATATATTTATTTTCAGAATATATGTAAAAAATTACATTTTTGAATACAAATTTTTTACCCAAATTTTTTTATAACGCTGTTATGCAGGACTTTTTCAAAAGTAAAAAAAAGAAAGCCAGGTAATTTTATGTCATCATAACAATTACCGTTAAAATAAGTTATTCAAATTAAATAAAGTAATTTCTTAATATATATACCATTTTTTCATAATTAAACAAAACGAACACAATAATTTTTATATTTTGAATTTGTTTTAATACAACTAAATACTTTCATTTTAATTTAATATTTTTTTCGCAGGCGAAGCAGCGGGTATTTGCTAGTAACATATTATTTTCCAAAGAATCAAAAGTGCTCCCAAGCTCTTAAAATATTTCGTGATCACTTTACACAGAACAAAGAAAAGTTGATAATAAAAAAATACTATCAGAAACGACAATAAGAAACCGACTGTCAACCGTCTTGCCGATTCCACCCCTGGTGTTGACTTCTATGTCCCCCTTTCTTGCGACTCCCTTGTTGAAAAGATTGCACAGATATCACTTATATATCACAAATATGAAAATCTTACTTTATTTAGAAGAAAGTTGTGTGTGTAAGTTAAGCAAAAACTTTGACCTCAAAGCATACCTGATTAGTCTAGAGGATTTGAAAAAAGCCTATTTTATCTAATCCAATAAAATGCATTGGTTGGTATGTTTTATTTTACAATAACTATTAAAAACCGTTGTAATATTCGCGGTTTCTTTCAACGACCCCATAAGTTGTTGTCCCAGGTAATTACTCAAAAATTTGTATTTCTGATTTGATTTATTCTAATTTGTTTATTTTTGATTTGGCTTTAAATATGTTATTACTGCCAAGCCTATAAATTTTTTTACGTTTTGATTTTTGCTAAAGATAACAATTGTTTTGTACATTTCATGTCAAATTTACATTATTTATTTATATATTAAATATTTCAATACATATGTTTGTATCAAAGTGTTCAGTTTTACCTTCTCTGTGGTGTGTTTTTCGATCCAATCAACCAACCTTCTGTGCAAAAAAAGTCATTCGTTCTTTTTGCAACTAAAATATCGGTAACCACAAACTTAATTAACTTTTTAGATCTAAAATAGGATATGTGCAAAATAAATAACCATTAATTTGCAATTATGTAGAATTAGAATTCAAATAGAAATGTTTACTGTATACATCATATAAAACTGGACACATTTTTCTAAAAAGTCTTATTTCATTGCTTGAAGTATAATAAAATATCGTTTTTTTCAAGCGGAAAATGGCGGTCATGAGTAAAAACATTGTTAAAGTGCTTTTAATCTTATTTTGGTTAACTGAGGTAAATGTGCTACATAAATTATAAAGTTGTTGAAAATCTGAAATAATTTATTTTGTATAAATAATAAATACAATAATAATGTAAATATTTAAATTTGCATTTTTTTAATTGAACAGATTGTAGCCACGGCTAAGTTTAGTAATATTAATTGCACCAACTACGATCCAAGCTATTCCAAATTTGAATACTGCTACATCAAAGCAATTAATCGTACCTATCAGTACATCTCAGTAAGATTAAAACTTCTGAAAGTACCTGTTGACAAAGTTACAGTGAGTTGATGTTCACTTTCTAAGAACTTGTGTGAATAATTTAAATTAAAAAATTGTTTTCTTTGAAGCTAAACTTTGCGCTGACAAAACGCGCTAATGGCTATAAGCCGTTTTTATACAATTTCACCTATGATGCTTGCAAATTTTTAAAGCATCGCACAAATCCGGTATTCAATTTTTTTTACAAAGCTACGGAAGAATTTAGCAACTTGAATCATACGTGTCCGTATAGTGTAAGTTTATAAAAAAAATAATCTAACCAATTTTCGTTAGATTGAGGAAAATTTTATCTAACATTTTTCAACCCCTAACTCAAATTATAAATTTCCTTAATTTTTTCAGCATGATATATGGATTGAAAAACTTGCCGCTTCTCGTGTTAACTACTTATTTACCAACTTGCTGCCAATGCCCAGAGGTGACTACGGTGTTCACTCCACCATCTGGACACACAATGTTCTACGTGTAAAATTAAATACATTCATAACTTTAAGCTAGGCTCTTAAGATACACAAAAATTATTAGTAACATTATTCATACTTGAATTTTATTAACGCCAAAAGAAAAGTGTTATCAAAATTTTGAATAATTTTGAATAGAAGACCTATTCATTTTTCATGAATTCTTATTGTTTTCATTTCAAAAATGAGTAAAGATTTCCACATTATTTTAAACATTAAAAAAAATATAAAAACATTTTTGAAACAGCGTTATATATACATATTAGACCGGTTCAAAATTATATGGAAAAATTAAACATCTTACTCTCTTAGGTGCGCGTAAACTTTCTAAAGTCCAACTCTAAGTGAACACAGAAATACCTTCAGACCATGCCGATTAGTGCCGGCTAGTGCTTAAGAATTAATTGTAGATTTCGTTTATAATAAATATTTCATAAAAAAAATACCTTAAGACCAAAAAAATTTGACCCCCTGGCTTTTGCAGAAATTGCTTAAAGGTAATTTTGAAAATATACCGGATGTACAAGATATACAGTGAAATTTTGATCCTGAAATTTTTTACAAACATTTTTTTTTCATTTTTGTCATCAATTTTTTTTCTTATTTTGCTCCACCGATATTATGTTTGTAATTTGCGATATGTCGTGTTTTTCAAGTTTATTCGTGTTATGGTCCCCAAAATTCGAAATTTGTTATATCGTAGAAAAGCTTAATCTTTGCCCAAAAATACAAAATTACCAAAAAAATATCAGTGGAGCAAAATCAGAAAAAAAATTTGATAAAAAAGAAAAACATTTTTTTTAAAAAATTTCAGGATCAAAATTTCACCAAAAATTATCAGAACGGTTTTTTAAAAAGAAAAAAAAAACTCAAACAAGTCCAAAATATGCCTTAAAATAAATTTAATATTTTTTTTGGTTTCGACACCATATATTATAAGGTGGTTCAGGTTATGTATATTTTTAAAATAACATTTAACGATTTCTGCAAAGGTCAGGGTGTCAAATTTTTTTGGTCTGAAGGTATTTCTGTGTTCATTTAGAGTTTAACTTTTAGAAAGTTGACGCGCACCAAAGTATTTTAACAGTTGTTCAAAATGAACCGGTCTAATACATATAGTATTCCGCGGCAGATGCTGTCCTGCCACAGACCGCCTTACTGCCATGTACGAAAATGTCAATAAATGCCAAATATATTCACCAGTATAGCTGCCGAAAGTAACCATATGAACTAACTGCATGTTTATGTAAAACGAAACGAAGTCTAAACGTGGTGCAAGACACGGTAAGCAATTCATTTTTCCATATAAAAAAATATTGTTGCCCATTTCTTTCACGACGTCCATCCTTCGTTTCGTTTTACATAACCATGCAGTAAATTACCAAATTTTAGTCTAATATGTTTAGTCTAATACATTTTTGTGTATTTGTAAGCGGTAAAAAGGTGTGCGGCAAAATGATTTCCCTTAAAAATTTCAGCTCCATTTAGTTTAAAACTGGAGCGCTTTGCATCACTTCACGCTGATCCCCCAAAAAGTGAGTGTAACTAAAGTGGAGCATGTCTATTTTTAGTGCACTTGCCGAGAGTAACCATAGGAACTAAATTACAAAATTTTTTGTCTAATACGACCAAAACCGTTTAAATAAAACATTTTCATTGGTTTTTGGGCGGTAAAAGGGGGAGTGGAGATTAATTTTTAATACAATTGCTGACAGTAACCATACAAACTAAGCTAAAATTTGAGCTTAATCGACCCAGTAGTCAATTTTAATGATTTTTCAAAAAGTGGGCGCTGCTATATAGCGATAACGCCCATTTTTAGTACAGTTGCCGAAAGTAACCACACAAACTTAAGTACCAAGTTTTAGTCTTTACGGCCAAAACTGCTTGAAATATAGCATTTTCACTTATTTGTAAGGGGAAAAAGGAGGCGTGGAAACCAATTTTTAGTACAGTTACTGACAGTAACTATACATACTAAATTACCAAATATAAGTCTAATACGACCAAAACCGTCTAAAAAAAAGCATCTTCATTGATTTGTGGGCGGTAAAATGGGCGTGGAAACCCATTTTTTGTACAGTTGTCGACAGTCACCATACAAAGTAAATGACTAAATTTTAGCTTTATACGACCTAAACCGACTGATATATAGCATTTTTATTGATTTGGGGGGTGTGGCAAATTTTTTCTAAACAATCTCGTACCTGAAACAAATCGACTGTCAAATTTCAGGTCTTTTTCTATGGGCCACACACACACACACACTGACAGACAGACAGTATTTTGCTTTTTATATGCCCAGTTGGAAAAGGGGCCCAGCTGTATGTCTGCCAGCAACATGCCTCGGAAGGTCAGCAGACATGCTCGCCTCCATGGTTAGGTTAGGTTAAGGTGGCGGCAGGTCTTAAGACCAGCCCTTTTAGACTATTATTGGTCCGTTGTGATACCTCAGAATGGAAGAAGGGAGTAATCTAGTGAAACTTTTATGTAGGATGTTTTCAATGTGGCAGAAGCCGTAGAAACATGTGATATATTTAATCTGAAGCAAGTCAAGCGCGCTACCACTAGACTTTCGAGGCCGCCTGCTCGCCTCCATACCCGTTTATATCTTTATTCTATAGGCATGTCTTAGGAAGGCATGTCTGCCAAATGAGCAATGCTGCATGCATCGCACGGCATTAATTCTGTATTTATCTTACTGAGTCAATTCTGCATTCATACCATGAGATGCATACTGCATTGCTGCCACAGCAGTTCATTTGACAGACATACCATCCTAGGACAAAAATGCGTGATTACAGATGGACAGACGAACAAAAGCATATTTAAATCCGCTCGAGAGGTGATGCCAATCAAAAATGTATGTACGTTTTTTAAACCTGCCACTCTTCCGTATGTTCGTTACAAACGCAGTGACAGAAATAAAATGCACTTTACGCAGTACGCGTGGGGGTATAAAAGCAAAAGTTCCATAGGTAAAAAAAAACGAACTTTTTTCTTCATTTTTTTTTTTATGTTTAACATCCCTTTAAGTATGAAATTCAACTTAATCGGATGAAAAAACCGCCCACCTCCCGTACACAGTGACTTTATCAAAAGGGTAAAATATCTTAAAATAAAAGTAATATCGTCACCTGCATGCCAAAACCATGAATGTGCTTTTGAATAGTTTTTGGGAAACGAGTTTAAAGGTTTCTGAAAATAAGGGACGTAAAA
This sequence comes from Dichetophora obliterata, assembly GCA_963920525.1. Taxonomy (NCBI): domain Eukaryota; kingdom Metazoa; phylum Arthropoda; class Insecta; order Diptera; family Sciomyzidae; genus Dichetophora; species Dichetophora obliterata. The sequence goes on from OY986438.1 coordinate 157,695,520, forward strand.
TTTTTTAAATTTTCATTTACCGAATGGTAAATATTTAGTGCCTTAACAAAATTTTTAAATTTGGCTGGCCTACCTCTCTCCAAAGGGATTTTAAGACACATTCATTCCAAAAAAAGTGATTCAAAAAGAAGCTAAATTGGAAGAAAAAGTCTTGAACTCCATCCCTTCCACTTTCATACCCAGAAGGCATTCTTTTAACATATGCATGTCATTGGCAGGAATGCTTTCCTTAGTCTTCTCTAGAAGTACTTCCAGAATTTTTTTAATGGAAGTTTTCTTTGAGCCCTTCATTGAAAGGATTCTAGTAGGCGATTTCCAGGAGAAATTTAAAAAGGCATTCTATGGAATTTTGCTGGGTTGTTTTGGCATGCAGAAAAATTCCAATAAATACAACTTTCATGCTTACAAAGAATCGTGTAATGTAGTATGAAGGTTGAAGATCTGTTATTTATTGATACTTTGGCTTGCAGATATGTGGGCATTAGGTCCTTCAATTTATGATTTCAATTCGGTTGGCCTACCTCACTCCTAACGGATTTTAGAACGCATTCATTGTTTTGGCATGCACAAAAATTCCAATTTATAAAACATTCATGCTTCAAGGAATCGAGTTATGTATGAATGTAAAGGATCTGTTTTTTTCTGATACTTTGCCTTGCAGATATGTGTGCATAAAGTCCCTTGATTTATGATTTAAATTTGGTTGATTTACCTTACTCCTAAAGTATTTTAGAATACATACATTGTTTTGGCATGCTGAAATATTGCAATTTTGTTTAAATGTTTGTGCCAGAACAATGAATATGGCACATTCATTTGTTTTGGCATGATAAAAAAAATAAAAATATACGTTCATTGATTTAGAACTGTAGTATCGCGGCAGATCTGATTCACATTCCTATTCCATATGTTGATACAATGTTCCTTATAAAAAACTGCATCAGAAACAGCAGTAAGCTCAAAATCGAATTTTTCACATTCATGGTTTTGGCATGCATAGGACGAAGTATTGACTTAAAATTCTTAATATATGTTTTCATTTTTAATATGAACTCTGAGTTCGAAATTCGGCACAATCTTATGAAAACTTTGCCTACCTCCCATACAAAATGACGTCAGCAAAGTAGAAGAACCTTCATAAATTTCTCAAAAATTAATTCACTACATTACATACTAGTCACTTTAATACTAAAAATGTTCTCTGATTTTGATATTTGGAGAAGTTGAAAGAAACCACGCCCATCATCTATACAAAGTGACGTCATCAATAAAACAAAACCTTCAAAACTTCGAGTATACTTGCCCGCATATAAGCGACTGTGGGGTTTTTCTAGCATTGGCACAGTCGAAGATCATTCCTTGCTAGTTAAATAACTATATTCATAGCTATAGATGCCAAATATTTTCAGCATTTGATACATGCATACATATAATTTATACATATTCTTATATCTTGACTACATATCATAAAATGAAAGCATAAGAAAAAAAAAATTGTGTAAGTAGACTTATTGCACCTACCATTTTTTTAAATTTTTTTAAATCTTCCCTAAAACTTAGTTGTGATGATTTACATCACTTTTTGTTGTTTTGAATGTAATTTAGTTTTGAAGATACGCTGAAAATAATAAAATGAATTGCTTTTTCAATGATATTCCACGAGAAAAGATCACATAAAACACTCTTTCGGGCAAGTTTCGGCGGCAAGAACCATATTTTTCTATAAATATATACTATATTGATGCATACCCTTTTAAAAAATTTGGAAAGATGGTTTTTGATTTTTTCTTTTTTTACCTGCTAAAGTTTCCAAAGTTTTGAGCTTTTATGCATTAAAAATGCTTATTTTATAAAAATTATAAAAAATAAATTTGTTTTAATAACAACAAAAATCTGCAGCAATGGAACACTTACAACTGCAGGTAGTAAAAACAATTGATATTCTCAAACTTTAATGCCCAAAACTCAATAGCCGTTAGGTCGGTCGACCTTTGACAGCTAGACTAGAAACAAGGAGTTCTTATGAAGTAACCCTAAATGCGGCCTCAGACTTTGCTTCGACCTTATCCCGTAAAAATCTAAAGCAGGAAAAATCTAAATTTTTTTACTAGCTCTGGCGTTTGACATTCCATACCAATGCTGGGTAGCATTTTCGTTGAGAAATTTTAATACGTGGGTATTTCTTGTATTTCGATGATAACAAATATTTTCATGGGATAATCGTGGGATTTTATAATTGGTGTGACTTTTTTAAAAGTTTATGTTGTTAAAGTAATATTATAACGAATTTGATGAATTTAATATGATATAAATATAGTTTAATTATATATCCTATTAAAAATAATGCATATATTAATATATTTAAATAATATAATGTACATATAATCAAAATAATATTATAAATAAAAGATTGATTTTTCCGTTAAAAAAAATAATAGTAAGTTTCTTTGCTGCTGGCGAACTCACACCACGATGAGTAAGCTCAATCACTGCATCTCTGCTATACATACATAATAAAATAGGGGTATTCACGATTCAGTGCACTTGCCAGTGCAGTTTAGGACTTGTGGCTGTGCAGTTACGTTTTCGTGAATCAGGTGTTGCGCTTGAAAAAAAAATTTTATAAACTAAATATGAACATGCCGAAAAATTAATTGAGAGTAAAAGTTTTCGAGTGTATTGTGTAGGTGTTTTCAGAAGAAATGTTGAGGGGGAAAAAGGACCAGCTAATACCAGACCCCACAACGGGAAAATCAGCTGATTCAAACATAGAAAAGTGTTCTTTTGTGGGTTAAAGGTAGATATACTAAGAAAAAGCGTTAAAAGAGTGGATGACTTTGTACAATTGCTGCATCCGAGATATCATGTAACACATTTGTAGCAAATATGGAAGGATACTTTGCTAGTTCAAGCTCAATTGCACAGCCAAATGCACTGGATCGCGAATACCTCTATTATTTCACATATTATTGGAATTCATGCAAATGGGCAATACCATTATAAATAGCATAAAAATTACACGTTTATTAGCTTTATAAATTTGAATGGAGAGGCCTTTGCACAAACGAAATATATTTGCTCCTTGATTTAGATGAGCAAATGAGTTGGCAAATCTTTATGATGAAGAAGTTGTTTTCGTTTTCGAAAGTTAATTAATATCTTATCATTATTTCCAATTTGTGAATTGGAATAAGAGTAACAAATATTTCGTTCTTTAAATTTCAGAAATCATTTTGAAAATTACAACTTAAAAACTTATTGACAACATATGACAATATATTGCAGCTGACATATATGCTGCAAATGCACAATCGACTTTAAGGACTGTTAAAAATAACTAATTGCTTAAATTATATTGCTACTTTGCAAGAATAAATACCCTTATTATATTAAACATACACTAAAAAAAATATCTTAGCTTTTTAAAGTAGGTCGTTTAAAGATTTTATTACATTAATTATTTATTTTTTATTGATTTGTTAAAACTGAAACCTCATCCATTAAAAATTGCATAGTTTGGAAAAAAGGGTAGTTATGTGGGATTTTTTGATAGCTGCTTTTATTGGCATCACCAAAATGGCAGAGGCACGATCTGTTAACGCAACAATAAGTTTTGCAAGGTTTTGAGGTCGTCCGTTTTGACACTTGTATCGTAAAGTTTTTACAACCAAAGTACGATCAACGGCCGACTGACCTAACGCACTATAGAGTTTTGGGCATAAAAGATTTCTAAGTGATTTTTTTTTTGTTTTCCTTATCTGATGTATGAATTGTCGATTAGTACAACAATTTATTACAATATCAAATATTTTACTTTTTCTATTTATGGCCACGATCTGTCACTGTGCGACGTTTCGTTGATTTTTTCTCAACATCTTCTGGGTACCATGTTTAAATGAACCTATAAGAGTATACAAAAAAATAGATAGGAAAAAAATTAATGGAAATTGTTTTAAATGCATTTACACATGAACTTGCTTGTATTTTTGCACGTTTTTCGTACATAATTTTCTCTAAATTAAGTGAAAATTATATGTTTACTTATTAATAAAATTTGGAAAGAAAAATATCCTTAAATGAAACTGTAGCACAAATGCGATATATTAAAAAATTTCTTTGTTAAATCGGCCCAGTACTTTTGGAGTAAATTGGTAACATTAAATTTGCACTTCACTTTTATATAATAGTATAGATATTGATAAACAAATTTTAATTTTGAAGTACATTTTTTTATTGTACTCTTCTTTAGCATAGAAATGAATATCGTCTTTGTTTTTAAGTACGCGCCTTAATTCATTAAAATTTTGTCCTTGTCACAAAGTAGTTTTGCCTTTGGGCACGATTTAACCAACAAAAGTCTTTGCGGCAAAGTGCGTTTTCTTTGGTCTTACATACATTTTTTTCTCTGTGTATTAGTTTTAAAATGCTTGATTCAAGGATTAAGTAACAAAATAACTAGGATTAATATCAGATTTTTCTCAACTCAAAGCTTGACGACTTGCCAAGGACAAGCGTCAAACGTCTAATAAGCTTCATCAAAAGTTCAATGTGGTAACTCTGACTGAGGGCCAGTGTGGTGCGGTATCACAAAGGACCTTACTGGACTAAGTGAGCCGGAACATGTGCGTTATGTTTTCTCTCGCACATGCAACGGCTGCCGCCTGAACATAACCTAACTAAGCAAAATAACTTCTTGATAAAAGAAAATTATTTCTCTTCGGTTACGGTAAAAACTAAAAGCACTTCAGCTTCCGTGCAATAAAATAACTCTTAGCAAAAGTTCGTTCTTCTTCTTAATAGCATATTCCATCTGGAGCAAAAATAAACATTATATCATGCCTCGTACTTGAGTCACATAAAAAGCATTTTGCAGCTATTTAGAAGTGTCCGCTGAGACATCATCAAGATTTTATGCAACTATGCAACACAGAAGCTGCTTGGATTCTTAGCAGCAGAGTGAAGTAAAGTATTGCATAAGTTTTTAATGTACAAAGATGCAAAATACGTGTATGTCTCGAATAAAGATGCTCCTTGGCAAAACTTTGCTTGAAAAACAAAGTTAAAAGATAATAATAACATTTGGTAGTTCTACGCAAACTTGTGAATACCTGCCCAAACAAAAAAAAAAGCTCTTTCTTATTCAAAGCAATTTGAATAGTACTAAAGAAGAGATATCTCTTCTGTTGATATTAACTGCTTACCTTCAACCTTTAAATCTTTTGAATTGTGGCAGTATAAATTGGTAAATTTTGACTTATACCATGTTAACGAAAAACAGCTACTGTTGCATGCAGACCGCTACTTAAACGCGATGTCAATCTGCGTCGAAGCATTTCAGCCGCATTAAAGACAGTCATAAATTTTAAATTAAAATTAAAAAAAAAAACAGATTCTATAGCATCGATAAAGCAGTCCTAGCGTCATCATCACCATCATCATCATCATAATCATGAGTAGAGCGTTGTAGAAAACCGTATAGGAAAAAGAAAATAACATATTAAAAAAAATTACTGCTACACAAAAAGTGTGGACGGTACCATAAACTGTTGTTAAATGAGTTTTATGTGGATTTCGGTGGCACCTTATCTGGTATAAGAAATCATTACGGTTTAATTTCATTGCCCGATTTTTTTTCCCTGCTACATTTGTTTCCATTCTTTTATTTCTCTGGCTGCCTTATAACATGTTCAGGCTATTTTTTTTTAATGTAAGTTGTTGAAAGATTTAATGACTTCAGGTTGAATGCAATAAAAACTGTTGTAACAACAACACTTTACATTTCACCTCATTGTTAACATTATAATTATAAATGTAAGTGCGTGAAGTTAAAGTTATCAAAAACTTTTTAATTTCAACATCTACGAAAAGACAGAGAAAGAGATTTTGTACAAAAATAAAAAGATATCATAAAAGATTTCAGCTAATGTTGAAATTTGTGGCAACATTTTTGTTTTGTTTGCTTTAACTACTTAATTATGTGAAGTTTAGCTATAAAAATGTAAGAAAAAAATTTTTAATTAAAAACACTATTTAGCCATTTCAGACCTTGAAAGGACTTTGACCGAAATCTCTTATGAATATTTGCGTTGTGCGTATTATATTGAATGCTTGCACACTAGACTGGCCTTTTTCAAGAAATTTTCGAAAATAAATATTATGACTACTACCCCAACAACACTCAGTTCGTACGCCTGAATATTTTTTAATATAAACACTTTCAACTTTTATTTATATTAAAAAATAAATTTTTTTGATACAACAAAGTTTGTTGTA